>CM072065.1:1163229-1210729 GCA_036785405.1 Coenonympha arcania | reverse complement strand
TGTAGTGTGCTTACAAACACTGATATGAGAATTTTGTACGTAGAAAGATAGTAATCCACAAAACTGCAAACGTTTTGGGTTTGAACCTCAAAGCATTTCATTCTTAGTTCTTACGTATTCCTTTCTAAGAATACTCATGGTAACGAACTAAGTTGGCGATGGTGTGGTTAAAAACAAACCGTCTATATTTAACCCGTGCTTCCTGTTGGGAACTTTTTGACTTATTTCCAACGCTCCGAACACAGTTCGAGTTTCCCAAGCTCCCTCGCGCAGTATTGTTCGTTTGTAGCTCTCAATTAGTTTTATTTCTCCTTTTTTGATACGCCACGTTCGATCTGTCTTTCACTTTGGATTTTAAGGCGGAAACATATTTTTCCCAAGCGTTAATCAAAATGTTATACTGCTTCCTAATGTCCGAATCACACTTAATTTGGCGCATCAAATTTCGACTATGATTCTGACATTAAAATATAGAGCACAGGACGACCGAAATGTTCAATTGCAATAATATTTATTTAATAAAAAGTTTATTTATAGAGTGGTCAGGTACCTTACTGTCCTTTTTACAATAATAATTATTATATTTAGGTCTTGTTTCACAATTACCAGATATACTTGATCTAGCAAATATATTTGATGTTGTGACTATTTTTGTACTGGGAATCTGTCAAAATGTCAAGTTTATTCGTTAGATAAAGTTTATCTGGCGGTTGTGAAACACGCTCTTAGGGCAGATTTTTCAATCGCCAGATAAACTACCTGAGGAATAAACTTGAAACATATTCCATACAAAAACTGTCAAAACGTTATATTTATTCCTTAGTTAACGTTTATCTGGCGATTGAAAAATCAGCCCTAAGGTTTTTACTTATCCTACGAGAAACATGGACTTTAACAAGGGAACCGGGACAAATACATAAATACAAATATACTTACTTATACTTTATAATATTAATATAGCTTTAACTAGAGGATTATAAATGAACATCATAATTATTCCATATGAATTATAATAAAGTCAAGTATCTATATTATCTACTTTCACAGAGCACTACATACAGGGTGTCCCATAATTAATGGATCAAACCTATACGGAAGATACATGACCCAATTATCTAAAACTAATTTGATCCGTTTTAAAAAAAACCGTAGGGTGACCAAGATTTTCGCGTTTTTTTAATTTGTCCATTTTTTCTACCGTAAATCAGTTTTTTTAACACTATAGCCTTATTAAATGATATTGTTTAGTATTGACTTTTGTTTAATATTGCTGATTAGTGTACTAATGTATTGTGAAAACCATTTTACCAAATAATGTTTAACTTGTTTCGAAAAAAGGGTTCAAATCGAATAATTAATTTTCTTTGATTAAGATAACCCAAATTAAAAACACTCTCCTGTAAAAAAAATGTATGACACCGAAGTGTACCATTATTTTAAAAACTAGTCCACTTATCAAGGTTCACAAATTGGTATAAAATTTGCATCTGCTCCTTGTCGTTACAAAGTGGCTGACAAAAATCCAAGGGAGGTGCCGAAATTACAAGATAAAATGTGTGCAGATTCTAATTTTTTTTTTTACTTTAAAATGTTTTACAATGTCTGTTTTCCTAGCTAAAACATTAATGCAAGCATGTTTATTGCTTTGACATTCGTAGAAACTAATTCTTAAATTTGGGATAATCATTATTGACTCGAATGCAGCTGTGCGTTCGAGTCAATACACGCCTCGGGAATACGCCAACATGCATTTTATCTACGGAAAAGCAAGATGTAATGCCAGGAAAGCCGCAAGATTGTACCGTCGAGCATATCCGAACGCGGATCGTCACCCCGACTATCGTGTTTTCACTAGAGTGCATAATGCGCTTGTTTAGGGAAGGATTCTGGGCACCGGAGTTGGCGGTTCTAGTGAAGCAAGACCAGTACAAGAGATGACGAAATCGTTCTCCGTGAATTAGAAGAAGATTCGTCGACCTCAGTGCGTGACATAGCACGACGCACTAGTATTTCAAGATCGACCGTGCATCGAGTGCTAAAGGGTACCGGTTGCATCCATATCATGTGCGACGTGTCATTCTCTTGTACTGGTCTTCCTTCACTAGAACCGCCAACTCCGGTGCCCAGAATCCTTCCCTCAACAAGCGCATTATGCACTCTAGTGAAAACACGATAGTCGGGGTGACGATCCGCGTTCGGATATGCTCGGACGGTACAATCTTGCGGCTTTCCTGGCATTACATCTTGCTTTTCCGTAGATAAAATGCATGTTGGCGTATTCCCGAGGTGTGTACACATAACGAGGCATTGCGCTTTCTTTCTCTTTCACACATTCCTTTACCTGAGCGGTCAACAAGGGATAATCCTTGTTGAGTCGAACGCACAGCTGCATTCGAGTCAATAATGATTATCCCAAATTTAAGAATTAGTTTCTACGAATGTCAAAGCAATAAACTAGCTTGCATTAATGTTTTAGCTAGGAAAACAGACATTGTAAAACATTTTAAAGTAAAAAAAATTAGAATCTGCACACATTTTATCTTGTAATTTCGGCACCTCCCTTGGATTTTTGTCAGCCACTTTGTAACGACAAGGAGCAGATGCAAGTTTTATACCAATTTGTAAACCTTGATAAGTGGACTAGTTTTTAAAATAATGGTACACTTCAGTGTCATACATTTTTTTTACAGGAGAGTGTTTTTAATTTGGGTTATCTTAATCAAAGAAAATTAATTATTCGATTCGAACCTTTTTTCCGAAACAAGTTAAACATTATTTGTTAAAATGGTTTTCACAATACATTAGTACACTAATCAGCAATATTAAACAAAAGTCAATACTAAACAATATCACTTAATAAGGCTATAGTGTTAAAAAAACTGATTTACGGTAGAAAAAATGGACAAATTAAAAAAACGCGAAAATCTTGGTCACCCTACGGTTTTTTTTAAAACGGATCAAATTGGTTTTATATAATTGGGTGATGTATCTTCCGTATAGGTTTGATCCATTAATTATGGGACACCCTGTATATTAAACGTCCATTATAAAGAACACTATCCACTTACCGTAATTGAACGGGCTGTAGCAACGACCTCTGTTTCGCGATGTTATGTAATGAACAATATGAGAACAAGCCAGGTCATCGACACTAGTACGAAATGTTGTAATTTGTAGCATACATAGTTTATCGTAGTAAACCCAAGCCACATGGCGTTAAAATGCTTTTATTAGCTGCATTTGCAACTTAGTAAACAACTATGTAAAGAAAGTTTGATTTGTCGATGAATCTGCAAAAGTACCAATGAGCGTAATAATACTAATGGCAATTTACTATTAATGATCTATCTAGCTGAACCTACAATTAACACTGTTTATACAATAAAATACTTTTTATGCCACTGAAATAAATATGGAATTTATGTGTACTTGCATTATAATATCTACTAAATCGAGAAGTCTATAACCTATATTCGTTATTTCTAATAATGAAGCGCTGAATTTGATATTTCCTGCCGAAAGCAGTGTTAAAACATGGTCACTGTCTGAGAACATTTTTCGCGATTCAGTGTGATTTAGCATAATACTTATTTATTGTTAGATTTAGTCAAACAGTCATCACTCATCAGCTGTTAGTGGTTAGGAAGTTTGCCATCTACTCGAGATTGCCTCCAGAACGCCTGTCGTGAAAAAAACGAATTTACACTCAGCGATAGTTGTGAGGACCGAAATAATTCTCATTCTGAGAGGATGACAGTAAAACACAATTATTCTTGTATAGGTCTGGATAACCTGACCATTATTAAAACGACTATTCTATTTAAAACTTATAACCTGCGATATCTTGTAGAGGAAAATGTAGCGTAGGCGACAGGCGTAAAGGACTGTCGCGGTTGAAAAATCTTAGAAAGCTGTAGGGCCATCGAATTATAGCGAAGCGCCGACGGATCCAGGTCAAGGGATCTTGTGATAACGTAGCGAGACGGCTTTGGGGAAATGTTACTTGACGACCGTGAAAGCTTTATTTAATGCGCGCAATTTTAGGCCCGTGTTTTTTCTACAGTGCCTACTGCCTAGCTTTAAAATACTTTTTTAAAGGGAGGAAAAAGTACCCGTAAAGGCAAAGGCAAGCTTTTTATTTAATGTAAGTTTTGGACACCAAGAATATTTTTCTTAGCTTTTGTACGATGTTTTCTTAGATATAAGTCAGAGTGGATACTGCATACTTCAAAAGGTCCTATTTTTTACATTGGTCTATTTATTATAAGAACACTTAGGAAAGTGTTTGAAAATAATCGCTGATGAATCCCAAATAAGGCTTCGTTAGTCTCGAACTAGCTAGGTCTACTTTTATTAATAAAAAATTAAAATTTGGATTCCTTAAATTGGTTTCATAGCACAACTCAGGCCGTAGACTCCTGAAAATCTAAAGGACAGCGAATAATTTATAAAACGATAGCATGTTTGCACCTTCATGATGCAGACTACGTAGTCCCTGAAAAAAGGAAGCACTCCGGGATTGCCGACAGTAGTAAAAACTTGAACAATTACATGCGGTGTTGGTTACGGTAACAATGTTTTCATTTAAAAAAAGAACAATATCGAGGGAAACCAATCCAATCCACCAACCGAGTTATATTTAAACATAAGATCGTCAATGTTGCTTCCCTCGCTATAAAATCGAAACCTTGAACGTCGTCCATCGTAAACATCAGATAGTTTAACGTAATTTACTCCAGTTACGTTACACGATGTATTTTTGTCCATATGTCCGACACTAGCGTGTTTAACATGTGGCCCTAAATATAAATGGCCGCCTTCGTTTGCCTCATTAATAGAGTCAGCAGTTGACAAAGCAACAGATATCGTGGTCAACAACCTTTTACGAACTTTTTCAATATAGTATCAGCCGACTGCCAAAAACAGTTTCATAAAGTAATTATTGTGATACATAAGTGTGATTTACTTTCGACCTTGTTTTAGGTTACTATCTTATTTTAAAATTCATCCTTGCTCTCATAAGAATTGGACAATTTACGTGCTTTAAATCTTTATCATCAGTTGAGATATTTCTTCATTGCAATATTTCTCTGCATGCATTTTTTTGTAAAGGACGTAAACGTTGTCTTTATTTTGCTTCATATGTGCTTCAGTCGCGTCGATGTTATATTTATTATTATGAGAACCCAAGGGGCAACGTTGAAAACAATCGGCGGATGGGCTTCCGTGTATTGATTCTTGTTTTAAAAACTCGCCATTTTTGGAATCGAGAACGTATATTGCATCTTTATTTATTGCTTTTCTTGACAGTACCTGGTACCAAATTCTTGTGAGGTACATTATTTATATTTATAACCAAAACTTAATATTAGGCTTATATAAATACTTAGCTGAAGACAATTTGGAAATACAGACAAAATCTTTCATCGTCTATCGTAATTGTAATCTGATACGAGACTAAAGTCTTCACCAGTAACACCCTTATCAATGTCGTCCTGAAAATGTTCTCGGTTTTTAGGGTTCCGTAGCCGAATGGCAAAAAACGGAACCCTTATAAATTCGTCATGTCTGTCTGTCCGTCTGTCCGTCTGTCCGTCCGTATGTCACAGCCACTTTTTTCCGAAACTATAAGAGCTATACTGTTGAAACTTGGTAAGTAGATGTATTCTGTGAACCGCATTAAGGTTTTCACACAAAATTTAAAAAAAAGTAATAAATTTTGGGGGTGCCCCATACTTAGAACTGAAACTCAAAAAAATTTTTTTCATCAAACCCATATGTGTGGGGTATCTATGGATAGGTCTTCAAAAATGATACTAAGGTTTCTAATATCATTTTTTTCTAAAATGAATAGCTTGCGCGAGAAACACTTCCAAAGTGGTAAAATGTGTGTCCCCCCCCTGTAACTTCTAAAATAAGAGTATGATAAAACTAAAAAAAATATATGATGTACATTACCATGCAAACTTCCACCGAAAATTGGTTTGAACGAGATCTAATAAGTAGTTTTTTGATATTTACAATAAAACCTCTAAAAACAAAGTTAGTTTTGCGGTTCGATAAGAAAAGTGGTTTTTATGGTTTTATTCCTCCGGTTGTAGTACGGAACCCTCAGTGCGCGAGTCCGACTCGCACTTGACAGGTTATTTATAGAACCTATTTTCCCCAAACGGAAACTCTCCAAAAGGAAAAAAAATACGGTTTCTTCAACATTTTTCATTGATGATTCGCTCCTATTGGTCAGCGCGTGATGTTACATAGCCTATAGCCTGCCTCGATAAATAGACTATCCAACACAAACATAATTTTTTTATTCGGACCAGGAGTTCCTGATATTAGCGCGTTCAAACAAACTCTTCAGCTTTATAATATTAGTATAGGTAATAACCACTTTGCCAATGAGTCCACAACCTTGTGCCTCTTCACCTTTCTATCATAGAACCGCGAGACGTCGAGAGAAGTAGCATCCTTGTGTGGTTGATGTCCAGCGTACTCGGACGAAACGCTTTTCTTCTTCGTTTCTGATACGAACCGCTAAGGTGTGGAACACCCTTCCAGCTTCCGTGTTCCCAGCCAAATACAATCTGGGTGCCTTCAAGAGAAGAGTGAATAGGCATTTTCTAGGCAAGCGCGCTCCATCCTAGACCTCATCATTTCTGTTCATCAGACTTGATTGTAGTCAAGCGCAAGCCTATCAATTATAAAAAAAAAGAAAAAAAAAAGAGTCAGTTACCTATTGTTGAAGCAGCAGCAGATTTTCTAAACGCAGCATTGAAATATAAATATTTGTGACCCACATCTACCGGGAGTCTAAAACTGTATCAGCCAGTACTCGTTATTGCTCTTAGAGAAGAGTAATGCTCGCTTTACTGCATTTGTATCTTAGGCTGGTACAAACACTAGACTATCTGCGTCGGTTTGGTGTATCTCAGCTATTTTAGGCACAGTTTCTGTTAAACTCAGCGTTCTCGTCAGCACAACGCCAGATCAATTTGGAGCGATTGTTGAATTTATCGATTGAACTTGTGAAATGGGAAAATTGTTTGGAGGCGTTTCAACTACGTTTGACAATTTGTACCAATTGTACGCGCATTTTTTTCATGTACAATGCTTTTGTGCATTTATTTTTATCTGTATCATTTACTGAACCATAAGGATTAAGTAACCTTAAGTTTTGACAATTCGAATTCGCGTGGGAGGTTTCGGATTCGATTTATAATTTCTAATTAGTCATGTCTGGTTTGATGGGAGGCTTCGGCCGTGCTCGTTACCATCCTACCAGCAAAGGTGCACTGCCAAGCGATTTAGGTTCCGACGGATTGCTTACCTTTTAAAAGCTAATACGATAACATCTTCGGCTGAATCGTCACTTACCATCAGATGAGATTGCAAGTACTTATTTATAGTATGTCGCCATTGGAAGATTATAATATCATTACTTTAAAGTTTAAACCCATATATTCTATTAGAGAAGAGCTGCGTTCTACGCTGCTGGAATTGAGTTTTTACTACATTCGCGAAGAAGTTATAGCTAACTGAATTTAACCGCGTTATCTTTGTCCTGATACCGAAATATACTCGATAGTTAACCGTGCCAAGTTTACTACGCTAGTGCCCTGGTACCGTGTCCGTACTCCGTACCCAATACATCATTCCTAAGCCTAACTCGTAATCGGCCTTCGACGTAACTGTCTCAGGGGCTTCGGAGATTTCCATATAATCATCCAACCCGATATCATTCCTATTGTATGAAAATTGTGCATCCACCTCAACGTAAGATACAAGGTCTACAACTCACCGATTTCGTCTTACTTATTTCGGACGTCGCTAATCTTCGTTCGGGGTAACAAATCGAAGCCTATTTAAAATTGATTAGATGATGTTACATAATATTTGGATAGAAAATTGAATAGTTATAGTTGACGTATAAAGTCACAACTCAAACCTCAGGCATAACATCTGCCTAGGGGAATTTTCCTATTGCCTATAGATGGCTAACAGCCATTCATTTTCCAGCTAAAATCATAAAGAACCATAATTATTTTAATTGATATTTATGGCAAGCTATAACATTTACATTTTCACCTACGACTGATGCTGTTATGTCATACACGGGCCACGGCTTTGAATGGTAACCCTGGATAGTTTTCTTTATTACACCGTTTAATAGTTGCAATGTCGGGTCGGCTGACGTTAAAGAAATCGTAAAAACTAAAAGAGTTAATTACTTTAAAAACAGCGTCCGCAATGAAAAGCAGGCATAACGGAAACGCACTACAAACGTGAACAAAAATAAAACCCAGTGAAAAACAATAATGAACCGTGATCACACCAGCAAAGCGATGTACACAAACAAGAACTGCAATCGGAGTGCGATGGACAGTCGCGAAGTACTCGACAACGATACGGAGTTCAACGCGAACAGGTTCAAACTTTACGACGACTTCGCGACAGACCTCCGCTTCAACTTTACCGCCTTGAGGACCTTCCACGAGGCTGTCAGAAACGACGGTTGTAGGCGTCGCGGAGACCCCGACGATTCCGGCGTTGACGTTGACAACGGGAACCCGTTGGATACCACTTCGAATGATAGCGATCTGGTAAGTTGGTCACCACTAGATAAAGTCCGGTCGCGGAACACGAAGAATTTCGTACATTAACCTGTTACTACCTGTCTCAGTCACTCCCGCGTCAAAATAATGTGGTCACGCTCGCACAGATGCAATGACCCCGTCCTATGCGAGCGTGACCGCATTATTTTGACGCGGGAGTGACAGAGACAGGTAGTGACAGGTTAATGTACGAAATTCTTCGTGCTCCGCGGCCGTGCTTTAGACCAGCACATTCGACCATCATCCCATCTTTTCAAAGCTTACGAAAACATCTTGTGAAACTATTACTTTGTTTTGTTTAAATTTTTCCTTTTTTAACTTTATGAAATTTAAATGCCTTTGGCCAGGCTCTATAGTGAACTGCCTACATCAAAATTAAAAAAAAACTTTTACTTTTAAAATTCATGGACAATAATATGTCTGCTATGTAAGAATGTATTTTTCAAGGACCATTTTACCAACAAGCACGCTGGCGTCAAAGATATTCGTATATAGCATCAGTTTTATAGAGCTCTTAAAATATGTTTAACGTTTACCTTTTACGATATAGGTACTAAATAAAATTTTAGGACCCTTCTATCTTATAGTATTTATTTATTAGCTTCCTTATTGAATTTAAGAGCTTGGTACCTTTTCTCATTTTCTTGAACACGATACCTAAGTGATGATAGATTGGCAATTTTGATTAAGACTTTTTTAATTTTTTAATTTTGATCGTAACAATTCATAGATTATTGTTTATTCCATGAAGCTTTGATTAAGGTTAAAAGGAAGACTTAGGCTTAAATTAAAACTGAATTGGCTTACTCTCTTATCGGCTTAATTTTTTCTATTCTTGAATGCAATGAATGTATAATTTTAAACATATAGCTAAGTTTAAAATGACAGTGAATATCTTAATCAATTTCTATATTTATCCATAGAAGTCAAGTCGAGTGAACTGAAAACTGCCTGGCTTTCCAAAAAAAGGAAGCTGATTACAATAAAAAAAAGAATTCCCGATGTTCCTCTTAAAAGTAGAGTTCTGTCTTAAAAGACGTACCAAAGACTCGTAGGTACGAACTTACGAAGCAGTTTGATTCTTTGTTCCTGATACGCACTGCAAAGTTCTCGAATACCTTTACAGGGACTGTCGTTCTCATCACCTACATTCTACAACTTATGCACCTTCAAATCAAGAGTAAATAGGCATTTCTTAGGCAAGCGCCTAGGCCTTTGTTATCATTACTTTCCATCAGGTGTGATCACAGTCACGCGCTTTACGGTTAAAAATAATCCACCCTTCACCACTTCCTCCGTTTTTTAAATATTTTCTTCCTTCGGTAATACATTTCTTGGTCGCTAAGTTCGTTCAAAGAGCAATTATACTATTTATCACTAACCGGACGTCTCACGCCATTCGCGGGCGCCGGCTCAAGCCATTGTCGTATTGTAGGCGGAACATTACATTAGCACGGCTCGGCCATTGTCTATTTGTCCGTCTCCAGGCAACAAACACTGGCCATTGTTCAAAGAACTGTTTAGCTGCCTAGATAGATCTTAGTGAAGCTCTTTATCATACATCATCTACTTACTCGAAGCGTTGCCAGGCGTCCGGATAAAGCCGGACGTAGGTCTTTTTGATTGCGTGTGCGGCTTGTCCGGCTTTTGTTAGGCGCCAAGCGTGGCCACTACTGAGACTGTACGTACTGAGACACAAAATTCTCAGTTATGTAGCCTGTTGGGTGTCCGACCTTTTTACCCAAATGTCCAGCCAAACTGGCTGATCTTTCCGGCTATTAATTATGTGACGTGGCAACCCTCTCCATTTCGTTTTAGCTGATGGACGTCAATTGCTGGACATGGCCTCCTGAAATTTTCGCCAAATACCTACCACAATCTTGTGGTATTTTTATTGTAGTTTAAAATAAAGTAATTTATATTTTTTTCGTCAAATTAAAAAATATAAGTACCTACAACTGTACATAAAAAAGGTATATCGGTAATAAACATTGTACCTACCTTCTTTCACCGTCCATGTCGACAATGTAGTACAACTTGTACGAACATCACGGTTTCCTTGGAACCGGAAAAGTGTTCAGTCATCATTACTTCATTTCACACTTAACACTAAGTGCTTTTACCTAACCCACTAAGTTGACCGCTTTTACTTTAAAGTAGCGAGACGAACAAAATCGATTTAGACGTAATAGACATGTATAGTCAAATAAGACCTGTATTTTTGCTATACCAACTGTAATAAATGAAACAATTTATTAAGCCAATAAAGAAAATCACGACAACTTATAAAAATTACGATGTGCTCCCTGATTTTGCATAAACTTCGCAATTTACGCAAGTTCAACACAATATTTTTCGTCACTATCTATGGGAAAAGTAGGAGTGCCTATTTACTCTATATTCGTAATAGACATTATTGGCTAATTTATGAATTTATTGAGAAAACCAATCAAAACAGAGAAAGCGCTCTCACGAAACTCCCATAAAAACAAAATCAATTTTGCTCTCGCTATCCTCTGAAATCATTTTTTATTTTTCAGATAGTTATGATGAAAACACATTTCCTATTGCAATGACTTGTTTGAGTAGCATGCAAAAATTAATGAGTCATTTCCTTAAGTTGTGCCTACTTGGAAATGCGATATGTTGCGATTTGTGAATACCGTTGCAGATATTATGATGTGCGTCGTGAGGTGTTTGTTAATTTGTGTGGTGGTCCCGTTTTCAGTAATTTGACTGTGTAAAGTGTCTACAGACATACCTACCAACTTAAAAAGTGATCGCTAAAATATTTGTGGCAATCTTGACTCCACGTGATTCTGTGTAATTCGTTTTTTAGGGTTTAGTACCCAAAAAAACGAGACCCTATTACTAAGACTTCGCTGTCCGTCCGTCCGTCCGTCAGTCTGTCACCAGGCTGAATCTCTTGAATCAAATAATAATATTTGTTAATCCAAGGTATAATCTATTTAAAGCCAAAGCTATTTAATTATTAATACTTAACGATCTTTTGTCATTGTAAACCAAAACTGCTAGACTCTATTTTTCATTAAATCATTTGATTAATTGCCAAAATATTGCTATTCTTAAGAGAAACTACTGTCAGTATCTTGCGCTGCATGTACATAAACTGCATGTGTGGTGCGTGCAGTAACGCGCGCCTGGGCCGGTTGACCTTGACCGGACGCCTGCAGTTAACTTTTGGTTGCATTTCGTCTTAACTCTTAACCCGATTGCCTTACCAAGATATGCACTCGACGATTCGATGCTTAACCTTGACTTTATTTTACCCCCAATGGACGACGGAATTTTTGAAGCATTATCAAGTGAATTTCCATGGAGTATGTGATTTTATAGAACGAAACACATTTTTTTTACCGCGGTTCGCTTCAACGTATTAACATTTTAAGTTTGGAAAGGAATTCTACAGGATTGACAAATCTTAAAGCGTAGAGAAATAAATGGATGTTTTGTGCGGTGTTACATAATGCCATTAAGGCAAAAAGGAAAAAGCGAAAAAGTTGTACTGTTTAAAATGTCGAAAATTGGCATCAGCTTATATCTAAAAAATCTAACATTTTTGTATCTAATTGTTACAGTTGGAGAACGAGGTTATGGTAGACACGTGGAGCAGTATGGACTCATCGAACTCTCCACTGACTGACTCCGGACCCTCCGCCAGCGACGACTGCCCCCCTTCCACGTCCAGCGAGCCCCCCCGTGGCCCTCGAGTTTCTTCCCCTAGTGAGGCGGACGCGCGCCGCTCACAGGACCCAAAGGACAAACCCAAGTACCCCAAACATGTACCCAAAACCGACAAGGCGCGCAACCGGGACCTCACCTTGGACCTGGACTCCGAGCACATTCCCCGCCGGCCGCACTTCCTAGACGACGACTTCCACTTACCTTCCAAATCGAACATCGAATGCCGAATCCCCAAGCCACACTTCCTCGACCACTCGCCCTCGCCGGACGAGTTCGACGAACGTAGCGACATCACCAACCCGAACTTCCTGGACGACGAAGTGGACGGCGATGACAGCCAAGCGCCAAAGAAAGCGGGAGCGTTGCCCAAACGACCAACGAAAACACAGCCTTCCACCTACACATCCCAAGAAGACAGGCACAGAACTAATTATAGGAGCACTCTGCATTATGGATTGGAGAATGCTGCTAGGTCGAGCGAGCGCGACAAACGGGCGTCCCAGCTATATAGAGGGACGTGGCCCGGAGAGCGCGATGTCTGGACTGCACACGACTCGTCTAGTGTACGGAGCTTCTCCAGCAACGGCTCCGACTGCGCTCGACCCTCGTCTAATTTAGAAAACAAAATGGAATGCGTGTGCTCCTTAATCTCCCTTCTCAGCCTCTCCCCAGAAAACAACGCCGATCTTAGCGGGCCACTGCTAGAAATGAGCAGATCTGTTGAAAGCTGCGTAGCGATGAGGCAAGCCGGCTGCATCCCTCTATTGGTGCAACTCATTCACTCAAAAGTACCGAGAGAAACTCGAGATCGAGCGGCGAAGGCCCTCCGCAACATAATTCACACGCAGACAGACGACAAAGCCGGTCGCAGAGAGGCACGAGTGTGGAGACTGTTAGAACAAGTCAGAGAATATTGTTACGTGCTAGAAGATTTAGTAGAAGCTAGAAAAGAAGGGAAAGAAGCGATAGAAGATGACGTTACCAAGCACCCGAGCCAGAGTGTGGCCGCCTTGATGAAATTATCGTTTGATGAGGAGCATCGGCATGTGGTGTGTCAATTAGGCGGCTTGCAGGCTCTAGCGGCGTTGGTCAGCGGCGACCAAGCCGCGCATGGCAGCAGAACTGACGACAATACGTGCTTGACGATGAGGAAATACGCTGGTATGACGTTGACGAACCTAACATTCGGAGACGGGAACAACAAATCACTGCTATGTTCGTTCAAAGACTTCATGTTGGCGCTGGTTGAACAACTGGAGTCACCCAACGACGATATGAGACAGGTAAGTTTTCACTTACAATATGCTCACGGGACACCTTAGTTTACGAAACTTCCGTCAAATCTCTTCTGGAGCTCCAAAGAATAGCTTATTTAAACAAATGTAGGCAAAAAATAATAAAGGCGTAGTTTTCGTTCGTTGAAATAACAATAAATTGTAAGATTAAAGCTCAAAAGCGAGCTCTTAAACTTTAAGAAGAAGTAGTTGTAAAATTACAGACTGGTTTTATTTGTATAGATTTGTCGAAAGAATAGTTTCAATGGCATAGATTATTTGATTCAAAATTTTTATGACAGGTCACGGCAGCAGTTCTCAGAAATCTATCATGGAGAGCCGACACAAACAGCAAACAAGTGTTGAGAGAAGTAGGCGCCGTGAAAGGTCTGACCAAAGCTGCAATGACGTGCCAAAAGGAGGCGACTCTCAAGTCCGTTCTCTCCGCCCTTTGGAATCTTACAGCTCATTGCTCCATGAACAAAGTGGCCCTATGCTCCGTCGATGGAGCTCTGGGCTTCCTCGTAGACATGCTCAGTTACGATTCCCCGACGAAGACCTTGGCGATAGTGGAAAACGCAGGTGGCATTATGCGAAACGTGTCCAGTCACATCGCAGTTCGCCAAGATTACAGACAAATTCTCCGGGAGAGAAATTGTTTAAGTGTCTTGCTTCAGCACCTCAAATCCCCCAGCCTCACCGTAGTTAGCAACTCGTGCGGTACTCTCTGGAATCTGTCGGCGCGGTGCCCCCAGGATCAACAGTTCCTGTGGGACCACGGGGCGGTACCGATGCTTCGGAGTTTGATACATTCCAAACACAAAATGATCGCCATGGGATCGAGCGCTGCGCTCAAAAACTTACTGAACTCCAAACCCGGCAAGACGCATATAATCTCCCTGGATACGACGGCTAGAAGCATGAACTTACCCGCACTGCCTACCCTCGGTGCGAGGAAGCAGAAGGCGCTGGAGCAAGAACTCGACCAAAACCTGGCCGAAACCTGCGACAACATCGAACCGGCCACATCTCCTTCCACCAGCAACAGAGAAGAGAAGAACCTCTTCACAGCCACTGAACGGCAAATAGCGATGAACTTGGAGAGGCACAGAATGACGTCCAGTTCACCGCTCATGGGCAATCTCTCATCACAGATATCTTTAAGCCACAGTGCACATTTAGCCAGCTACCTCAGCTGCAGCAATACGCTCCTCAAAGGGGCATTAGTCTCCCGATCCTCCGAAGGAAGCTCCACCAACGTCAATAGATCAGACAGTAAGGACTCCGTGACGAGCACTCACTCGGATTCCGTCTTCGAACGCGGCATGCGAACGGGAAAAGTCCCGGTACCAACTCCGAGGAGTAAAGACTTGATGAAGATGGACACTGGAAGCGACTTTCAAGCCTCCAAACCTCTTTCCAAGGACGCACCGTTTCTTCGCTACACGGGACAGCCTCCAATACCTCCGCCGAGGAGCTCGACGGACATGAGAACCAACTACACAGAATCCGGTTATGACGTCGACCAGGATTCTTGCGACCAACCGATCGACTTCAGTCGAAAGTACTCCGAAACCAAAACGGAGTCGGAAACTGTCGAGAAACCGAAAGCGGAGACGAAGAAGTACTCCAAGAAAGAGGCGAACACTTTTGGCGATTACCAGGAGACCGATTTGGACCAGCCGACCGATTATTCCTTGAGATACGCGGAGCACCAGTCCGAAACCGGTTCCGACATATCGGACCCCCCAGCGCCGTCAGTCCACGAGGATACCATCAAGCATTTCGCAACCGAAGGCACACCATACGAGACTCCCATCATATTTTCAACCGCCACGTCCATGTCGGATCTCCGTATAATCGGCAAGGATGGGAAACCCAAAGCGTCCAGTGTAAAGGAGCATCCCGAGGTGATGACGCATTCGGACGAGAAGGACACTTGCTCTATAGAGGATCCGCCGAGGCATGACAACGATATCGCTATTTCAACACCACCCACAGGTGAGGCTTTTACAGGCTTTTACATTCTGGATTTTGATATCAAGATCTAATTTCAGTCTTAGTCTATTTTGTTCCTAAAGTTACAATTTCACTGCTTAGTCTGAAATAATATTTCTTGTCAATTTTACAAAATCTCTAAAAGGTTAGCAGATTACGTAAAATTGACGAGGCGCAGATGTTAAAATACGTAGTGCAAAGCAACGATGAAGCTAATGGTTAAAAAATACTCAAAATTATTTTGACGTGATTTAAAATAGAGCTGTCTTGATGAAGTGTCCAATATTAATAAAAAGATAACACAGTTTTTGAATGTTTTTAAGAAGGGAATATTTACCAATTGTATTGAGTACGGAACTTACTCCTGCAACTTTTTGCGTAGGTATACAAATAAGCGATTCTTTCTGTGTGTCCGCAGCATCGATATCGGACCCCGCGGTGGAGAAACGCGGTGTTTTCGACACCAAGTTCAGCTCGGGGATGATAAGCCCGGAGAAGCCGGTGAACTACTGCGACGAGGGCACGCCGGGCTACTTCTCGCGGGTCAGCTCGCTCAGCAGCCTGGGCGACGCGGAGGACGGCCTGGCCAAGAGGAACGCGCGTGCCTCCATGCACGTGGAGCCCAGCCCGCAGGAGCAGAGCACGAGCAGCTCGGGGAAGGATAAGGAAGGTACTGTATAATATCGCCTTATTTCATTAAGTAAAAGTTTTACGACAAACCATAGTCGACGTACCAAAGACGCGTACGAAGCGGTTTGATTCCTCGTTCCTGATACGCACTGCAAAGGCCTGGAATACACTCCCAGGCAGTGTATTTCCTGCCATTTACAACCCGGGTGCCTTCAAATCAAGAGTGAATAGGCATCTTCTAGGCAAGCGCGTTCCACCTTAGACTGTGTCATCACTTTCCATCAGGTGTGATCACAGTCAAGCGCTAGCCTATATAGTATAAAAAAAACCATACCAAGATTTTATAGTTTACATTTTTAAGATAATTTGAGCGTTAATAAAGTAGTGCATGAAACTGTACATAATTAAGTATGGAAACACGAGTGTAAGTTTAAAAAACGAGCCGCAGGTGAATTTTATTTATAGTAATCACACTAGTGTGATACTATACCCCCCCATTATGCATCCGTTCCATAAAGTACTGTTTGTTACCCATTTTCTGGCAAAAAAAAAATTATTTATTTATTTTATTAACAATGAGCGCAAATTCGGCCTTATTGCTAAAGCAATCTGTCAGAGACAACCTTTGGTAAGAGGATTTGTTAATGCAAGTTAAAAAAAAAACAAGAATAATACTAAAATATATACACATATGCAAATGTTTACAGGCAAATGCATGCAATAGATGGCGCTAGTCCTGCCTAAGGACCTAATAGTATGAATCGAAATTTCATCGCAGAGGGATATGGCTCGTATAGCTCAGTGGTCAGAGCACCCAGCCGCGAGAGCTGGGGGACGCGGGCTCAAATCCCGCTGCGAGTGAAAATTTTGATTCGTATTTAAATTTATAGGAATGCATGCAAAAATAAAAATGAAACTTAAAAGTCTCCCTTCTTGGCAAGTCAAACAAGCTTGATTCCGTGTGTTGTAGGTTCAAAAGCGGTGACATTTGCCCAAGAGCCCGTGTCGGTCGCGCAGGAGGCGTCGGGCGCGGCGTCGGGCGCGGCGTCGGCGCGCACCGCGTCGCCGCAGCGCTTCATCGAGGACACGCCGCTCATGTTCTCGCGCTCCAGCTCGCTGGGCTCGCTGCCCGAGTGCGAGCAGCAAGACGACCAGGGCTCTGTTGTGTCGGAAGTCAGGTAAACATTGTATGCGCGGCGTCGGCGCGCACCGCGTCGCCGCAGCGCTTCATCGAGGACACGCCGCTCATGTTCTCGCGCTCCAGCTCGCTGGGCTCGCTGCCCGAGTGCGAGCAGCAAGACGACCAGGGATCTGTTGTGTCGGAAGTCAGGTAAACATTGTATGCGCGGCGTCGGCGCGCACCGCGTCGCCGCAGCGCTTCATCGAGGACACGCCGCTCATGTTCTCGCGCTCCAGCTCGCTGGGCTCGCTGCCCGAGTGCGAGCAGCAAGACGACCAGGGCTCTGTTGTGTCGGAAGTCAGGTAAACATTGTATGCGCGGCGTCGGCGCGCACCGCGTCGCCGCAGCGCTTCATCGAGGACACGCCGCTCATGTTCTCGCGCTCCAGCTCGCTGGGCTCGCTGCCCGAGTGCGAGCAGCAAGACGACCAGGGCTCTGTTGTGTCGGAAGTCAGGTAAACATTGTATGCGCGGCGTCGGCGCGCACCGCGTCGCCGCAGCGCTTCATCGAGGACACGCCGCTCATGTTCTCGCGCTCCAGCTCGCTGGGCTCGCTGCCCGAGTGCGAGCAGCAAGACGACCAGGGCTCTGTTGTGTCGGAAGTCAGGTAAACATTGTATGCGCGGCGTCGGCGCGCACCGCGTCGCCGCAGCGCTTCATCGAGGACACGCCGCTCATGTTCTCGCGCTCCAGCTCGCTGGGCTCGCTGCCCGAGTGCGAGCAGCAAGACGACCAGGGCTCTGTTGTGTCGGAAGTCAGGTAAACATTGTATGCGCGGCGTCGGCGCGCACCGCGTCGCCGCAGCGCTTCATCGAGGACACGCCGCTCATGTTCTCGCGCTCCAGCTCGCTGGGCTCGCTGCCCGAGTGCGAGCAGCAAGACGACCAGGGCTCTGTTGTGTCGGAAGTCAGGTAAACATTGTATGCGCGGCGTCGGCGCGCACCGCGTCGCCGCAGCGCTTCATCGAGGACACGCCGCTCATGTTCTCGCGCTCCAGCTCGCTGGGCTCGCTGCCCGAGTGCGAGCAGCAAGACGACCAGGGCTCTGTTGTGTCGGAAGTCAGGTAAACATTGTATGCGCGGCGTCGGCGCGCACCGCGTCGCCGCAGCGCTTCATCGAGGACACGCCGCTCATGTTCTCGCGCTCCAGCTCGCTGGGCTCGCTGCCCGAGTGCGAGCAGCAAGACGACCAGGGCTCTGTTGTGTCGGAAGTCAGGTAAACATTGTATGCGCGGCGTCGGCGCGCACCGCGTCGCCGCAGCGCTTCATCGAGGACACGCCGCTCATGTTCTCGCGCTCCAGCTCGCTGGGCTCGCTGCCCGAGTGCGAGCAGCAAGACGACCAGGGCTCTGTTGTGTCGGAAGTCAGGTAAACATTGTATGCGCGGCGTCGGCGCGCACCGCGTCGCCGCAGCGCTTCATCGAGGACACGCCGCTCATGTTCTCGCGCTCCAGCTCGCTGGGCTCGCTGCCCGAGTGCGAGCAGCAAGACGACCAGGGCTCTGTTGTGTCGGAAGTCAGGTAAACATTGTATGCGCGGCGTCGGCGCGCACCGCGTCGCCGCAGCGCTTCATCGAGGACACGCCGCTCATGTTCTCGCGCTCCAGCTCGCTGGGCTCGCTGCCCGAGTGCGAGCAGCAAGACGACCAGGGCTCTGTTGTGTCGGAAGTCAGGTAAACATTGTATGCGCGGCGTCGGCGCGCACCGCGTCGCCGCAGCGCTTCATCGAGGACACGCCGCTCATGTTCTCGCGCTCCAGCTCGCTGGGCTCGCTGCCCGAGTGCGAGCAGCAAGACGACCAGGGCTCTGTTGTGTCGGAAGTCAGGTAAACATTGTATGCGCGGCGTCGGCGCGCACCGCGTCGCCGCAGCGCTTCATCGAGGACACGCCGCTCATGTTCTCGCGCTCCAGCTCGCTGGGCTCGCTGCCCGAGTGCGAGCAGCAAGACGACCAGGGCTCTGTTGTGTCGGAAGTCAGGTAAACATTGTATGCGCGGCGTCGGCGCGCACCGCGTCGCCGCAGCGCTTCATCGAGGACACGCCGCTCATGTTCTCGCGCTCCAGCTCGCTGGGCTCGCTGCCCGAGTGCGAGCAGCAAGACGACCAGGGCTCTGTTGTGTCGGAAGTCAGGTAAACATTGTATGCGCGGCGTCGGCGCGCACCGCGTCGCCGCAGCGCTTCATCGAGGACACGCCGCTCATGTTCTCGCGCTCCAGCTCGCTGGGCTCGCTGCCCGAGTGCGAGCAGCAAGACGACCAGGGCTCTGTTGTGTCGGAAGTCAGGTAAACATTGTATGCGCGGCGTCGGCGCGCACCGCGTCGCCGCAGCGCTTCATCGAGGACACGCCGCTCATGTTCTCGCGCTCCAGCTCGCTGGGCTCGCTGCCCGAGTGCGAGCAGCAAGACGACCAGGGCTCTGTTGTGTCGGAAGTCAGGTAAACATTGTATGCGCGGCGTCGGCGCGCACCGCGTCGCCGCAGCGCTTCATCGAGGACACGCCGCTCATGTTCTCGCGCTCCAGCTCGCTGGGCTCGCTGCCCGAGTGCGAGCAGCAAGACGACCAGGGCTCTGTTGTGTCGGAAGTCAGGTAAACATTGTATGCGCGGCGTCGGCGCGCACCGCGTCGCCGCAGCGCTTCATCGAGGACACGCCGCTCATGTTCTCGCGCTCCAGCTCGCTGGGCTCGCTGCCCGAGTGCGAGCAGCAAGACGACCAGCAGGGCTAGACAAAGTCGCAAGCGTTTGGCGTTAACGCTAGTCGACAAAATGTATGGACAAACCACGTGACCATCACGTGACTGTAGAAAAACCAAGTGACAGAATAGAGGAAATCACACTGTTTTTGAAATTCGACTACGACTATTTAGCGATCGCTCATACCCTGTAGATAACTTTTAGCGTACTTCGTCATTGTACGCTACAAAATGGCGGAATTGTTGGGATTTTTAGTACTCTTTAGTCTTTGGTACAACAATTGAGATCACAACAAGACTCCATTTTGTTTTGCTTTTGTAGTGTGTGGTGTTTTAGACGAAGTTCACAACTTCGTTTAAAACATCGTGGCGTGTTTTTTTGGATTTTCGAGTGTTTATTTTGCTGATAGTTAATTAAACTAGTGTTAGTTATTTCAGTGTGGTCGCGGTTGCTAGAGTTAGAAGTCATAAGAACTTAAAGTTCTATCGTTAGAGAGTAGTATATTCCTTGCAGTGCTATAGTTAATTAATAGTTAATTAATTAATAATTTAGTTAATAGTTAATTATTGACATCGGCGCTCAGCAAATGACAGATACGTCACATGACAATTCCAATTGACAGCCGACAACAACGCTAACCATAGACTAGGTAGATTCGGTCACGTGGTTTTTCTACTAGCGACTACGCTTAACGCTTAGGTGACATTGTCTAGCCCTGCAGGGCTCTGTTGTGTCGGAAGTCAGGTAAACATTGTATGCGCGGCGTCGGCGCGCACCGCGTCGCCGCAGCGCTTCATCGAGGACACGCCGCTCATGTTCTCGCGCTCCAGCTCGCTGGGCTCGCTGCCCGAGTGCGAGCAGCAAGACGACCAGGGCTCTGTTGTGTCGGAAGTCAGGTAAACATTGTATGCGCGGCGTCGGCGCGCACCGCGTCGCCGCAGCGCTTCATCGAGGACACGCCGCTCATGTTCTCGCGCTCCAGCTCGCTGGGCTCGCTGCCCGAGTGCGAGCAGCAAGACGACCAGGGCTCTGTTGTGTCGGAAGTCAGGTAAACATTGTATGCGCGGCGTCGGCGCGCACCGCGTCGCCGCAGCGCTTCATCGAGGACACGCCGCTCATGTTCTCGCGCTCCAGCTCGCTGGGCTCGCTGCCCGAGTGCGAGCAGCAAGACGACCAGGGCTCTGTTGTGTCGGAAGTCAGGTAAACATTGTATGCGCGGCGTCGGCGCGCACCGCGTCGCCGCAGCGCTTCATCGAGGACACGCCGCTCATGTTCTCGCGCTCCAGCTCGCTGGGCTCGCTGCCCGAGTGCGAGCAGCAAGACGACCAGGGCTCTGTTGTGTCGGAAGTCAGGTAAACATTGTATGCGCGGCGTCGGCGCGCACCGCGTCGCCGCAGCGCTTCATCGAGGACACGCCGCTCATGTTCTCGCCCTCCAGCTCGCTGGGCTCGCTGCCCGAGTGCGAGCAGCAAGACGACCAGGGCTCTGTTGTGTCGGAAGTCAGGTAAACATTGTATGCGCGGCGTCGGCGCGCACCGCGTCGCCGCAGCGCTTCATCGAGGACACGCCGCTCATGTTCTCGCGCTCCAGCTCGCTGGGCTCGCTGCCCGAGTGCGAGCAGCAAGACGACCAGGGCTCTGTTGTGTCGGAAGTCAGGTAAACATTGTATGCGCGGCGTCGGCGCGCACCGCGTCGCCGCAGCGCTTCATCGAGGACACGCCGCTCATGTTCTCGCGCTCCAGCTCGCTGGGCTCGCTGCCCGAGTGCGAGCAGCAAGACGACCAGGGCTCTGTTGTGTCGGAAGTCAGGTAAACATTGTATGCGCGGCGTCGGCGCGCACCGCGTCGCCGCAGCGCTTCATCGAGGACACGCCGCTCATGTTCTCGCGCTCCAGCTCGCTGGGCTCGCTGCCCGAGTGCGAGCAGCAAGACGACCAGGGCTCTGTTGTGTCGGAAGTCAGGTAAACATTGTATGCGCGGCGTCGGCGCGCACCGCGTCGCCGCAGCGCTTCATCGAGGACACGCCGCTCATGTTCTCGCGCTCCAGCTCGCTGGGCTCGCTGCCCGAGTGCGAGCAGCAAGACGACCAGGGCTCTGTTGTGTCGGAAGTCAGGTAAACATTGTATGCGCGGCGTCGGCGCGCACCGCGTCGCCGCAGCGCTTCATCGAGGACACGCCGCTCATGTTCTCGCGCTCCAGCTCGCTGGGCTCGCTGCCCGAGTGCGAGCAGCAAGACGACCAGGGCTCTGTTGTGTCGGAAGTCAGGTAAACATTGTATGCGCGGCGTCGGCGCGCACCGCGTCGCCGCAGCGCTTCATCGAGGACACGCCGCTCATGTTCTCGCGCTCCAGCTCGCTGGGCTCGCTGCCCGAGTGCGAGCAGCAAGACGACCAGGGCTCTGTTGTGTCGGAAGTCAGTTAAACATTGTATGCCCAATATTTTAATAACGACAGAAGAAAAAACTCAAAAATAGAGACTTATAAACAGAGCTGTAGGCTACGGTAACAGA
Organism: Coenonympha arcania; assembly: GCA_036785405.1. Taxonomy (NCBI): domain Eukaryota; kingdom Metazoa; phylum Arthropoda; class Insecta; order Lepidoptera; family Nymphalidae; genus Coenonympha; species Coenonympha arcania. Next base: position 1,188,134 of record CM072065.1, on the reverse strand, counting down.
ATGAGGTATCTCCGCCGCCCATAGACAGTAGCAGCAGAGGAATTGCAAATCTGTCGTGAAGGAGTAACAAACACACGAATTCACTTACACACACTTATCGCACTTTTTCGGAAAAAATAATATCATTCGTAATATTAGGTCCTTTAGGCAGGACTAGCGCCATCAATTTGTGTTATTTGTGTGTCTATTTGTGTGATCTATTTGTGTAACTATTAGTTTGACAAATAGATGATTAGTTTGAAATAGACGTTTCACAAATAGATGGCGCTAGTCCTGCCTAAGGACCTAATATTACGAATCTAAATTTAAACGCGGAGAGATATGGCTCGTATAGCTCAGTGGTCAGAGCACCCAGCCGCGAAAGCTGGGGGGACGCGGGTTCAAATCCCGCTGTGAGTGAAATTTTGATTCGTATTTAAATTTATAGGAATTATTTCCAAGTGTGTAAAACACTAATCAAAAACATAATTATGGAAGTATATCAGCAATTCTGCTTCACAACAAAATAACATATGACGAATAATATATTTGCATTTATAATGAAATAATGTGATAACTCAAATAATAACCGTAACCAAAATTAATTCCAGCCGGCTGACATCGGGCTGCATATCTCCGAGCGAGATTCCGGACTCGCCCGGACAGAGCGTGCCGCTGTCGCCGCGCTCGCGCCACGCGCCCGCCGCGCTCGCCGCGCGCACCGCGCCCGCCACGCCGCCGCACAGTGAGTCGCGCACCTATCATACGACACCACAGAACACGAAATAGTACCAGAAGGTCCACTCCGCACGATGATTTAAGGAAATAGCGACTCTAGCGCTGACACAAACAGTGCAATTCAGTTCGCAATAGCGCCTGGCCCCGCCCTCAAAATCGACACGCAAGAAACGCAATGTTGTGGTCTCTTTCTATCTCCTAACTTTATCTCTTACGACGCACTAGGGCTGCCGTAGTCAGACGGCGCGTAAAATAGACCGTACAGAACTAGCGCGTGCAACTCGGCGCGTGAGCGGCAACCATCTGAAATATTGAGGTCCGAACCCCTACATTGTAGCCGGGACGGCCACGTGATAAGTGAGACTGGCCTGACGACACACTGCACTGCGCTCACCGTCTCGACGTTAGTTGTTAAGTCTCAATTCGCTCAGAATTCTCGTTGGCATACATTTTTAAACCATTGCATAGCTTCTAATCGCGGACCTTGAGCGTGGAGACCGAATCCAGAAATTCCGTAACGAAAAAACCTAACACTTTTTAGTTTTGCCATCTATCGATGAATAGCAGAACTTTTCATGACTTTTTACACGACTGCCCAAAAAAAAGGAGTGTAATGTTTTTAGGGTTCATGTATGTATGTATGTGAGTTTCTTTATTCCACCATAACTTTTGAATGGCTGAACCGATTTGGACAAATGGGGTATCGTTAGAATCCTTACATTATTCCGGGTAACATAGGCTATATTTTTTTTGGAAAAAGTTAATATGGCGACCGTGAGGCGCCAATTTCAAAAGTGGAAATCAAAATGTTTTCTTCAATTATCACAATATGGGTATCAAAATGAAGGTATCAGAGAGTAGTAACCGAATATTATATTTAAAAAAAGTATAAAATAAAAATAAATAATTAAAAAATTAAAAAACACGACTGCCCTGTTTTAAAACGAACTAAAAAGTAAAAAACAAGTTATTTTAGTTCATCTGCATATTGACAAAGGGAAAAGTGGTCAAATTTCTCATTAATTATAACAGATAAACTCATATTATGGCAGTCGGGGGAGCTCTTAGAATAGAAGGTGTTCCTCAGAACGGTCCCCCGACTGCCATAATATGAGTTTATCTGTTATAATTAATGAGAAATTTGACCACTTTTCCCTTTGTCAATATGCAGATGAACTAAAATAACTTGTTTTTTACTTTTTAGTTCGTTTTAAAACAGGGCAGTCGTGTTTTTTAATTTTTTAATTATTTATTTTTTGAAATATCACGCTTGCCTCTTTAGTTCAGCAACTCGTCGTCGATAGATGGCAATAATAATTGCATAAGTTGATAAAAACAGCTATGCAATAGCTTTACCGCGGCAGTCTCCGAGTGCCACACGTCTTTTTTTTATGGTGATTTTGTGTTGTGCTTCAATCGTTGCCATTAGTCACATAGAAACATATAAATCCAGTGAATTATTTAACTGACCTTATGTATCTGTTCCGTAGTGGAGAACCGCAACATATCCGTGTTCGAGGAGCGCACGTCGCAGTTCGTGGTGGAGCACACGCCCGCGCAGTTCTCCGCCAACACCAGCCTGTCGAGCCTCACCATCAACGACGAGCCCAAGGTACGGAGAAGAGCCTTGTACAGGGTGCGCTATCTGTTCCGTAGTGGAGAACCGCAACATATCCGTGTTCGAGGAGCGCACGTCGCAGTTCGTGGTGGAGCACACGCCCGCGCAGTTCTCCGCCAACACCAGCCTGTCGAGCCTCACCATCAACGACGAGCCCAAGGTACGGAGAAGAGCCTTGTACAGGGTGCGCTATCTGTTCCGTAGTGGAGAACCGCAACATATCCGTGTTCGAGGAGCGCACGTCGCAGTTCGTGGTGGAGCACACGCCCGCGCAGTTCTCCGCCAACACCAGCCTGTCGAGCCTCACCATCAACGACGAGCCCAAGGTACGGAGAAGAGCCTTGTACAGGGTGCGCTATCTGTTCCGTAGTGGAGAACCGCAACATATCCGTGTTCGAGGAGCGCACGTCGCAGTTCGTGGTGGAGCACACGCCCGCGCAGTTCTCCGCCAACACCAGCCTGTCGAGCCTCACCATCAACGACGAGCCCAAGGTACGGAGAAGAGCCTTGTACAGGGTGCGCTATCTGTTCCGTAGTGGAGAACCGCAACATATCCGTGTTCGAGGAGCGCACGTCGCAGTTCGTGGTGGAGCACACGCCCGCGCAGTTCTCCGCCAACACCAGCCTGTCGAGCCTCACCATCAACGACGAGCCCAAGGTACGGAGAAGAGCCTTGTACAGGGTGCGCTATCTGTTCCGTAGTGGAGAACCGCAACATATCCGTGTTCGAGGAGCGCACGTCGCAGTTCGTGGTGGAGCACACGCCCGCGCAGTTCTCCGCCAACACCAGCCTGTCGAGCCTCACCATCAACGACGAGCCCAAGGTACGGAGAAGAGCCTTGTACAGGGTGCGCTATCTGTTCCGTAGTGGAGAACCGCAACATATCCGTGTTCGAGGAGCGCACGTCGCAGTTCGTGGTGGAGCACACGCCCGCGCAGTTCTCCGCCAACACCAGCCTGTCGAGCCTCACCATCAACGACGAGCCCAAGGTACGGAGAAGAGCCTTGTACAGGGTGCGCTATCTGTTCCGTAGTGGAGAACCGCAACATATCCGTGTTCGAGGAGCGCACGTCGCAGTTCGTGGTGGAGCACACGCCCGCGCAGTTCTCCGCCAACACCAGCCTGTCGAGCCTCACCATCAACGACGAGCCCAAGGTACGGAGAAGAGCCTTGTACAGGGTGCGCTATCTGTTCCGTAGTGGAGAACCGCAACATATCCGTGTTCGAGGAGCGCACGTCGCAGTTCGTGGTGGAGCACACGCCCGCGCAGTTCTCCGCCAACACCAGCCTGTCGAGCCTCACCATCAACGACGAGCCCAAGGTACGGAGAAGAGCCTTGTACAGGGTGCGCTATCTGTTCCGTAGTGGAGAACCGCAACATATCCGTGTTCGAGGAGCGCACGTCGCAGTTCGTGGTGGAGCACACGCCCGCGCAGTTCTCCGCCAACACCAGCCTGTCGAGCCTCACCATCAACGACGAGCCCAAGGTACGGAGAAGAGCCTTGTACAGGGTGCGCTATCTGTTCCGTAGTGGAGAACCGCAACATATCCGTGTTCGAGGAGCGCACGTCGCAGTTCGTGGTGGTGCACACGCTTGCGCAGTAACAAACATACACACTTACAAATTTTCGCCTTTACAATAATAGTGTGATATAAATCGCTATTTTTCGCTAAGTAGTTAATTTAGATATCAGCAGCTTTGCCCCTCAATAAGATACCATAATACGAGTGATGTTTATAATTATTGTTATATTTTGCAGCTGCCTCTGCTCTTGGAAGACATAAATCAGGAAGCCAGCTCTGAAATCAACACGCCGCCGGCTCAAGATGTGCCCAACACCTCGCAGGACGTCGGTGTTAGGTATGTATGGATTTAATCTTTAGTGGCTAGTGCGGGCCACAAGAAGTGAACAGTGTTGATTTGCAGCGTCTGGCAGCCGTAATCGTCTTATAATAGTAGTTTATGAAACGGTTGCATAATGGGGGTTATTAAAACATGAGTGTAAGTTTTTTAATAGTATCACACGAGTGTTTTAATACCTAATTATGGAGATTTTCATACACTACTTTATCTACGCTAATCTATATATATAAAAGAATGAGGTATTTTGGTTGTTCCACGGATTCCGCCAAAAGTATAGGTCGTAGAGGTCTGAAATTTGGTACTTAGGTAGATATTAGGTCATGAATTCGTACTAAGACGGGGATTCCAGAATTTCCATGTTTAAGGGGTAAAAATCATACATTAAAGGGATTTCTCCATACAAAATTGAAATTTTTTTCGTTGTTCCAGGCATTCCAGAAAAACTAAAAGTCGTAGAGATCTGAAATTTGGTATCTAAGTAGATATTAGGTCATGAATTCGTACTAAGACGGGGATTCCAGAAATTCAATGTTTAAGGGGTAAAAATCATACATTTAAGGGTATTTCCCATACAAAAGTAAAATTTTTTTGTTGTTCCAGGAATTCCCGAAAAACTAAAAGTCGTAGAGATCTCAAATTTGGTACCTAGGAAGATATTAGGTCATGAATTCGTACTAAGACGGGGATTCCAGAAATTCCATGTTTAAGGGGTAGAAATATTACATTAAAGGGATTTCTCCATACAAAATTGTAATTTTTTTCGTTGTTCCAGGCATTCCAGAAAAACTAAAAGTCGTAGAGATCTGAAATTTGGTATCTAGGTAGATATTAGGTCATGAATTCGTACTAAGACGGGGATTCCAGAAATTCCATGTTTAAGGGGTAGAAATAGTACATTAAAGGGATTTCTCCATACAAAATTGTAATTTGTTTTGTTGTTCCAGGAATTCCCGAAAAACTACAAGTCGTAGAGATCTGAAATTTGGTACCTACATTGACATTAGGTCATGAATTCGTACTAAGACGGGGTTTCCAGAAATTCAAATTGGAAGGGATAAAAATCCTACTTTTAAGGGATTTTCCCATACAAAAGTGTAATTTTTGCGTTGTTCCAGGGATTCCAGCGAAATTAAAAGTCGTAGAGATCTGAAATTTGGTACCTAGGTTCAGGAAGGGATTTTCGAGATTCAAATTTTGAGGAGGACAAATTTTGAATTTTTTGGCCGCCATTTTGAACTTTTTTGTTACTGGGCCGATTGCTTTGAAAATCGATATTTGACTATGGCAGCAAGCATAGAGAAGGAATTTGTGGTCAATATTTAAAAAAGTGGCCACCATTTTGAACTTTTTAGTTACTGGGCCGATTGCTTTGAAAATCAATATTTGACTATGGCAGCAAGCATAGAGAAGGAATTTGTGGTCAAAATTTAAAAAGTGGCCGCCATTTTGAACTTTTTTGTTACTGGGCCGATTGCTTTGAAAATCGATATTTTACAGTGGCAGCAAGCATAGAGAAAGAGTTTGTGGTCAAAATTTAAAAAATAGGCCGCCATTTTGAACTTTTTTGTTACTGGGCCGATTGCTTTGAAAATCGATATTTGACTATGGCAGCAAGCATAAAGAAGGAATTTGTGGACAAAATTTAAAAAAGTGGCCGCCATTTTGAACTTTTTTGTTACTGGGACGATTGCTTTGAAAATCGATATTTGACTATGGCAGCAAGCATAGAGAAGGAATTTGTGGTCAAAATTTAAAAAAGTGGCCGCCATTTTGAATTTTTTTGTTACTGGGCCGATTGCTTTGAAAATCGATATTTGACTATGGCAGCAAGCATAGAGAAGGAATTTGTGGTCAAAATTTAAAAAAGTGGCCGCCATTTTGAACTTTTTTGTTACCAGGCCGATTGCTTTGAAAATCGATATTTGACTATGGCAGCAAGCATAGAGAAGGAATTTGTGGTCAAAATTTAAAAAAAGTGGCCGCCATTTTGAACTTTTTTGTTACTGGGCCGATTGCTTTGAAAATCGATATTTGACTATGGCAGCAAGCATAGAGAAGGAATTTGTGGTCAAAATTTAAAAAAGTGGCCGCCATTTTGAACTTTTTTGTTACTGGGACGATTGCTTTGAAAATCGATATTTGACTATGGCAGCAAGCATAGAGAAGGAATTTGTGGTCAAAATTTAAAAAAGTGGCCGCCATTTTGAACTTTTTTGTTACTGGGCCGATTGCTTTGAAAATCGATATTTGACTATGGCAGCAAGCATAGAGAAGGAATTTGTGGTCAAAATTTAAAAAAGTGGCCGCCATTTTGAACTTTTTTGTTACCAGGCCGATTGCTTTGAAAATCGATATTTGACAATGGCAGCAAGCATAGAGAAAGAATTTGTAGTCAACATTTTAAAAAGTGGCCGCCATTTTGAACTTTTTTGTTACTTGGCCGATTGTTTTCAAAATTGATATCTGATTATCGCAGCGAGCATATAAAAGGAATTTTTGGTAAAAATTTAAAAGAATTGGCCACAATTTTGTACTTACTTTGTCTTACCATGGTAGCAAGCAACCACGGCCGGATGGACGAACGGACGGTGGAGTCTTAGTAAGAGCTTTTACCCTTTGGGTACGGAACCCTAAAAATGGCCACCATATTTAACTTTTTTGTGACGATCGAATTTTTCAAAATCAATATGTGACTATTACCAGGAAGCAAGAGAAAATTTTGTGGGCAAAATAGTGTGTAATGCAGGAATTTTGGAAATTAAACCACCATAGTAAAGCATAACTCAGAAGTTAACGTGAGCGAAGCCGCGGGCGTTTGCTAGTATTATATAAATCCAAACCATAAAAATCTTGCTAACGTTTGTCGTAAATCATTCACTTTGTTTCATTTTTGTTGCAACCACTAAAATGTCAGGTGGAGTTAAATTTTCTTTAGTAGGTTTCACTGCTAGACATTTTTCAGCGCAAAGTTTTCGACTAAGTAACAAAAATAACACATTAAAATGTTAAAAATTGGTATGTATGGCGCCAAAATTCTGCAAATGTGGCGCAGAACCATAGACAATAGGCATTGTTGTTGTTGTCTATGGTCAATCATGGCCCATCCACACTCGGCAATGACTAGGACTACCAACTATACTGCGTTCAGCGTTATTTTGCCTCTGACAGCTGTTTCTGTTAGGTTGGCATTACCCGCCATTCTTGCTAACAAGTACTTTAACACAGTGTGAAGCTCCTTGCGTTTTTCTTAATTTTTTTTTTATTTTAAACGTGTTAATCATGCCAAAAAGGATTCAAAGTAGCGGCAGAAAAATTGTATCCTCAGTTCGTAATTTTTGTGAACGGGAAAAAGCTAATGGAGGACCAATAATCCCATTTGAACATGTTCGTCAACGTGTAGCCGCCATGACTGGTAAGTAAATTAGTGTTACCTGCTATTAATAGTTTCCCGTTATTAGGGATCGAAAGTTATTTGTTTTGCTAATAGATTATTGTTTGTATGTAGGCGCGATGTTTTAATTGTAATACATTCCGTACATAGGTATATGTATAATAATTATATTTGTTTTAAAAACATATCATTTGATTCTTATTGTATAAACTAGCTGCGCCCTGCGTTTTCACCCGCGCAAGTCCCGATCGGTTTTTTTTCTTTAATACAAACCTTTGTTACATTATGTATTATTTAATAACAAGATTAATTAAAAAAATGTACAATATGCATGTTATTATTGTAATGTTTTGTATTTCAGGCGTTTCTGAGAGAACTGTCACCACTATTACCAAAGAGTGTGAGGTTGCTGCTTCCACGTCTAAGAAAATATGTACTCCCAGGAAAAAACGCTGCCAATCGAATAAAATTCAGTTAGATGATTTTGAACTATGTGCAATCAGAACTAAAATACATCAAAATGTACGTAGTCAGAAAGGAGTTGCCTACTTTGGGCAAGCTTTTGGCTGAATTAAAAATTGATATTAACTTCAATGGAGGTCGTACCACACTATGGAAAATAATTCGGCAAATTGGATTTAGATTTAAAAAATGTGGTTCTAAAAGAAAAATTTTAATGGAACGATATGACATTGTAGCCTGGAGGTACAGATACTTAAATATTTTAAGACAAAATCGAAATGAAGGCCGACCTATTGTATATCTTGATGAAACTTATATACACGCTTCATATTCTGTCAACAAATGTTGGCAGATGGAAAATGAACAAGGTGTTTTAAAAAGAGATTCAGTTGGTGCACGCTGGATCATCGTTCATGCAGGTGGCGAAATGGGGTTTATTCCAAATGCACAATTAATATTTAAATCGCAGTCGAAATCAGGAGATTACCATGATGACATGAACAGGACAAACATGAAATGGTTAGAAGACAAACTCATCCCCAATTTACCGCCTAATAGTTTAATTGTTATGGATAATGCGCCCTATCACACTGTAAAGGTGAACAAGGCACCAACAATGAGCTCTACCAAAACTGGTATGCAAAATTGGATCACAAATAAGGGGTTACTATGGTGAAAGCTCAATTATACGAAATTAATAATAATAATTATTATGTGAAATTGCAATGTCCTGACAGGGCGTCTGTGCACGCTTGTGCTATGTAAGTAGTTCTAGCAGAAATTGTAAGCATGTACATGAAGCAATTTAAATAAATAAAGAAATAAAGAAATTATAAAAGAGCATAAAGAAGCTCCAAAATATGAAGCTGATCAACTTCTTGAAGCGCATGGACGCAAAGTGGCTAGGTTACCACCATACCACTGCGAACTTAATCCTATAGAATTTATGTGGAGCCTGTTGAAAAGGCGTGTAGCTGCTAAAAATGTTGGACAGGAAGCAGACAAGATACTACAATTAACAGAAGAAGCGTTCCAATCGATCACTGCAGAAGACTGGCAGAAGCAGAACATGTGTGCCATATTGAACAACAGTTCATTAAAACAGATGGAATTATAGACTCTGAAATCGATAAATTTATTATAGAATTAAATGACGAGTCTGATACAGAATCGGACAGCAGCAGTTCCGACGATTCACGTTCATCAGCAGACAGTGACGAACCACTAGCGACCCGCTTGGATCACTCTTATTCAAAATAAATAAAACCTATAAAAATGTTGTTTTAATTTAGTCATATATTACCTATGTATATAGATAAATGCAAACTTGAGGTACATAATACTAATTCAAATACCTATCCTAATTATTTTAAAGTACCGGCGCCGTACCGGCGCCCTGCAGTTTTACCCGCACAAGTCCTGATCCCGTACCTATGAATATTGGGATAAAAATATACCCACAAACCAAATCCAAAAATTACAAACTTAAATTCTAACATCCAAACTTACTTTAATTGAGAAATTTAACTACGAAAATATTTCGCAGTTTCATACCGGGTATCTTCCAAACCTTAAGCGGCAACACAGAGCTCAGGTTAGGCAATATGACAGCCAGAGGCAAAATAACGCTGAACGCACTGTATATGGTGTCCGTGGAAAAAATATTACATAAAAAAAGTAAAATTACAAATTTTAAAAACCCCCGACACAAAAAATAAAATATAAAAAGTAACAAATAATATGTATTTTAAACCTATTTTAACAATTATTATCGTCACAATATAATATTAAGTACGTTCAAATATTTTTTAATTCAAGCGTCGTCGCATCGTCGGGGGACATATGGACACGTCAAACTTATAACACCCCTTTTGCGTCTCTCTAACAGTCCCCCGACGATGCGACGACGCTTGAATTAAAAAATATTTGAACGTACTTAATATAATATTGTGACGATAATAATTGTTAAAATAGGTTTAAAATACATATTATTTGTTACTTTTTATATTTTATTTTTTGTGTCGGGGGTTTTTAAAATTTGTAATTTTACTTTTATTTTGTCCTTTTTAAAGTAGGTAATAAGGTATTAAATATAGGGAAGGTATTAATAGTGATAAGTAAGTAACTTAGTTAGTTACTAAGTATAATATTAGTTTTCATTTACTAGATTAAGTTTTACCTTCCTACTCGTAAGTCTAGGTTAAATATTAGGTATAGGTATTTGTTTTTTTGCATTAGTTTAAGCAATTTATGTATGCCTATGGGAACGATAGGACATATGGAAGGTAGTCAGATCCCCTCATCAACTATTAAAGAGCTGATGATCTTCAAACGGCAAATCAGGACATGGTTACCTTACCATATACTTTCAATATCATTGAAGTAACACTGTACCAAATTTCAAATCGATAGGATATATGGAAGGTAGTCAGATCCCCTCATCAACTATTAAAGAGCTGATCTTCTTCAAACGGCTGATCAGGTCATGATTACCTTACCATATACTTTCAATATCATTGAAGTAACACTGTACCAAATTTCGAATCGATAGGATATATGGAAGGTAGTCAGATCCCCTCATCAACTATTAAAGAGCTGATCTTCTTCAAACGGCTGATCAGGTCATGATTACTTTACCATACACTTTCAATATCATTGAAGTAACACTGTACCAAATTTCGAATCGATAGGATATATGGAAGGTAGTCAGATCCCCTCATCAACTATTAAAGAGTTGATCTTCTTCAAACGGCTGATCAGGTCATGGTTACCTTACCATATACTTTCAATGTCATTGAAGCTACACGGTACCAAATTTCGAATCGATCGGACATAAAGAAGTTAATCAGATCCCCTCATCAACTAGAAAATAGCTGATAATCTTCAAACGGCTGAACAGATTTTCATGAAACATGGCTAAGAACACTCGGGATAAAATTATCTATGACACAAAATAAATTTCATGAAAATCGGTCCATCCGTTTGGGAGCTACGATACCACAGACAGAAACACAGATACACAGATACACAGATACACAGACACGTTAAACTTATAACACCCCTTTTGCGTCGGGGGTTAAAAATATTACCCCAGATAAAAATACAGAGCCGCGTATCCTAATAGAAATTATACAACTTTCTTGAAATATTTCCATAATAGATCGATGTTATAATGAATAACTTTTTAATAATTATAGAAGTCTGTAAATAAAGTAGGTCATTATAATATATTGACACATTTTGATTTCGTAGATAAAAGGTATGTAAACTACAGGAAAAATGCCGGCGTTCTGTGGTTGTGGCTAGTGACTCGTATGCGGGGACATTAAATGGACCTTTTTTTTTTAATAGAGGAGGAAAATCCTCATGGATACTAGCTAATTTAATAGACCTGCGGTTAGCATGTTTCACTAAATGAACTGAAGTTCACTGGTTTAGGCCAAATAAAACATTTTCGACTGAAGGTTTGGATATCTTTACTAAAAATCGTATTGCCTGATCTAGGATTCTAATTTTTTTCGAGACATAATGAGGGCTTTAAATAATTATTTAATTAATAATTAGAATGGATTTTTTAAAGAAATTTTCCAAAAAAAAAATATCATATTGTTGCAGTTCACCACCAGAAATGCCGTCAACTAATGAAGTCAATAGCAGCAAAGGTAAGATGGATTTTTTATTTATTTTCTTTGACAATATAATACGCAGTTTAAGGTTTGAAAGAAGAAAGAAAGAAAAATTTTATTCCATAAGAAAATGCCACATGTGACAAAACAATACACCTTACGTACTAAAACGATGCCTGAAGCTTCTCCCACTCGGGCAACAAAAACCAATAATTGCCCAAGTGACGGAAGCACAAGACACCACCTGTCACATGTGGCAAAAGCCGGAAAAAGGCCCCAACTCAGCATGGTGCTGTGTGCCCCATATAAAAATGGGAGCACACAGCGCTGATTTTCAGCGCTAAGTAAGTGAGTGTTTGAGGTTTGGCTACGATCTTTGCTGATTGAAAGCAACAATGAAATCTTGATTTCAAACAAGGTTGCCTCTGAAATGCCTTCCTTTCATGGAACCCAGACGACTCATATTATGTAGGATAAGGGTGTTCACAGTTTAATAGTTATTCAGTGGCTTTGTTTTTTGTGACCCAGGCGCAGAGTCGTGCGGCGAGTGGGAGTCCACGGGCGGGCTCCACTCGTCGGACAGCGACGCGGCCAGCGACGGCGAGCTGCTGCAGCAGTGCATACAGAAGGGCATCATGCAGGTACTGCTCGCTCGATGGGACCCAGGCGCAGAGTCGTGCGGCGAGTGGGAGTCCACGGGCGGGCTCCACTCGTCGGACAGCGACGCGGCCAGCGACGGCGAGCTGCTGCAGCAGTGCATACAGAAGGGCATCATGCAGGTACTGCTCGCTCGATGGGACCCAGGCGCAGAGTCGTGCGGCGAGTGGGAGTCCACGGGCGGGCTCCACTCGTCGGACAGCGACGCGGCCAGCGACAGCGAGCTGCTGCAGCAGTGCATACAGAAGGGCATCATGCAGGTACTGCTCGCTCGATGGGACCCAGGCGCAGAGTCGTGCGGCGAGTGGGAGTCCACGGGCGGGCTCCACTCGTCGGACAGCGACGCGGCCAGCGACGGCGAGCTGCTGCAGCAGTGGATACAGAAGGGCATCATGCAGGTACTGCTCGCTCGATGGGACCCAGGCGCAGAGTCGTGCGGCGAGTGGGAGTCCACGGGCGGGCTCCACTCGTCGGACAGCGACGCGGCCAGCGACGGCGAGCTGCTGCAGCAGTGCATACAGAAGGGCATCATGCAGGTACTGCTCGCTCGATGGGACCCAGGCGCAGAGTCGTGCGGCGAGTGGGAGTCCACGGGCGGGCTCCACTCGTCGGACAGCGACGCGGCCAGCGACGGCGAGCTGCTGCAGCAGTGGATACAGAAGGGCATCATGCAGGTACTGCTCGCTCGATGGGACCCAGGCGCAGAGTCGTGCGGCGAGTGGGAGTCCACGGGCGGGCTCCACTCGTCGGACAGCGACGCGGCCAGCGACGGCGAGCTGCTGCAGCAGTGCATACAGAAGGGCATCATGCAGGTACTGCTCGCTCGATGGGACCCAGGCGCAGAGTCGTGCGGCGAGTGGGAGTCCACGGGCGGGCTCCACTCGTCGGACAGCGACGCGGCCAGCGACGGCGAGCTGCTGCAGCAGTGCATACAGAAGGGCATCATGCAGGTACTGCTCGCTCGATGGGACCCAGGCGCAGAGTCGTGCGGCGAGTGGGAGTCCACGGGCGGGCTCCACTCGTCGGACAGCGACGCGGCCAGCGACGGCGAGCTGCTGCAGCAGTGCATACAGAAGGGCATCATGCAGGTACTGCTCGCTCGATGGGACCCAGGCGCAGAGTCGTGCGGCGAGTGGGAGTCCACGGGCGGGCTCCACTCGTCGGACAGCGACGCGGCCAGCGACGGCGAGCTGCTGCAGCAGTGCATACAGAAGGGCATCATGCAGGTACTGCTCGCTCGATGGGACCCAGGCGCAGAGTCGTGCGGCGAGTGGGAGTCCACGGGCGGGCTCCACTCGTCGGACAGCGACGCGGCCAGCGACGGCGAGCTGCTGCAGCAGTGCATACAGAAGGGCATCATGCAGGTACTGCGACTCGAGAAGTCGGGCGGCGAGTGGGGGGCCAAGGGAGGGCCCCGCAGGTCTGACGAGGCTTTTGATGTGCGGATGTAGTCGTTGGTTCGTTTCAGCCGTCGGACGTCCAATGCTGGACAAAGGTCTCCTATTTTTAGCCCACACGGTACTGCGCTTCTTTGTTTCCAACGCCTTCCCGAACCCGACATTATTTTAATGTCGGCAGTCCATTCTGGTCGTAGGTCTGCCAACACTGCGTTTAACCGTGCGGGGTCACCACTCTAGCACCTTGGGCCCCAAAGTCCGACGAAATATTTGCTCCGCCCGTTGCCATTTCAGCTTCTCGATGCGTTGAGCTAAGTCGGTGGCACGGGTTCGGTGGTCAAAACCCTCAAATGAATAGGATGTAGTCAATAATGACACATTTAACTAGTTTCAATGGTTTTCGGCAGTCGGCTATAAAAGGCTACCTGCGGGGCTAGACAAAGTAACAGTCGTTTGGCGTTAGCGACAGTAGACAAAAATGTATGGACAAACCACGTAACGGTAGAAAAACCACGACCGAATAGAGCTTAGCTTATACTTTAAGCATAAAGTATATATGCGTTGTTCACTGTCGGCTGTCAATTGTCAAGCGAAGTAGTTACGCTAAAGTTATCTACAAGGTCTGCGAGAACGCCAGCGAGCGTTCAAGTTGTCGTAGTCGATTATCAAACACAGCGTGGTTAGCTCTATTCGGTCGTGGTTTATACATTACATATACATTTTTGTCTACTGTCGTTAACTCCAAACGACTGTTACTTTGTCTAGCCCCGCAGAAATGCTCTCAATAGAGCAAATTATACAAGCAATTTTACTGAAAAATATGTTCTCTGTTGCAGGTGGTGAAAATCAAGGGGCCCCAGTCAGACGTGTCATCTGTTAATCCGTTCAGAGACGACGTCTATGTACGTTATTTTACAATTATCATATTCTGCTAGCATTTATCCTGTCCCAGCTTTTCTCTGGGGTAGGAATTGAGCAGTGCTCTGTTAATTTTATAATTTATGGGGCTAGTTTTGTAGCTTAGTAAATGAAAAATGTATTTTCACAAGGTTTTTCAATTTGCGTCAGCGTCACAACTCACCATTTTACAATCAAAGAGGAAGACAACCTCCTTAGTTACTATAGATGAAGAGAACAATACAATGGATAATATGGCACTCTGTCCACAGACAATAAATTCGATGCGCTGACGATATACAGATCTGTGTTACCAATTTTATCTTTTTTTAATTATCAAAATTATCTAATTTATATATTATTTAATGTTGAATTCAACAGGAATTTTGTAGTATTCGCTTTTAATTCTTGTCTCACTTCAGCGCAAAATTTCACTTGTCGTATTTAACTTTTTTTTTTGCAGAGGTCGTTGCCGCCGTATTTGCGGTCTTCAACGGAAACTGTGATGATGTCTCACGACTTCGGGAGAAGTGTCCGCGATAGGTACACACCCTTTTCGTTACTTTTTTATAACTTCCGGCACACTTTTTTACGACTATTATTAGCGACTAGCTTTTGGCCGCGACTCCGCCCGCGTTAAATTCGATTTTTTACTAATCCCGAGAAAAAATTGAATTTCCCATTCAATTACCTTTACACCTACTTTCAGGAAAGATTGTCAAAGTAATCTACCTATAGCTGTAGCTATAGATTATTGTTGAAAATTAGGGTTTTTTAAATATCCCACGGGAACTATGGATTTTCCCGGGATAAAAAGTAGCCTACGTTTTAATCCGGGTTATAAGCTATCTATGTTCCAAATGTCAGCCAAATCGGTTCAGTAGTTCAAACACACACACACACACACACACACACACACACACACACACACACACACACACACACACACACACACACACACACACACACACACAAACTTTCGCCTTTATAATATTTAGTGTGATTATTCATCTCCTGTTACAACTGTAACTTACTTGAGCTTACTGTACTAGTCTAGACTACTCGATACTTGGGGTTAGCTAATGACTTTTTTTTTATTTTAGCAGCAGTCCCTTGCCTCCGCCGCTGCCTCCCAAAGTGCGGAACCCGGAGGCTCCGCCGAGACCGCCTCCGATGGAAGACCATCAGTCAGGCGAAGGTTGGTTTTATAATATCATATTTTTTTAATATTATTTCATTATCCAGCCTTATGTGGCATCCTTATGTGGTTGATGTCCAGCGTACTCGGACGAAACGCTTTTCTTCTACGTTTCTGATACGAACCGCTAAGGTGTGGAACACCCTTCCAGCCTCCGTGTTCCCAGCTAAATACAATCTGGGTGCCTTCCAAGAGAAGAGTGAATAGACATTTTCTAGGCAAGCGCGCTCCATCCTAGACCTCATCATTTCTGTTCATCAGACTTGATTGTAGTCAAGCGCAAGCCTATCAATTATAAAAAAAAAAATATTATCTCACAACTTTTTCACTTCAATTCATAGAAACAAAAAACCTTTTTAACTGACATTTATTCCGTTTAGGGTTCCGAGTAGTGTATGATTCCATAACTCAAAAGAAAAAAACTTGAGAGGTGTCAAGGGACACCCGGATGGAACAAAATATATCTGGCTTGCTTCCTATAAGAGAGAGAGAGAGACAGACAGAGAAACATGCGCACGCCGCACGGCTTACTATAGCAAAATTTTCGTATGAATTTTTTTCCGTCTAGCACAACGCCCGATAAGGAACTTCGTTCAAAAAAAATGGAAATTAAAAGATCATTTTGTTATCCATCTGTGTGTCTGTCTGTGTGTCACGACCCTTTATTTCAGTAACTATTAAAGATATCTACATGAAATTAGGAAAATGTGTTGGTAATAATACTGCCCGACATCATTGCAGTCGAAATTACACAGTGAGATAACAATATTGAGTGGGGTATCATATTATGAAAGGGCGAGAAGTTTGACGTAGCAATCTATACAAGTAACGTCATATTTCTGGTAAGACAATTTCTCTGGATTGCTTAAGATTAAAAAAAAAAGACGTGTGGCACTCGGAGTCTGCCGCGGTAAAGCTATTGCATAACTGTATCAACGTATGCAATTATAATTATACAACCAATGCCACCTAGAGACGAGTCGCTGAACTAAAGAGACAAGCGTGATATTTCAAAAAGTCATTAAAAGTTCTGCTATTCATCGATAGATGGCAAAACTAAAAAGTGTTAGGTTATTTTCGTTACAGAATTTCTGGATTCGGCTCAAGGCCCGCGATAGAAGCTATGCAATAGCTTAAAAAAAACATTTTATTTTTATGTCATTTTGTAGGGCGAAGACACGAAAGTCGTCAACTAGAGAAAACGCACCGCGAGAGACCGAGACCGGTCGCCGCGCAGAGCCTGGCGCGGAACGAGTCGCTCAGCTCGCTCAGCCTGGACTCGTTCGGCTCCACCGACCGCGAGATCTTCGAGGAGACCGTCAAAGCGGGCCTCTGCAGCGTCAACCCGCGCGCACACTTCCAGCTCGAGACCAAAGGTGACTAGCTGATTATTGTGCTGAGACCGAGACCGGTCGCCGCGCAGAGCCTGGCGCGGAACGAGTCGCTCAGCTCGCTCAGCCTGGACTCGTTCGGCTCCACCGACCGCGAGATCTTCGAGGAGACCGTCAAAGCGGGCCTCTGCAGCGTCAACCCGCGCGCACACTTCCAGCTCGAGACCAAAGGTGACTAGCTGATTATTGTGCTGAGACCGAGACCGGTCGCCGCGCAGAGCCTGGCGCGGAACGAGTCGCTCAGCTCGCTCAGCCTGGACTCGTTCGGCTCCACCGACCGCGAGATCTTCGAGGAGACCGTCAAAGCGGGCCTCTGCAGCGTCAACCCGCGCGCACACTTCCAGCTCGAGACCAAAGGTGACTAGCTGATTATTGTGCTGAGACCGAGACCGGTCGCCGCGCAGAGCCTGGCGCGGAACGAGTCGCTCAGCTCGCTCAGCCTGGACTCGTTCGGCTCCACCGACCGCGAGATCTTCGAGGAGACCGTCAAAGCGGGCCTCTGCAGCGTCAACCCGCGCGCACACTTCCAGCTCGAGACCAAAGGTGACTAGCTGATTATTGTGCTGAGACCGAGACCGGTCGCCGCGCAGAGCCTGGCGCGGAACGAGTCGCTCAGCTCGCTCAGCCTGGACTCGTTCGGCTCCACCGACCGCGAGATCTTCGAGGAGACCGTCAAAGCGGGCCTCTGCAGCGTCAACCCGCGCGCACACTTCCAGCTCGAGACCAAAGGTGACTAGCTGATTATTGTGCTGAGACCGAGACCGGTCGCCGCGCAGAGCCTGGCGCGGAACGAGTCGCTCAGCTCGCTCAGCCTGGACTCGTTCGGCTCCACCGACCGCGAGATCTTCGAGGAGACCGTCAAAGCGGGCCTCTGCAGCGTCAACCCGCGCGCACACTTCCAGCTCGAGACCAAAGGTGACTAGCTGATTATTGTGCTGAGACCGAGACCGGTCGCCGCGCAGAGCCTGGCGCGGAACGAGTCGCTCAGCTCGCTCAGCCTGGACTCGTTCGGCTCCACCGACCGCGAGATCTTCGAGGAGACCGTCAAAGCGGGCCTCTGCAGCGTCAACCCGCGCGCACACTTCCAGCTCGAGACCAAAGGTGACTAGCTGATTATTGTGCTGAGACCGAGACCGGTCGCCGCGCAGAGCCTGGCGCGGAACGAGTCGCTCAGCTCGCTCAGCCTGGACTCGTTCGGCTCCACCGACCGCGAGATCTTCGAGGAGACCGTCAAAGCGGGCCTCTGCAGCGTCAACCCGCGCGCACACTTCCAGCTCGAGACCAAAGGTGACTAGCTGATTATTGTGCTGAGACCGAGACCGGTCGCCGCGCAGAGCCTGGCGCGGAACGAGTCGCTCAGCTCGCTCAGCCTGGACTCGTTCGGCTCCACCGACCGCGAGATCTTCGAGGAGACCGTCAAAGCGGGCCTCTGCAGCGTCAACCCGCGCGCACACTTCCAGCTCGAGACCAAAGGTGACTAGCTGATTATTGTGCTGAGACCGAGACCGGTCGCCGCGCAGAGCCTGGCGCGGAACGAGTCGCTCAGCTCGCTCAGCCTGGACTCGTTCGGCTCCACCGACCGCGAGATCTTCGAGGAGACCGTCAAAGCGGGCCTCTGCAGCGTCAACCCGCGCGCACACTTCCAGCTCGAGACCAAAGGTGACTAGCTGATTATTGTGCTGAGACCGAGACCGGTCGCCGCGCAGAGCCTGGCGCGGAACGAGTCGCTCAGCTCGCTCAGCCTGGACTCGTTCGGCTCCACCGACCGCGAGATCTTCGAGGAGACCGTCAAAGCGGGCCTCTGCAGCGTCAACCCGCGCGCACACTTCCAGCTCGAGACCAAAGGTGACTAGCTGATTATTGTGCTGAGACCGAGACCGGTCGCCGCGCAGAGCCTGGCGCGGAACGAGTCGCTCAGCTCGCTCAGCCTGGACTCGTTCGGCTCCACCGACCGCGAGATCTTCGAGGAGACCGTCAAAGCGGGCCTCTGCAGCGTCAACCCGCGCGCACACTTCCAGCTCGAGACCAAAGGTGACTAGCTGATTATTGTGCTGAGACCGAGACCGGTCGCCGCGCAGAGCCTGGCGCGGAACGAGTCGCTCAGCTCGCTCAGCCTGGACTCGTTCGGCTCCACCGACCGCGAGATCTTCGAGGAGACCGTCAAAGCGGGCCTCTGCAGCGTCAACCCGCGCGCACACTTCCAGCTCGAGACCAAAGGTGACTAGCTGATTATTGTGCTGAGACCGAGACCGGTCGCCGCGCAGAGCCTGGCGCGGAACGAGTCGCTCAGCTCGCTCAGCCTGGACTCGTTCGGCTCCACCGACCGCGAGATCTTCGAGGAGACCGTCAAAGCGGGCCTCTGCAGCGTCAACCCGCGCGCACACTTCCAGCTCGAGACCAAAGGTGACTAGCTGATTATTGTGCTGAGACCGAGACCGGTCGCCGCGCAGAGCCTGGCGCGGAACGAGTCGCTCAGCTCGCTCAGCCTGGACTCGTTCGGCTCCACCGACCGCGAGATCTTCGAGGAGACCGTCAAAGCGGGCCTCTGCAGCGTCAACCCGCGCGCACACTTCCAGCTCGAGACCAAAGGTGACTAGCTGATTATTGTGCTGAGACCGAGACCGGTCGCCGCGCAGAGCCTGGCGCGGAACGAGTCGCTCAGCTCGCTCAGCCTGGACTCGTTCGGCTCCACCGACCGCGAGATCTTCGAGGAGACCGTCAAAGCGGGCCTCTGCAGCGTCAACCCGCGCGCACACTTCCAGCTCGAGACCAAAGGTGACTAGCTGATTATTGTGCTGAGACCGAGACCGGTCGCCGCGCAGAGCCTGGCGCGGAACGAGTCGCTCAGCTCGCTCAGCCTGGACTCGTTCGGCTCCACCGACCGCGAGATCTTCGAGGAGACCGTCAAAGCGGGCCTCTGCAGCGTCAACCCGCGCGCACACTTCCAGCTCGAGACCAAAGGTGACTAGCTGATTATTGTGCTGAGACCGAGACCGGTCGCCGCGCAGAGCCTGGCGCGGAACGAGTCGCTCAGCTCGCTCAGCCTGGACTCGTTCGGCTCCACCGACCGCGAGATCTTCGAGGAGACCGTCAAAGCGGGCCTCTGCAGCGTCAACCCGCGCGCACACTTCCAGCTCGAGACCAAAGGTGACTAGCTGATTATTGTGCTGAGACCGAGACCGGTCGCCGCGCAGAGCCTGGCGCGGAACGAGTCGCTCAGCTCGCTCAGCCTGGACTCGTTCGGCTCCACCGACCGCGAGATCTTCGAGGAGACCGTCAAAGCGGGCCTCTGCAGCGTCAACCCGCGCGCACACTTCCAGCTCGAGACCAAAGGTGACTAGCTGATTATTGTGCTGAGACCGAGACCGGTCGCCGCGCAGAGCCTGGCGCGGAACGAGTCGCTCAGCTCGCTCAGCCTGGACTCGTTCGGCTCCACCGACCGCGAGATCTTCGAGGAGACCGTCAAAGCGGGCCTCTGCAGCGTCAACCCGCGCGCACACTTCCAGCTCGAGACCAAAGGTGACTAGCTGATTATTGTGCTGAGACCGAGACCGGTCGCCGCGCAGAGCCTGGCGCGGAACGAGTCGCTCAGCTCGCTCAGCCTGGACTCGTTCGGCTCCACCGACCGCGAGATCTTCGAGGAGACCGTCAAAGCGGGCCTCTGCAGCGTCAACCCGCGCGCACACTTCCAGCTCGAGACCAAAGGTGACTAGCTGATTATTGTGCTGAGACCGAGACCGGTCGCCGCGCAGAGCCTGGCGCGGAACGAGTCGCTCAGCTCGCTCAGCCTGGACTCGTTCGGCTCCACCGACCGCGAGATCTTCGAGGAGACCGTCAAAGCGGGCCTCTGCAGCGTCAACCCGCGCGCACACTTCCAGCTCGAGACCAAAGGTGACTAGCTGATTATTGTGCTGAGACCGAGACCGGTCGCCGCGCAGAGCCTGGCGCGGAACGAGTCGCTCAGCTCGCTCAGCCTGGACTCGTTCGGCTCCACCGACCGCGAGATCTTCGAGGAGACCGTCAAAGCGGGCCTCTGCAGCGTCAACCCGCGCGCACACTTCCAGCTCGAGACCAAAGGTGACTAGCTGATTATTGTGCTGAGACCGAGACCGGTCGCCGCGCAGAGCCTGGCGCGGAACGAGTCGCTCAGCTCGCTCAGCCTGGACTCGTTCGGCTCCACCGACCGCGAGATCTTCGAGGAGACCGTCAAAGCGGGCCTCTGCAGCGTCAACCCGCGCGCACACTTCCAGCTCGAGACCAAAGGTGACTAGCTGATTATTGTGCTGAGACCGAGACCGGTCGCCGCGCAGAGCCTGGCGCGGAACGAGTCGCTCAGCTCGCTCAGCCTGGACTCGTTCGGCTCCACCGACCGCGAGATCTTCGAGGAGACCGTCAAAGCGGGCCTCTGCAGCGTCAACCCGCGCGCACACTTCCAGCTCGAGACCAAAGGTGACTAGCTGATTATTGTGCTGAGACCGAGACCGGTCGCCGCGCAGAGCCTGGCGCGGAACGAGTCGCTCAGCTCGCTCAGCCTGGACTCGTTCGGCTCCACCGACCGCGAGATCTTCGAGGAGACCGTCAAAGCGGGCCTCTGCAGCGTCAACCCGCGCGCACACTTCCAGCTCGAGACCAAAGGTGACTAGCTGATTATTGTGCTGAGACCGAGACCGGTCGCCGCGCAGAGCCTGGCGCGGAACGAGTCGCTCAGCTCGCTCAGCCTGGACTCGTTCGGCTCCACCGACCGCGAGATCTTCGAGGAGACCGTCAAAGCGGGCCTCTGCAGCGTCAACCCGCGCGCACACTTCCAGCTCGAGACCAAAGGTGACTAGCTGATTATTGTGCTGAGACCGAGACCGGTCGCCGCGCAGAGCCTGGCGCGGAACGAGTCGCTCAGCTCGCTCAGCCTGGACTCGTTCGGCTCCACCGACCGCGAGATCTTCGAGGAGACCGTCAAAGCGGGCCTCTGCAGCGTCAACCCGCGCGCACACTTCCAGCTCGAGACCAAAGGTGACTAGCTGATTATTGTGCTGAGACCGAGACCGGTCGCCGCGCAGAGCCTGGCGCGGAACGAGTCGCTCAGCTCGCTCAGCCTGGACTCGTTCGGCTCCACCGACCGCGAGATCTTCGAGGAGACCGTCAAAGCGGGCCTCTGCAGCGTCAACCCGCGCGCACACTTCCAGCTCGAGACCAAAGGTGACTAGCTGATTATTGTGCTGAGACCGAGACCGGTCGCCGCGCAGAGCCTGGCGCGGAACGAGTCGCTCAGCTCGCTCAGCCTGGACTCGTTCGGCTCCACCGACCGCGAGATCTTCGAGGAGACCGTCAAAGCGGGCCTCTGCAGCGTCAACCCGCGCGCACACTTCCAGCTCGAGACCAAAGGTGACTAGCTGATTATTGTGCTGAGACCGAGACCGGTCGCCGCGCAGAGCCTGGCGCGGAACGAGTCGCTCAGCTCGCTCAGCCTGGACTCGTTCGGCTCCACCGACCGCGAGATCTTCGAGGAGACCGTCAAAGCGGGCCTCTGCAGCGTCAACCCGCGCGCACACTTCCAGCTCGAGACCAAAGGTGACTAGCTGATTATTGTGCTGAGACCGAGACCGGTCGCCGCGCAGAGCCTGGCGCGGAACGAGTCGCTCAGCTCGCTCAGCCTGGACTCGTTCGGCTCCACCGACCGCGAGATCTTCGAGGAGACCGTCAAAGCGGGCCTCTGCAGCGTCAACCCGCGCGCACACTTCCAGCTCGAGACCAAAGGTGACTAGCTGATTATTGTGCTGAGACCGAGACCGGTCGCCGCGCAGAGCCTGGCGCGGAACGAGTCGCTCAGCTCGCTCAGCCTGGACTCGTTCGGCTCCACCGACCGCGAGATCTTCGAGGAGACCGTCAAAGCGGGCCTCTGCAGCGTCAACCCGCGCGCACACTTCCAGCTCGAGACCAAAGGTGACTAGCTGATTATTGTGCTGAGACCGAGACCGGTCGCCGCGCAGAGCCTGGCGCGGAACGAGTCGCTCAGCTCGCTCAGCCTGGACTCGTTCGGCTCCACCGACCGCGAGATCTTCGAGGAGACCGTCAAAGCGGGCCTCTGCAGCGTCAACCCGCGCGCACACTTCCAGCTCGAGACCAAAGGTGACTAGCTGATTATTGTGCTGAGACCGAGACCGGTCGCCGCGCAGAGCCTGGCGCGGAACGAGTCGCTCAGCTCGCTCAGCCTGGACTCGTTCGGCTCCACCGACCGCGAGATCTTCGAGGAGACCGTCAAAGCGGGCCTCTGCAGCGTCAACCCGCGCGCACACTTCCAGCTCGAGACCAAAGGTGACTAGCTGATTATTGTGCTGAGACCGAGACCGGTCGCCGCGCAGAGCCTGGCGCGGAACGAGTCGCTCAGCTCGCTCAGCCTGGACTCGTTCGGCTCCACCGACCGCGAGATCTTCGAGGAGACCGTCAAAGCGGGCCTCTGCAGCGTCAACCCGCGCGCACACTTCCAGCTCGAGACCAAAGGTGACTAGCTGATTATTGTGCTGAGACCGAGACCGGTCGCCGCGCAGAGCCTGGCGCGGAACGAGTCGCTCAGCTCGCTCAGCCTGGACTCGTTCGGCTCCACCGACCGCGAGATCTTCGAGGAGACCGTCAAAGCGGGCCTCTGCAGCGTCAACCCGCGCGCACACTTCCAGCTCGAGACCAAAGGTGACTAGCTGATTATTGTGCTGAGACCGAGACCGGTCGCCGCGCAGAGCCTGGCGCGGAACGAGTCGCTCAGCTCGCTCAGCCTGGACTCGTTCGGCTCCACCGACCGCGAGATCTTCGAGGAGACCGTCAAAGCGGGCCTCTGCAGCGTCAACCCGCGCGCACACTTCCAGCTCGAGACCAAAGGTGACTAGCTGATTATTGTGCTGAGACCGAGACCGGTCGCCGCGCAGAGCCTGGCGCGGAACGAGTCGCTCAGCTCGCTCAGCCTGGACTCGTTCGGCTCCACCGACCGCGAGA
The DNA here is from genome assembly GCA_036785405.1 of Coenonympha arcania. Classification (NCBI taxonomy): domain Eukaryota; kingdom Metazoa; phylum Arthropoda; class Insecta; order Lepidoptera; family Nymphalidae; genus Coenonympha; species Coenonympha arcania. The sequence goes on along the minus strand of CM072065.1, from coordinate 1,163,934 downwards.
TCTTCGAGGAGACCGTCAAAGCGGGCCTCTGCAGCGTCAACCCGCGCGCACACTTCCAGCTCGAGACCAAAGGTGACTAGCTGATTATTGTGCTGAGACCGAGACCGGTCGCCGCGCAGAGCCTGGCGCGGAACGAGTCGCTCAGCTCGCTCAGCCTGGACTCGTTCGGCTCCACCGACCGCGAGATCTTCGAGGAGACCGTCAAAGCGGGCCTCTGCAGCGTCAACCCGCGCGCACACTTCCAGCTCGAGACCAAAGGTGACTAGCTGATTATTGTGCTGAGACCGAGACCGGTCGCCGCGCAGAGCCTGGCGCGGAACGAGTCGCTCAGCTCGCTCAGCCTGGACTCGTTCGGCTCCACCGACCGCGAGATCTTCGAGGAGACCGTCAAAGCGGGCCTCTGCAGCGTCAACCCGCGCGCACACTTCCAGCTCGAGACCAAAGGTGACTAGCTGATTATTGTGCTGAGACCGAGACCGGTCGCCGCGCAGAGCCTGGCGCGGAACGAGTCGCTCAGCTCGCTCAGCCTGGACTCGTTCGGCTCCACCGACCGCGAGATCTTCGAGGAGACCGTCAAAGCGGGCCTCTGCAGCGTCAACCCGCGCGCACACTTCCAGCTCGAGACCAAAGGTGACTAGCTGATTATTGTGCTGAGACCGAGACCGGTCGCCGCGCAGAGCCTGGCGCGGAACGAGTCGCTCAGCT
>CM072065.1:0-437412 GCA_036785405.1 Coenonympha arcania | reverse complement strand
TTGTGATAAATCAATCATTTGAAATGATTTAGTGAATTCTAGGGATTTTTTAAGTTAAAAATATCGCTTAATCTGGTGAAATTTCAGATCAAAACTAGTGAAAAAGTTTTCTGCAAGGTGGCAACACTGCTCGCATCACTTAAGCGTCACAAATTGATGTGAATGCCTATCGAATGTGATACGACTGACCGCATGATGTGATGTGGTGATCGAAGCGGAAATGAAATGGATTGCTGTGTATTATGTGAATCGCATGGCTGTTCTGTACACATTATATCGCGAGTCAAACAACTCTGCGTCGTTAATTCCCGGCAGCAACCATGTCTCACTTAAACATACTATGTCATAATTATTTTTTAAGAGATTTTTCAAGAAACTAGTTGTTTTTGTCCGTAAACCGCGAACGTTTTGGTAAAAAAGACTTACTAACACTGTTTTAGTTTTGGTTTAGTATGGATTGTGAAGTTTTCGTGAATTACGCTAATCCTACTATTAATTGGTACAACATAATAATATAGTTTGTTTCTGCATTTTAAACGTTTGCAATGAAATGACGAGATTTGATGGAAGTTTATAAAGAATCTCGGATATAAATTTACAAAATACAATGCCATGTCGTACATACCTAATTTACGACAAGTAAATAATATTTTTATACTGCGAAGTTCTGATATCGTACTAATTAATTTAACAATCATTTTTATACTCATCACTAATAGCCATTTGCTGTCGAAATCACGTGCTGTAAAGATACTATTTACAATTAAACACCAAGGGGAAAGGATCAAGTTTACAATTCTTAGATTCAAACAAAACATAATAAAAACTATAAACACATATCGTAGTTTCAAACACATAACCATTTCTACTAGTACAATGCAACTTGCTAGTACCAAAGCAAACACGGGTATTGTATAATAACTGAAGGAACTTAATACATGACGGTACATTACGGCTACAGACAGTATCACATGCAGGACTATATAAACTGGGCGAGCAATGGATATTGCACATTGCATCCACTCACTGCCCACTGCGTGGTACCAGTAACAGATAAGAGCTAAGCGATCACTTGAATAACTTGAGTTGAACGAATGTTCGAAGACACACAAAGACACGTTTGCGAGAGTAAAGATATCACCTAAACAATCTTTTTTAACGATTCTTCAGAAGTGATATGTAAAATTTTGGAAGTATCATTTTGGCGAACCATTACTGTGCAATTCCTCACCCAACAATAGGTATAATTCTTTTCCTTCGCAATGAGCTTGGCCTTTTGTAATAGCATTTTATTGTAGCTTGAAAGATGATCGTTAATATAGACACGATTTTGGTTTCCTGGAAATCCAATATTCGATGCCCTAAGATCTTTCTGCTGCTGAGATTCAAACTATATTTGTATTGCAAAAGAGAGCAATTAGATCTATATACAAAATGAAGCCACGCGAATCTCTTCGCCAAAAATTTAAAGAAATAGGTGTTCTTACAGTGGCATCTCAATATATTTATAATTGCTTACTCTTTGTACGTCAAAACATTAATAATTATAAGCAACGTATAGATGTAAGTAACCGTCCAATTAGAAATGGCGGACACAAGTTAGTTGTAGTACCACACCGTTTACGTAAAGTACAGAAGTCCTTTGTGGGGTTGAGTGTACGCTTCTACAATATGATCCCGAAGTCTGTTTTGGACTTACCTTTACACAGGTTTAAAGTCACTGTCAAAAAACATCTAATAAGTCGGGGTTACTATACTATTGAAGAATTCTTTAATGACAAGAATTGTTGGAATGATAGGGATATATTTCCATCTCTTCACGAGATATCTTAAAAATTATGTATTAATTATTGATATTATTTAAGAAATTGTATATAATGACATTTTTTTTGAAAAGAGCAAGTGCCGAGTTTCTTGCCAGTTCTTCTCGGTGCAAACCTGCTTTCCGAACCTGGCGGTAGAGTTTTGACTTTTCTGAGCTTATTAATTGGGCCTATGTGAAAATAAAGATTTTTCATTTTTCATTTCATTTTCATTTTCATTTTCATTTCAAGCGACGCGAGCACGCGAGGAAGTCGTCCTTTTTATACCTCGATAGCAATTTTATAATAATCGGCTTGGGGTTTGAGTTGTCAACGTCATTTCTTACCGCAACTCGAGTGACAAAATCTATATCTTTCGACGGGTCCAGCTGATATCCGCTCTTTTCCGCCAAATCAGTGATGACCTTGACAAGATTCTCATCTTTTCTCTGCGGGATGCCATTTATTTGTATGTTAGACCGCCGGACCCACTGTTCATTTTTTAAGTTAGATTCCACGATACTTTTCACCTTTTCCTTTTGGCTAAGTTCATATGGCCGCGCGGTACCGCGCGGAACTACGAACCGCGCGGCACAAGATCAATATAAACGATAATTATCGTCTACATTACCGCGCGGTACCGCACGCCAACGCGCGGCGCGCTCTGACCCGCGCGCAAGATCTAGAACCGCGCGCTGCCGCGCGGCACAAGTATTTCAAACCTGTATCGACCTGTTCAGTTGATCCGCGCGCCTTGAGACGGAAAGACACATAGATCGATGCAATGAGTACCGAAGATGACATTGTGCCTATCGATTTGCTTATCGACGAAATCGAAAAAAGAGATGCGATTTGGAATCTTAACTCTAAGGATTATTCAAATAAAATATTAAAAAGAAGGTCTTGGGAAGAACTAGTTTTAATTTTTTGCAAAAATGATGATTCCGAAGAAAAAAAGAAAAATTTGGGTAAGTAAGTTTTTTTTTAATTAGTTTTATTTATTTAAAATAAGTTTTATAAAATCATAGGTAGGTACCTATTACACCATTTTATCTTGCCAATCTAATTTACCTTCAGTAACAAAATAATTTGTGAATTTAGTTCGAATATTATCTACTTCATGGATTGCTCGTCCACTGTTAGTTGGATTCACATTAGGTAATGGCGCTGGATTGATCATATCGTCCTGATTTATACCATCTCTCATCCTTACCAAGTTATGTAAAACACAAATAGCTTTGACGATATCAACAGCAAAATCTATCTTCACGTCTATTGGCCGGTGTAAGATACGCCACTTGTTACACATTATGCCAAATGTACATTCGACATACCTTCGTGCTAAAGAAAGGCGGTAGTTAAATATTTTTTTTTCTTTTGACAACATTTTACCACCATAGGGTCTCATCAAATTTTTAGTCATAGCGAAAGCCTCGTCAGCTACAATTACGTATGGTAGTTTAAATGCATCGCTCTCATTATTTGTGATAGATCTAGGCTCTGGTAAGTTCAACGAATTTTCTGAGAGTTTTTTGAATAATGACGTTTCCTTGAAAACACCCGAATCACTGTCTTTTCCGTAAGCTCCAACGTCTATCCATATGAAGCAATAGTTAGCATCACATAAAGCCATTAAAACTAATGAGAAAAAGTGTTTGTAATTGTAATACATTGATCCTGATTCTGGTGGCTGTATTAAACGAACGTGTTTGCCGTCCAACGCTCCAACACAATTTGGAAAATATGCTTTATTTTCAAATTGTATAGATATTTGTGTCCAGATTTCTTTTGTTGGTGGACTCATGACCAAAGTTTTTAAATTTCTCCATAAAACTTGGCACACTTGCTTAATTATACCCGATATCGTAGACTTGCCAATTTTATAACCATATTGTAACTCTGCAAATGAAGAACCAGTTGCTAGGTACCTGTAACATAATAGTTATTTAAGATACACGTGCATAAAGTAGATCTTTACCGAATAAGTGCTACAGTGAAAACACAAGCATAGCGAGTGTTTACAGTGTGGCACGCGAGCATAAAGTGCATATGCTCACGTGCCACGATAAATATTCCATTTCTATTCCTACTCCTATTCCTCGTCAAATTCCTATTCCCATACCTATTCCTACCCCTACTTACTCCTATGCCTACTCCTATTCCTATTCCTAATTCTATGTCTATGTCTATTTCTTTTAAGTAAATCTTTACTGAATAAGTGCTACAAAGAAAACACATTCATAGCGAGTGTTTACAGTGTGGCACGTGAGCATAAAGTGCACAAAGTACAATTTGCATAAAGTAGGTCATAAGGACTCTTTATGCACCCGTATCGTACAACATTTTTCAATAGTTTTGCAATGAAAACTAATAATTAATTATTTACTTTCTAGGATCGATTTTGCAAAAAAAATGGAAAAAGTTACGAGATGCCTATGTAAAAGAACTTAAGAAAACAAAACATTTGAAGTCCGGTTCCTCAGCATCAACACCATCTTCATTTGCGTATTTCCAAAGATTGTCATTTCTTAAACAAGTTGTCCAGAAACGAAAAACTGACAACAGCCTTGATGTTGCGGAAGTTACAGAGAATCCTGATTTGGATAGTGCAGTTAACAGCAGCGGCGTTCAAGCTTCAACAGAAAATGTGCTCCGGAAAAAATTCAAACTTCACCCTGCCGATGAACATTTTGCAAATCTTTTACAACAAAGCATAAATACTCGAAATAATAATGCAGCAGAAAAGAAAGATGACGATGAAGATAAATTATTTTGTCTTTCATTGGTTAGGGAAATAAAAAAAGTTCCTGAAAACCGGCGTTTAAAACTGAAAATTGAAATTTATAATTTATTAGAACGATACCAAGCTACACGAGCACAGCCACTTGAAGATTTTAACTACCCGTCTACTTCATATAGCTCACAACGACCACCCAGAAACTATCATGCTTCATTTCAAAGTTCTCAATATAGCAACCCAATGCAGTACTCTGATAGAGAATCAACACAATATGGCTATATAACTAGTTCATACACCTCACCTCCCACAAGTTCATCGCAAGTAACATCACCCCCGGGTGATGTTACTTGTGACCCGTCATACGAAGATTCTCAAGAATTAGATCTGTTCAATTAAACTAAAAGTTAATTTGCCAAGAAGCCTCGCTCATAATTTCTTATTTTTTATAATTTTTACTGTGATTATGATTAATAAACAGTTAACTTACCGCAATGTTACAATGAGTTTTTCGTTTGGTGATATGCAATATCTTACAGCATTTTCACTGGATTTTAAATCATTTTCAATGAAATCGTATAAAAAATCAAAGGTTGCAACTGACATACGGAAATAATTAAAAAATTTTTCTTCATGTAACCTCAACTCAGGGTATAAGGTGACAAACAGGCTTGAAGAAAGTCTGTCACTTAATATTGGATGCACCCAGTATCGCCTTTGTCGTCTTCTGCGACGTCTCAGTCTTCTATATAAAATCCACAAGCAAATTGCCTCCTCCACGTCCATTGTATATCAATGTTAATGCCAGACTGGCGCTCGTATATACCCTGTCATGTGAACTCTAACATCGCGCGGCGGCGCGCGGTGCCGCGCGGCCATATGAACTTAGCCTAAGTTCATCGAAATCTGACTTGATACTCTCCAATTGCGGCAACCTTAACTCAAGGTCGGATACTCGATTGTCTAATTCTTCAATTTTCGCAGATAATGTGTTTTTCAACTCCGAGATATCTCTCTTCACAATATTTAAGTCATTAGAGAAGCCGTCCAACGAACCCTGCATGGTTTGAAATTTTTCCGTTATTAGGTTTAATAAGCTTTGACGTTGTTCCTCCTGTGACTTAACCATGCTGCTTATTAATTCCTTCTTCAAGATTAGAAATTCCTGAGAATATTTGCATTCGCCGCTATCCGAAGTTGTGCTTGGATCAGAGCTCTTGACCGGAGTGCTGTCCGCGTTTTGTGGCCCCCTCTTACTCGCCACTTTGCACGAAGGACATTTCCAGGATGATTTATATGCTGCAGAAAGCTTTGCAAAATTATCTTTTGTCATGCTCACGCATAAATAGTGATAGGTTGAGGCACAAATCGAACATTTTATCAGTTCCTTCGTTTCCAAAGCAGACGCGCAAGCAGAACAGGCAAGTGGCATCCTTCTATACGTTTCTAAGTCACTGAGCCGTTAGCAATAAAGTCCAAATTAGCGCTTACGACAATTATTTCACAAAATGACTCGGCACACCGCGAGCAGAATTGCAGCGCGGGTAGGTAGTCGTAATAGGTACGAACTCAATACACACACGTCAATCCAGTACAAACTCCCGTGCGAGGATTATGTATTAAAAGCAATAAATAAAAGCAATAAAGCAATAAAAGCAATAAAGTTACTTGGATTACTTGGACTTGGATCAAATGCTCCAGCCGAGCGATCGGATAAAATGTATCAATCATTAAAGAGGAATCAATGTCAAAACGTGATTTTCAAGTGCTGTGATTGGTCAAAACCCTCGTAATGATATATTTTAAGCCGATCGCCCTTCAGGATTTTTACGTGTTTTCTGTTTTTAAGGCGTAATTGAACTTAGGAAAGATCTTATTAGTTTTTTTAACATGATAACGTCTTACAAATCGATGAACGCTGGCAGCACATACGAAAAAGCATGACTCATTGTCACGTTCCACTGGAGTTGAATGTGCAAGCGAGAGCGCGGAACAAGCGGTAGAGAGGCACGATCGGCCTAAGCGTTTGGCTTGTGACCTGTGGTGAAATGATCGTCCGTTACAGACAACAATTTTGACGTGATAACGTTAACGTTTAATAAATTGATGAACACCAGCAACGCACATGAAAAATAGTAACGTTCCACGTAACGTTCCACCTGAGCCTGTGCGTGCAAGCGATAGAGAGGCACGATAAAACAAACGATAGAGAGGCAATTATGACGTAAATCACGTAAATCTATCGTCCGTAAATCGACTTCACAGATAACCATCTTTTGACGTGACAACGTCTTATAATTCGATAGAGCCGGTTGCACGCACGAAAAAATTGGTTGTCTGTAAAGTCGGTTTACTGACGATAGTTGAAGGTGACAACGTCTTCTTTGTCGCTCGTTCCGCGCTCGCGAGGTAACGCCGGTAACGCCGCATGAGCGAAGTAACGCCGGTAACGCCGGATGAGTCATGTTTTTTCGTGCGTGCAAGCGGCTCTATCGAATTATAAGACGTTGTCACGTCAAAACATGACTCATCTGGCGTTACCGGCGTTACCTCGCGAGCGCGGAACGAGCGACAAAGAAGACGTTGTCACGTTCAACTATCGTCAGTAAACCGACTTTACAGGCAACCAATTTTTTGACGTGACAACGTCTTATAAATCGATTAGAGCCGGTTGCACGCACGAAAAAACATGACTCATCCGGCGTTACCTCGCTCATGCGGCGTTACCGGCGTTACCTCGCGAGCGCGGAACGAGCGACAAAGAAGACGTCACATTCAACTATCGTCAGTAAACCGACTTTACAGGTGTGGCGTCCACTAGACGCTTGGGGATTATTTAAATAATAAACTTCAATTGTAAACAGTAAGTAAACGGTGTAATGTCCTACGCTTACTAATCTGTATAATATCTATACACACAATAGTATATGTAATGACTCACCGGGTGACCACTTGTTGCCGCATAGGCGGCTAGAACGTAACAGAGAGCGAGCTCGTGCGCGGCAACCTATTTATAGGTTTGCTCAGTACCTACATCTCGGTGGCGCTCGTGCACGCTCGCGCTGCCACAGACTACGTGTACACCACATCCCTTCCTTTTCGTATTTTTTTTTTTTTAATGTCTTTATAACTAGAGTTGTAAAGTATTGGCTACTTATCCGTTCCCCTTTTTTTTTCTTTTTTTTTTTTTTTTTTTTTTTTTTTGGAATATTTGTACATGAAACCAATAGATACTCGGAGCGTTGTTTCTCCGATACCATAACCAAATCAAATATTTTGAAAATATTTACTGCTTGCTCATACTTCTGAATGATAGTGCTTTGAAAGATTTTGCTCATGTAGGGGTTTTTTCATGAAAATAATAACGAAAAATAAAGACTAGTAATAAATAATATAAACAGTGCATAACCGGTTCAAACAACCGTTATCTGCTGAATAAAACGACTTCCTAGTCTTTATGAATTTTGTATGAACTGCAAAATCCATTTAAACTTTGCTTTGAACAATAAATAATAGCATTAGTGTTATCTATGGTATAACAAACCTAATCCAATTCAGGACATGAATGTTAGCCTTAACAAATTAATTATGAAATAAGAATAATTTGTTTTTATTCATTATTGAGTTCTACACTGGCACTGACATACTGAATTGAGAGGAAAAGGGGATGCAAACCGACAACGCAACCCAAACATACTACAATAAATTGAATAAATTAACATAATATAAAACTCGCTTAAGAATGTTAATTTTAGCATTATAGACTTAATACATTATATCTTGATAAATACTAAAGTTACAACAGTTGGAAGTTAATTTTTTTTTTTTGAGGTGTGTTTGCAATTTTCTTTTCACTGCAGAGATTGATGGAATCATGTATTGGGAGCAATAAATATCTCGTAACTGAGATCAAAATGATATATGTGTTATGTGGTACAGCAACCGAAATTTGTCAGATTAGGGCGATTCCGCTATAGGCTTCCAGACATTAATTTTTTAAATCGCCTTATTAGTGTACGGATAAACCGTAAGGTTTTTGTGACACTGTGCGAAATTTGTAAAATTGTAATTTGTACATGTATTATTATTTTTAAATAATAATAATAATAGTTGTTTTTTTATGCGAGTAGTACAATGAGGAAAGTCTTTTTCCTTTTTTATTGATTAATTCCATATTAAATTTTTTTGAGAGTTTGAAAATAATACCACCCGCAAAGTTGATACAAACTGAAAATAATCTCTTAGAAACAGTGTCGTAAAATAGCCGTTGTTAATAGCTGGAGATTATGTTTTAGACGTTAAACTTGTCAATAATCATTTATCTTTCTGTTTCAAAAATGCAAGTAAATGTTTTTATTTATTAAGAATTATAGAGTGCTAGAATACAATTTTTACTTGTTGCACTCACGATACAAAAATTAAAAAGTTTACTTTTTCCACAGAAATTAAGCATTAACAAACTGACACTTTGTACAAGAAGGGAGAAGTCAAAACTCAACTTAAATTTATAGCTTTTTAAGAGTTTTATGATTATAAGCTTCAAATATTCGTTAACTTAAATTGCTTGTACCCGCGATAATGGAACCGTCCAGTAAATTCATTATTTATTTTTATTTTTTAATGGGACTTATATCTCATATATGTATAAACTAAACAATATAGGTTCTAAATAATATCTTCATTTTAAATATTTTATTTCTCTTTTTCTAAATAATACCTTCATTTTAAATATTTTATTTAGTCAATTAAACATTTTATTTCATTATAGACAATTTTAATAAACACGAGATACTAGGACTACAGAAAGTCAAAGGAGTCTCGTAGCGTACGCCGCGCCAGTACCGCTACGGTGCTACGAAACAGCTTCTAGCGCTACGTCTAGTCTACAAGTTCGATAAATCTCTTTCAATTTGCTGAACGCCTGGTACTTTGTAGAGATGGAACTCGATTTTGATTGATATTCACCGGAGAAATCCTTGACGACGGCTTATTTACAAGTTCAATGATAGATTAGATGTTCTTCCCAGCTCATAGTTACTTTTTTTTTTATTTTTCATTGCTTCCAAGGGAAGTGGGACTCGTTTATAAGTTTGACGAACTGGCAGAACTTATTTGTCAATGGTGATTTTGGATATCTTTGAACTTGTCAAAATGTATTTCTGTTATTACTATAGTATTATATTAATAGTGATGGCAGTTTTCCCCAATAAGTTACTTATTAACAATTTTCATAATAATTGTGTCTATTTTATGTCCTAAAACTTTCATTTTAAGGATTTGAAGTCACTTTTTATTTCTGCATTGCAGAATATTAACTTTATTTACCTCAGAGTTGATTGTCGCATCGTTATTTATGCGGAAAGTGTAATTAATAATCTAATGAACTATAATCGTTTTGGAAGACTTTAAGTTAGTTTTACTGCTCACTATTAGTACTATTTTTGGCATTTTTTATTTTATTAGCCCTTGTTCTGCAGTGTTTATTGGAATTACCCTTGAACCCATGAAACACTGCACTGCTTTTGTCACCTTTGTGACTTTTACCACCACATCGGCAGCAGGAACTTTTGTCACCTTTGTGACTTTTATCACCACATCGGCAGCAGGAACTTTTGTCACCTTTGTGACTTTTATCAGCACATCGGCAGCAAGAACTTTTGTCACCTTTGTGACTTTTATCACCACATCGGCAGCAGGAATTAAATTGGTAGGTAGTAGTTACATACAATACTATGGTTATTGTATATCTATGGTAGTAGTAAATCCTTTTAATTTTGCTGTTAGTTTCGTTGTTGCATTTTGTTCTGTCTCATCTATCACCGAATTCATATAGTTGGCGCTGTACAGTTTTAACGTAATCTGCCTCTGGTAAAATACTACAGTTTTTCTGTATCTCATAAACTCAGTTTTAAGTCGTTAAATAGTTATCACCATTTAATAACTTTGAACATTTAAGTACTGACTATGAATAAGTTGTAAAGTAAGCTTATATGAAATAAATTGAATAATTGTCTCCCCTAGTAACAAAATATTGTTCCATAATTTATTCGAATTACACTTCTCTCTCATCTGGTCTATAGACTTTCATATTTATTAGCAAGTTGAACTTTCGAGCTTTGATGTCTCAAGCGAATTAAGAACTTTATTTTTCGATTAATTCTTAATTCATCGACTAAAAGATGTGCCCTTCGAATAAACTACTGTTTTTTAGGGGAAAATACTTAATAATAATATCATGCATATCGTGTTTGTCAGCGTCAGTCTTGTGAGCTCAGGTTATATTAAAATATGTGAATTGTAGTGGCAAACCTCTAGAATGCAGTAATACTGCACGTTTCTTGTGAACAGTCATTGAAGTTGGTCACTACAATATTTTATTATATTTCTAAAGCTTGCTTTAAAACGGAAACTTTAATATTGAAGTGAACAAGGTAATTTTAGAGACTAAAATGACTTTGACTCGATGTAATATAGTACTTGAAACCTAGGTACAATTGATAATATAAATTAAATTATAATGTAAACGGAAACTCGTGGAGGTTATGGCATCTTCACAGCCGCGTAGGCATTTGTGATTGGGACATGTTGAACGACCTGTAAATAATGGTCAGCGAATCTTGTTTACTTTTAATCATTTTCAGAATCAATACTATGAAACTCAGAATGGTACTTAGTACCTACTACGAAACACGAAATATGGAAAATAAATATTTAAATTGGCACTTTTCGGTACTATATACCGGTATCTTTGATGTCCATAATAGTCAGGTATTCAATTAATTCGTTGTAAGTTGTATGAAGGATTAGCCCTTAACAGGAAGCAGGAACAACTTCGTACTTAGTACATAAGATTGAATTTGTAAACGAATTAAGAGTACTTGATTTTATAATGAGATACGTATGCAATCAATCATAAAGTATAATTAGTAGGCTTTATTGAAACTCGGCGATAGACTTTCAATAGTTAATACTTATTGATTGATGGACAGGGCAAAACGCCTTTGATATTATGACAGCCTGGTACAATCACGTAACTTCGAATCTATCAAAGTAGTACTTTGTTAAAGCAGGTAATCATTTAACGATTGTTATTTTTAGGCTTTACAACCATTTTTTAATGTATGGAATTCAAATTCCAAATTTATCACTGTAGTACTTTGTTCGAACAAGTACATTGTTATTATAAACTTTATAATAACCGGTACATTGTTATAATTTATATAACTTAATATAGAAGTTTATATTTTGTTCAAACGGGAACGTTATTTGTTAATTGTACGTTATTGGTTTTGCAGTGATAGGTATTTGCTTTAACAGGAATTTAACGATTCATCGTTGGTACTTATTTTAATAGTAAAATGTTTTATTTCTATCATATTTGTAAACGGATTTGATCAACAACAGTTATAGTATTTGAAATACCTTGCTTTTACACAAAGTTTATATTGCAAAAACCAGCCGTCGCGTGATATGTATTTCCAATGTTCCACGCCACAGCTGACCGTTGAATATAACTCTGTGCTTAGACTCAAATATAGACGACAACATACGAAATACATTTCTTTTATCATCCTAGTTATCGGTTTGATAAAAGTATAGTAGTAGAATAATCTATTTTTAGATTTGTAATATCCATGCTTGGAAATTGAATTCGCAGAAGACAGTTTTGTTTCTGTGGAAAGGTTTCTACCTACAATTAAATCTCAATCGTAAAAAGTATGAGCTATCCGAATCATGCAGAATTAAAAATTGACAACAAACTCGATATGAGAATGAAGGTAGTAAGATAATCTACAAAACTGCATTTCAGCGATAGTCTCTCTCTTTTCCTCTTTATTTTGATTGGAATATTGACTGAGTTTACTTTAAATTATGTCATTGATGAGTCTCATTAAGTATTTTATGTTTTATTGTTGACCAATTTCCGTAAACAGGTACTTGTTTTGAGTGGTAATTTTACTTACTGCGCGTTTACTCGTCGCCACTGTGGCGTCCACTAGACGCTTGGGGATTATTTAAATAATAAACTTCAATTGTAAACAGTAAGTAAACGGTGTAATGTCCTACGCTTACTAATCTGTATAATATCTATACACACAATAGTATATGTAATGACTCACCGGGTGACCACTTGTTGCCGCATAGGCGGCTAGAACGTAACAGAGAGCGAGCTCGTGCGCGGCAACCTATTTATAGGTTTGCTCAGTACCTACATCTCGGTGGCGCTCGTGCACGCTCGCGCTGCCACAGACTACGTGTACACCACAACAGGCAACCAATTTTTGACGTGACAACGTCTTATAAATCGATAGTGCCGGTTGCACGCACGAAAAAACATGACTCATCCGGCGTTACCTCGCTCATGTGGCGTTACCGGCGTTACCTCGCGAGCGCGGAACGAGCGACAAAGAAGACGTTGTCACGTTCAACTATCGTCAGTAAACCGACTTTACAGGCAACCAATTTTTTTTTCTTTAAATCTAGATGAGTAGATCGACCGAGCACGAGCTGACGTCCTGGTGCAGCGCGTGCATGCAGCACCTGCAGCGCGACGCGTGGGTGCAGGGCGCCGCGCACGAGCAGCTGGCGCCCACGCTCGCCGACCTGCTCGAGATCTTCACCTCCCGGCAACTGTCGCTGCCGAGCCAGGTATACCTAATATTTGTACATAGAGAAACAAAAGATCAAGATTTCTTGCGAATGTATAAACAGTACGTCGACGATGGTGTATGGAACTTTCGTAACCTTAGTTTTAAGTCGTTCATACGATAATGTAAATGAGTATTGGTCGACGCGGTGATTATTTATCTATAGGGGTAGGGAACTTGGAGGATATTTCTGCGCATGACGGAACCAATATGCAGGATACGCACGCCCGTCCCATGATACTTTTTCGACTCTGCGTAACCGCTAAACTCGGTTGCCGCGACTTGTAAACCATCTGAAGTGGTTTGTAATAACGTTGCTATCGCGCTCGTGTCACTCGCAGACGCTGGAGCGGGCGTGTCGGCTGCCGTGGTGGCGGCTGCCGGAGCCCGCGCTGAGCCTCGCGCTGCAGCGGTACTTCGCCGACCACCACTCGCCCGCCGCGCCCTACCACGACGCGCCGCACTTCCGGTACGCACACACACTTCCACGCGACCGCGCTCGTGTCACTCGCAGACGCTGGAGCGGGCGTGTCGGCTGCCGTGGTGGCGGCTGCCGGAGCCCGCGCTGAGCCTCGCGCTGCAGCGGTACTTCGCCGACCACCACTCGCCCGCCGCGCCCTACCACGACGCGCCGCACTTCCGGTACGCACACACACTTCCACGCGACCGCGCTCGTGTCACTCGCAGACGCTGGAGCGGGCGTGTCGGCTGCCGTGGTGGCGGCTGCCGGAGCCCGCGCTGAGCCTCGCGCTGCAGCGGTACTTCGCCGACCACCACTCGCCCGCCGCGCCCTACCACGACGCGCCGCACTTCCGGTACGCACACACACTTCCACGCGACCGCGCTCGTGTCACTCGCAGACGCTGGAGCGGGCGTGTCGGCTGCCGTGGTGGCGGCTGCCGGAGCCCGCGCTGAGCCTCGCGCTGCAGCGGTACTTCGCCGACCACCACTCGCCCGCCGCGCCCTACCACGACGCGCCGCACTTCCGGTACGCACACACACTTCCACGCGACCGCGCTCGTGTCACTCGCAGACGCTGGAGCGGGCGTGTCGGCTGCCGTGGTGGCGGCTGCCGGAGCCCGCGCTGAGCCTCGCGCTGCAGCGGTACTTCGCCGACCACCACTCGCCCGCCGCGCCCTACCACGACGCGCCGCACTTCCGGTACGCACACACACTTCCACGCGACCGCGCTCGTGTCACTCGCAGACGCTGGAGCGGGCGTGTCGGCTGCCGTGGTGGCGGCTGCCGGAGCCCGCGCTGAGCCTCGCGCTGCAGCGGTACTTCGCCGACCACCACTCGCCCGCCGCGCCCTACCACGACGCGCCGCACTTCCGGTACGCACACACACTTCCACGCGACCGCGCTCGTGTCACTCGCAGACGCTGGAGCGGGCGTGTCGGCTGCCGTGGTGGCGGCTGCCGGAGCCCGCGCTGAGCCTCGCGCTGCAGCGGTACTTCGCCGACCACCACTCGCCCGCCGCGCCCTACCACGACGCGCCGCACTTCCGGTACGCACACACACTTCCACGCGACCGCGCTCGTGTCACTCGCAGACGCTGGAGCGGGCGTGTCGGCTGCCGTGGTGGCGGCTGCCGGAGCCCGCGCTGAGCCTCGCGCTGCAGCGGTACTTCGCCGACCACCACTCGCCCGCCGCGCCCTACCACGACGCGCCGCACTTCCGGTACGCACACACACTTCCACGCGACCGCGCTCGTGTCACTCGCAGACGCTGGAGCGGGCGTGTCGGCTGCCGTGGTGGCGGCTGCCGGAGCCCGCGCTGAGCCTCGCGCTGCAGCGGTACTTCGCCGACCACCACTCGCCCGCCGCGCCCTACCACGACGCGCCGCACTTCCGGTACGCACACACACTTCCACGCGACCGCGCTCGTGTCACTCGCAGACGCTGGAGCGGGCGTGTCGGCTGCCGTGGTGGCGGCTGCCGGAGCCCGCGCTGAGCCTCGCGCTGCAGCGGTACTTCGCCGACCACCACTCGCCCGCCGCGCCCTACCACGACGCGCCGCACTTCCGGTACGCACACACACTTCCACGCGACCGCGCTCGTGTCGCTCGCAGACGCTGGAGCGGGCGTGTCGGCTGCCGTGGTGGCGGCTGCCGGAGCCCGCGCTGAGCCTCGCGCTGCAGCGGTACTTCGCCGACCACCACTCGCCCGCCGCGCCCTACCACGACGCGCCGCACTTCCGGTACGCACACACACTTCCACGCGACCGCGCTCGTGTCACTCGCAGACGCTGGAGCGGGCATTCAATCTAAACACGATAGGATACAAAAAAGGTAGGTGAGTATGTAGGTATAAAACCATTGACCAAAGAAGAAAGTCAAGATTTTAATCCCTTTGATCCACGCCATAAGCATTGACCATGAATTATTCTGGGTCCGCGCCACTGAAATGTTTCGGCACGAAAACCCCGACACACAGCATTGGCCAAGTATGGCTCACATCACACCAAACAGTCATGTCATTTCACCTCTAATAGCTGTTCGAAGTTGTTCACTAATTTAGCCAGATATTGGTACAGTTCGTCCCACTACGCCGCTCCTTGCCATGGGCACAAATATCTGCATAGAGTAAAACTACTCGCTCTACCAAGTGGCTTTCTTTGTACCATGGATTACTTTGCAGGGTGCTGCTGTCCGCCTGCCTGCTGCTGCCTCCCGCGGACGCGTGCGAGGCGCCGCACGCGCACGCGCTGGCGACGGCGTGCGAGAAGCGCGCGCACGCGGTGTCGCAGTGGGTGCGCGCCGCCAGCACGCCCACGCTCAGCGCGCACGTGCCCGCGCACGCGCAGTGCCTGCTCGACACGCTCACCGAATTAGGTATAACTAATGCACCTGAGTACACATTTTATGCGTTCGTTGCATAGTACATGTATTCAGAACTTAATGTCATTAAAGTCTGGGGACATAGATTCCGTTTAAACGGCACTGTAGCTGGTGACATTATTAGTAATGAATTTTAAAGAAAATGTAATATTGACTGGTGAGAGATAACTAATGTCAGCTTACGAGCGCAGTGCAGGAAGTCCTTATTGCAATGCAAAATTCTGTGTATGGTCTGTGGTACTACTTACCAATGAATTGTTTCTCTCATCTATCTTTAGTATAAAAACGAGTGACACTAATGTAATGTTGTGTCCCCATTAGCACCTCACATCGGCGCGGAGGAGCTGACGCAGCTGCTGAGCCGCGCAGTCGTCGTCATGTGCGTGGAACCCGCCGCCGCGCGCGCGCTGCCGGTGAGACACGAGCGACACGATGTCGATGAGATACGTCGCAGAACTGCGAAAAGCTCTATGCCAACCTCCAAAAGCAAACGGCACTTTAATAACAAGAAGAAGATATCTTTAATCGAATGTGATAATATGGTAGTAAGAGGCGGTAGCACTTATTCTGCGGTGTGACCCTCAGGTGTGGGTGCGCTGGGTGGAAGCGTGCGGAGTGGCGGCGCGGCGCGCGGCGGCGTCGGCGGCGGCCACGCTCACCACGCTCGACTACTTCGCGGCTCTGGGCGACGCCGTGGCGAGGGCTGTGCTCGCCGAGAGAGGTTAGCCTACTCACCCAGACTTTAACCTCGACCTTAATGTATCATGATCGTCGTGTGATACGTGTTAAGTTGTGAGAAGCTCTGCATCTGGCAGGGCCGAGCCCTTAACACCTGGTGAACGTCATACTCGTGTTACAGAGAGCGCGGGCTGGTCGGTGGTGGTGGCGCGCTGGGCGGAGTGCGCGTGGTGGGAGGGCGGCGCGCTGGTGTCGCGCGGCGCGCTGCACGCCGCGTACGCCATGCTGCACGCGCGCGCGCACTCGCACGCGCACCTGCGCCACGCGCTCGGCGCGCTGCTCGCCGCCGACATTAACTTGTGAGTGTTGTGACGAGGACACTGCTGGCGCTGGGCGGAGTGCGCGTGGTGGGAGGGCGGCGCGCTGGTGTCGCGCGGCGCGCTGCACGCCGCGTACGCCATGCTGCACGCGCGCGCGCACTCGCACGCGCACCTGCGCCACGCGCTCGGCGCGCTGCTCGCCGCCGACATTAACTTGTGAGTGTTGTGACGAGGACACTGCTGGCGCTGGGCGGAGTGCGCGTGGTGGGAGGGCGGCGCGCTGGTGTCGCGCGGCGCGCTGCACGCCGCGTACGCCATGCTGCACGCGCGCGCGCACTCGCACGCGCACCTGCGCCACGCGCTCGGCGCGCTGCTCGCTGCCGACATTAACTTGTGAGTGTTGTGATGAGGACACTGCTGGCGCTGGGCGGAGTGCGCGTGTATGAATATAGTCTTATGCTTAGAAAGCGATGTGGACTTTTCATTTTTTTTCATTTTCAACACTCATGGCTCGATCGTTGCAGCGTGCACGACGAGGCGGTGGTGGGCGTGTGGGTGTGCGTGGCGGCGCGCGCGGCGGCGGGGTGCGGCGAGGCGGCGCGCGCGCTGCTGTCGCGCTGGGCGGAGCGGCGCCGCACGCTGCTGCAGGTGGTCACGCTCAGCGCGCCCGACGGCTGCCCCACTCCGCAGTGAGTACCGGCGCTGGGTGTGTGGGTGTGCGTGGCGGCGCGCGCGGCGGCGGGGTGCGGCGAGGCGGCGCGCGCGCTGCTGTCGCGCTGGGCGGAGCGGCGCCGCACGCTGCTGCAGGTGGTCACGCTCAGCGCGCCCGACGGCTGCCCCACTCCGCAGTGAGTACCGGCGCTGGGTGTGTGGGTGTGCGTGGCGGCGCGCGCGGCGGCGGGGTGCGGCGAGGCGGCGCGCGCGCTGCTGTCGCGCTGGGCGGAGCGGCGCCGCACGCTGCTGCAGGTGGTCACGCTCAGCGCGCCCGACGGCTGCCCCACTCCGCAGTGAGTACCGGCGCTGGGTGTGTGGGTGTGCGTGGCGGCGCGCGCGGCGGCGGGGTGCGGCGAGGCGGCGCGCGCGCTGCTGTCGCGCTGGGCGGAGCGGCGCCGCACGCTGCTGCAGGTGGTCACGCTCAGCGCGCCCGACGGCTGCCCCACTCCGCAGTGAGTACCGGCGCTGGGTGTGTGGGTGTGCGTGGCGGCGCGCGCGGCGGCGGGGTGCGGCGAGGCGGCGCGCGCGCTGCTGTCGCGCTGGGCGGAGCGGCGCCGCACGCTGCTGCAGGTGGTCACGCTCAGCGCGCCCGACGGCTGCCCCACTCCGCAGTGAGTACCGGCGCTGGGTGTGTGGGTGTGCGTGGCGGCGCGCGCGGCGGCGGGGTGCGGCGAGGCGGCGCGCGCGCTGCTGTCGCGCTGGGCGGAGCGGCGCCGCACGCTGCTGCAGGTGGTCACGCTCAGCGCGCCCGACGGCTGCCCCACTCCGCAGTGAGTACCGGCGCTGGGTGTGTGGGTGTGCGTGGCGGCGCGCGCGGCGGCGGGGTGCGGCGAGGCGGCGCGCGCGCTGCTGTCGCGCTGGGCGGAGCGGCGCCGCACGCTGCTGCAGGTGGTCACGCTCAGCGCGCCCGACGGCTGCCCCACTCCGCAGTGAGTACCGGCGCTGGGTGTGTGGGTGTGCGTGGCGGCGCGCGCGGCGGCGGGGTGCGGCGAGGCGGCGCGCGCGCTGCTGTCGCGCTGGGCGGAGCGGCGCCGCACGCTGCTGCAGGTGGTCACGCTCAGCGCGCCCGACGGCTGCCCCACTCCGCAGTGAGTACCGGCGCTGGGTGTGTGGGTGTGCGTGGCGGCGCGCGCGGCGGCGGGGTGCGGCGAGGCGGCGCGCGCGCTGCTGTCGCGCTGGGCGGAGCGGCGCCGCACGCTGCTGCAGGTGGTCACGCTCAGCGCGCCCGACGGCTGCCCCACTCCGCAGTGAGTACCGGCGCTGGGTGTGTGGGTGTGCGTGGCGGCGCGCGCGGCGGCGGGGTGCGGCGAGGCGGCGCGCGCGCTGCTGTCGCGCTGGGCGGAGCGGCGCCGCACGCTGCTGCAGGTGGTCACGCTCAGCGCGCCCGACGGCTGCCCCACTCCGCAGTGAGTACCGGCGCTGGGTGTGTGGGTGTGCGTGGCGGCGCGCGCGGCGGCGGGGTGCGGCGAGGCGGCGCGCGCGCTGCTGTCGCGCTGGGCGGAGCGGCGCCGCACGCTGCTGCAGGTGGTCACGCTCAGCGCGCCCGACGGCTGCCCCACTCCGCAGTGAGTACCGGCGCTGGGTGTGTGGGTGTGCGTGGCGGCGCGCGCGGCGGCGGGGTGCGGCGAGGCGGCGCGCGCGCTGCTGTCGCGCTGGGCGGAGCGGCGCCGCACGCTGCTGCAGGTGGTCACGCTCAGCGCGCCCGACGGCTGCCCCACTCCGCAGTGAGTACCGGCGCTGGGTGTGTGGGTGTGCGTGGCGGCGCGCGCGGCGGCGGGGTGCGGCGAGGCGGCGCGCGCGCTGCTGTCGCGCTGGGCGGAGCGGCGCCGCACGCTGCTGCAGGTGGTCACGCTCAGCGCGCCCGACGGCTGCCCCACTCCGCAGTGAGTACCGGCGCTGGGTGTGTGGGTGTGCGTGGCGGCGCGCGCGGCGGCGGGGTGCGGCGAGGCGGCGCGCGCGCTGCTGTCGCGCTGGGCGGAGCGGCGCCGCACGCTGCTGCAGGTGGTCACGCTCAGCGCGCCCGACGGCTGCCCCACTCCGCAGTGAGTACCGGCGCTGGGTGTGTGGGTGTGCGTGGCGGCGCGCGCGGCGGCGGGGTGCGGCGAGGCGGCGCGCGCGCTGCTGTCGCGCTGGGCGGAGCGGCGCCGCACGCTGCTGCAGGTGGTCACGCTCAGCGCGCCCGACGGCTGCCCCACTCCGCAGTGAGTACCGGCGCTGGGTGTGTGGGTGTGCGTGGCGGCGCGCGCGGCGGCGGGGTGCGGCGAGGCGGCGCGCGCGCTGCTGTCGCGCTGGGCGGAGCGGCGCCGCACGCTGCTGCAGGTGGTCACGCTCAGCGCGCCCGACGGCTGCCCCACTCCGCAGTGAGTACCGGCGCTGGGTGTGTGGGTGTGCGTGGCGGCGCGCGCGGCGGCGGGGTGCGGCGAGGCGGCGCGCGCGCTGCTGTCGCGCTGGGCGGAGCGGCGCCGCACGCTGCTGCAGGTGGTCACGCTCAGCGCGCCCGACGGCTGCCCCACTCCGCAGTGAGTACCGGCGCTGGGTGTGTGGGTGTGCGTGGCGGCGCGCGCGGCGGCGGGGTGCGGCGAGGCGGCGCGCGCGCTGCTGTCGCGCTGGGCGGAGCGGCGCCGCACGCTGCTGCAGGTGGTCACGCTCAGCGCGCCCGACGGCTGCCCCACTCCGCAGTGAGTACCGGCGCTTGATATACTACTCGTGCTCCAAAGTGGATCTTATCATTAGTTTCCATCAGTCATGATTGTCGTCAAGCGCTATAGTATTCGTATTGTATTTCGCTCTGAGGGAAATGCCTCATCAGAACGTTGCGTTGCGTCGTTGCAACGATCAACGCATTGTTTGCCACACCTGCGTTGCGACGACCCACGACAAGCAATCCAAGAGGACAACGCAACGCAAGAAGATGACGTGCGTATCATTTTGCCCTCTAGCAGTGGAATATTGTATGTCTATGCCGGAGGACAACGACAGCAGCAGCGCATGACCTTCACCCGCCTTTCTCTCGTCCGTCGATCCGTCGAAACGTCGCGTGCGAACTCGCAACACTTTGCGTCATGTCATTCCGATAACGATATCGATCGATACAATTGGAGAGCGCGGGAAGGACCCTTGCTAGCAGACCGAACTGCTTCTCTTTTAAAAATTAATAATTTTTTTATTGAAAAAGATAAACAATAGTTTTATTCGATAAATTTTTAGACTATATTCACAATCGATTTCACGTTTCAGGCATCGATTGCTGTGTCGGCTAGCGCTCTGCATCGTGTCCCCCTCGGAAGCCAACGTCAAGGCGTACGAGGCCGCCTGCAGCCCACTGCTGGGCAACACTGACGCGGTGACGTGGGGACGCAGCCCACGCGTGGACCTGCTGCCTCGCCTCGCAGTCAGGCTCTACCCGCAACACGAGGTGCGCTATAAAAACTATGAAATTACACTAGTATGATCAACACTACGTTTGTGTGTGCGTTTGTGTGTGTGTGCGCGTTTGTTTGTTTGCTACTCCTTCACCTCTGAAGCGATGTGGCCGGATTGAGATGAGACACTCAAATGACAAAAACCCTTCTTTTTATCACAAACTTTTAACTTATCAGATTTGGCTAGGATGTTCCCAGCGATGTGTGAATTCTGCCAATTCGCAATTGACTTTTGTGTTAGGCTGTGGCCCGCAGTCAGATTTGTTAATGCTAGTTACTAGATCAACGACAAAAAAATAAATAGCGGCAGCCTTGTACGCAACGTAATATTTTGAAACGAAGCTTCTTTTCGGACGGTACGGCGGAGGGCTCTAGGCGAATGAAAGTTGGATTTTTTCCATCACGAAAATCCCGACATGATGAAAATCCTATTATTTAGACCTTTAAATGAAACATTCATTTAAACTAGTTAAAGCTGTGTCCACTTAAAAAAAGTATCCGCAGATGCAAGCATGCAACGAGCGCGAGCTAACTTGCCCCAGCGCCATCTATCGAGCGGTGGATGAACATCGTTTCAACCGAGTGTTCCACAATTCTCACGCTTCTTTTCTTTTTCAGGTATACTTCAAAGAGGAACTGGAGCTGACTGCTAACTTAGTTCAGAGTGACGACAATCGCTAGTATAATGAAAGTCTTTAGGTCTCAAGATTATGATCATCTAGACAAATGCCAAATGCTTTATTTTAAACATGACTCGATTACCAGTGCAGGTAAATAACTTACTAATTGTTTACGCGAGAGTAGCTGGCGCGAGCGCCGAGCCTATTGTATTGTGTTGAATCGTGTTCTCTCTCTCTAACCCGCGGAAGCCCTCATCGGCGCGTCTCGCTCACGCTTTGGTTACGGCGAGTTTTTTGCTGCATGCGTTTTGTATCGAATCGTGCGCTCCCGCTCCAACTCGCGGAAACGCCAATCTTCCTATCCCGCTCGCGCATCGGTCGCCGAGATTTTTTTTATGCCTGCAATGACGCGGCGACTTCGGTGCGCGCCAGTATTAAGCTCCATTTAGTCTGCTGTCGACCGACGAACTTGGCGGTCCCCCGCGCGTGGCTGACGTGATTTTGATCGCGTGTCGTCCTTGAGGCGCGTGGTCGCGAGACGCGGATTGCTGCGTTTGAGTAGCCACGTTTCTGTTTGCGCGGGTGTTTAGTCATCGAATAACGTCGCAACGGGACGTCCGTTTTTTGATGCGCCTGACTTGTTTTTCGCACTGCGTTTTTTGTCTGTTGCCGCGCCCCCTCTCTCGCGCGCTGGGGCGCTGGTGCGGTCCCTTTCGCACTTCGAACCGGTGGCCGACGGAGGGTGGGTTCCTGCGCGTGTGGTCTTCGTGTTTGGAGGCTGATTTGAGGCGGAGGTCGGACGGCTCTGCCGGTCCCATGCACACGCGCACCCTTGTACATACCCTTGACACTTTCACGTCACACACTGTCACACATCTACTACAGAGGACTCCGTATCAAGGCCGACGCTTCGGGATCAAGGTCAGTCAATAAGCACCTACTAATTTTAAACTATTTTTATTGTTGGCCGCGTCCGGTGGCGTACTGTATCAGCCGTAGTGGCCGACCTGTTGTCTAGTAAAAGTCGCTGATTACTATTTCCACTGATCGACTAGTGAGACTCGATTGCTATCCGACTCGGATTGGATGCCGTCATCTGACCCGAGACTGATCGTACACTAGTGATCCCGAGTAGTCTCACTAGTCGGTCCCCCCTCGACCTGTCCGGGCTCGTTCCTCTATGGGCCCGGGAACTGAGCCCTCATCTGGACAGGCAAGGGGCCGTAACAATTGGTAGCAGAGCGTGGTTTCGCGCCTTTTGGTTAAGCGGCTTTTACACGTTCGGCGCGTCGATATCGATATTTGTTGCGCGTATTTAATTCGTCGCGTATCTCTGTCGGTCACACGTTTGTAGGCGCGGTACGCCACGTGTCGGACCGATACGCCGCGTTAACGGCCACAGATTATTGTACCGCTACACCACGCGTTTTTGTAGCAACGCCGCGTTATTTACCGCGTGCCGCGCGTTTGTTAACCGCGACCTTGATTAGCGTTCTGCACGTGTTGGTGTTTGCATCTGTGCTTGTTCTACGTCCTTGTTGTTTTATTTTTCGGTTTCGTGCTTCCTTGTAATTATCTTCGCGCAGTCTCGCCATGCCTTCGCATAAGCCTCCGGTGCGCCGTATGCAGGATGAGCTGCGGTGGGCAGCTAGCGCGCATGCGCTTATTACTCGTCCAGACAGGACGGCTAGCTTGCTCCACCGCCTTGAGCAGCTCCCAGCCAGACGAGCCCATTTTGAAGAGGCCTATTCGGAATTCCTTGCTACAGTGGAGGACGACGAGGCGCGAGAATCGGCCCAGAAGGACTACGAGCAGTTCTTCGAGTTCACAGACGATGTGCTCGAGGCTGGGGCCAAAATGAATCGTGAGGCTCGAAAGAGCATTCTGTGCGAGTCGCCTCGCCCGCAGCAGCAGCCCGCCCTATTGGGTCGGCTGCCTACTTTGGACCTTCCACACTTTGGTGGGCGGCTTCAAGACTGGATGGGGTTCATCTCCATCTTCGACAGTCTAGTCCATACCCACCGCGACCTATCCCCAGGCCAAAAAATGGCCTATTTGCGGACCTCCCTTCAAGGGGAGGCACTTGGGGTAGTCTGCCATTTGAAGTTGTCTGACGCCAGCTACTCCACGGCCAGAGAACTCCTCGAGAGGCGCTACGCCAATGTGCGCCGCCTTGCTGACGCGCACATGATGGAGTTAATATCCCTCCCGGTTTTGAAAGACCTAGCGCGTCTCCGGGAGGTGATCATTGACCCAGTCGTGGTTGCTTGCAACGCCCTTCGACAACTTGACTTACCGGTGGATCAGTGGTCCTTCTGGCTTCTTCACCTGGTTCTGTCCCGCCTGCCTCTCGATCTGCGGATCCGATTTGAAGAGAGGTACGGCGGGGACGGGGCTAATTATATACCCCCGTTCAGTGACCTCTTAAAGTTCCTTGAGGAACAGAGCCGCCAGGTGGAGAATGCCGTGGCCTCGGGAACACCGGCAAAGGAGCCGGCGCGACCGACGCCCGCTTCTAAACCCACGACTTCCACCAGGGGTTTCAAGCAGCCAGTAGTGGCGCAGCAGACTGGTCGCCGCACAATCCCCAACTTTAGTGGCCTTGCTGCGACCGAGGCAACCCCCTGCAACTATTGCCGTGCTTCCACGCACACAACGGCCGATTGCCCTAAATTTTTGGAGAGACCGCCCAAGTACCGTAGGGCCATCGCGAGGGAGCGCCGTTGGTGCTACTCTTGCTTAGGTCGGCACTTGCAACGCAATTGCCAGCACCAACGGCCTTGCACACACTGTCAGGGCAACCACCTTCCTATTCTTTGTCTCGACCGCAATGGTGCCGGCAGGCAGGAGGTGGTTGAACAGACACCCGGCAGGAGTGGAGGCTCCTCCTCGGTCACGTGCCCAGCCGATGGACGGCGTGGGGCGAACACTGTTCGTCCGGCCCCTGGTTTTGATAGGGCTTCACCCCCCCCTCGGGCGGGGGTGCAGCCCTCCAGGGGCGGGGGCGTTCCGCCCTCTGTCAACCCTGAGGGAGGTTTTGCCGTCGCTCAGTCTGAACCAAGGAGGTACTCCCCTCCTCTGGCTGAATACCCCAGGCTGGAGCGATACCCCCCTCGATGGTCTGGACACCCCCCTCCGCACTACGTCGTCCCGCGGCTGTCGTACGTGACCAGACCCCCTCAGCCCATGAGGGACGCTTGGGTGTACCCTGGGGGAACCCCACCTATTGGTGTGGTAGAAGTTCCGCAAGCTGGCCCCTACGAGCGCCCGAGGCTGGAGGAGTCGCCCGAAAGGGGCAACTCCCGTTGACTAGTTGCTGCCCTGGCTCCCACCACCGCCACCTCACCTGACAATTTGAGCGAGCATAAGACGGTCTGCCAGACCGTACTTTTGCCCACGGCTTTGGTCAGGGTGTTTAACCCGAACGGTGAGTGGCTAATAGTACGCGCGCTGCTAGATCTCGGTTCACAGCGCTGCATTGCATCGTCGTGGTTGGTGAGGACGCTGGGGCTCCCCTGGAGTCCGGACAATCGTCCAATGTTAGGAATAGGAGGATCGGTTCCTCCGACTCCCAGGGGTCGGGCAGAACTTATGTTTGGCCCAGCCGAAGGTCCCCTTCGTATCCTAGTCGATGTGAACGTTCTTGACGATATTGTGGGACACCTCCCGAACGTTCCTATCCATAACTCGGCGGTTCATTGCGCGTCGGGTTTAACCCCGGCGGACCCTTCATGGTCTGAACCTGGCCCCACTGATTTGCTCTTGGGCGCCGATGTGCTGGGCTTGATCATGTCAGGAGAGATTAGGACATTGCAGAAAAATGGTTTGTCGGCCATGCCCCCTATCTTTGGGTTTAGTTTTTTCGGTCCGGTTTTATGGACCAACCTGCCTCCTGACGTGGACCATCTCCAAACTATTGGAGTGGCACTTTCCGATGTAGTCCAAAAATTTTGGGAAATTGAAGAGCCCCCTCAAGCGGCTCGGGTAGACCCCCTCCATCAGGAATGCGAGTTATTCTACCAGAATAACACAGGTCGTCGCGTCGATGGCAGGTTTGTAACTCGGCTACCCTTCCTTGCCTCACGCCCCCCCCTTGGTCATTCAAGGGCGTTAGCTGAAAAAAGACTTCTGTCCATGGAACGCCGCATGAAGCGAGACCCTGCATTCCGAGAGAAATATATTGAGTTCATGAGGGAGTACGAGGCGTTGGGGCACATGTCCCCTTCCTCATTTGACTGGCGCTCTCACGAGCACTATTTTCTCCCTCACCACGCGGTCTTGAAGTCTCCAGGCGGTAAAATTCGTGTGGTCTTCGACGGGTCAGCGGCCACGTCTAATGGGGTTTCCTTGAACCAGTGTCTCCACACTGGCCCCAAACTTCTTAAGGATCTATCTGACATCCTCACCAACTTCCGTAGGCACCAGGTGGTTTTTGTGGCCGACATACGAATGATGTTCAGGCAATCGGTAGTGCATCGCGATGATCGTCGTTACCAGCTGATTTTGTGGCGCGAGAATCCCAGTGATCCTGTGCGCGTGTTCGAGCTGAACACTACAACTTATGGCCTTAGGTCTAGTCCTTATATTGCAATGAGGACGCTCTTGGAGCTGGCCAACCGGGAACGACTGAATTATTCGCGAGCAGCGGATGTCCTAGAAACTTCTGTCTATATGGACGACATCTGCGCCGGAGCATCCAGTGTTGAGGAAGCTCGCATCCTGAGGGACGAGTTGATCGCCATCTTGAAATCCGGAGGGTACGAGTTACGTAAATGGCTATCCAACTCACCTCAGGTTTTGCAGGACTTACCTGGAGAGGATCAACAGGATCCTCACCTGTTTGAACACCCGGAGAATCCCAATTTGCTGACGGTGCTTGGTATCCAGTATCAGCCCGTTCAGGATTCTTTTACGTACCGGGTCAAGTTAGATGATCCTCCGAAGTCTTGGACCAAACGACTGGTCCTGTCCACTGTGGCGCGCACCTTTGATCCAAACGGTTGGATAACTCCGGTTGTTTTTCTGGCCAAGTGCTTTCTTCAAAAGCTTTGGGTGTCTGGGTTAGGCTGGGATGAGCCTCTTCTTGGTGCTCTCTTAAGAGAGTGGCTCTCTTTGGTGTCCTCCCTTCCCGACATCAACCAAATCTCTTTACCCAGATGCTTCTTGCCTCCGGGCAAATGTCGTGCAAGCTTACACGGGTTCTGCGATGCCTCTGAGAAGGGATATGCAGCTGTGGTATATCTGCGAACCGTGAGTGCTTCTGGGCAAGTCTCGTTGCACCTTGTCCTAGCTAAGAGCAAGGTTGCACCTATTAGGTCTCGTCTAACAATTCCTAAGTTAGAACTTTCGGGAGCCGCACTCTTCAACCGGTTATTAAACCACGTCCACGCTTCTTTGAAGCCCTTCGTAAACATTTTGGACGTTTTTGCATGGTCGGACAGCGAGATTGTCCTGTGTTGGCTTCGGGCTTCGGTCCATAATCTTGAAGTTTTCGTGGCGAATAGAGTGTCACAAATACAAAGTTCTGTCACACCCTTGAAATGGAGACATGTACCCGGGGAACTAAACCCAGCTGACTGCGCTTCTCGCGGTTGCGAGGCTTCTTTGCTAGTCTACCACCCACTCTGGTGGGGACCGGGCTGGCTATCTGGCCCAGAATCCTCCTGGCCCCCGGACAAATTTGAGGCTCCAGCCGAATTACCCGGCTTGCGATTGAGGGTTGGCGTGGTCAACGATAGGCCCATTTATGACCGCGCTCTCTTGGAGCGGTATAGCTCGTTTGACAAGCTGATCGGCGTAACCGCTTGGCTGCGTCGATTCATGCATAATGTCAGGGATCCCCTCAATAAAAACTTAGACTCGGCGCTCTCGCCCTTGGAACGGCGAGAGGCGTTGATGTACTGGATACGTGTGATCCAAGTGGAACACTTTGAGTCAGCGATTGAGTCTTTGAAACGAGGCTCGCCACTGAAGGGCCACCTTGCTCGCCTGAGTCTATTCTTGGACAGTTCCGGATTACTACGTGTTGGGGGACGCCTTAAAAACTCCAACCTCCCTTATGGAGCGCGACATCCTTTGCTGCTCCCAAAGGATGGCACCTTTGTCAATCTGTTGATAACTCATTATCATATTAAAAATGCTCATGCGGGTTGCAATACCCTCTCAGCCATTTTGCAGCGTGAGTTTTGGATTTTGGCAGGCCGACGAACCATTCGAAGCGTGATCTTCAAATGTATTCCTTGCTATCGTTTGAAGGCATCCATTGCACAGCCTGTGATGGGTGACCTGCCTGCGGACCGCGTAAGGGCTGCTCGACCTTTCGCCGGTGTTGGAACCGATTTTGCCGGTCCTTTTCTAGTTAAGAGCTCTAACCTTAAGAATGCTCGGTCTTTTAAGGCCTACTTGTGCGTCTTTGTTTGCCTCGCAACCAAGGCAGTTCACTTGGAGCTTGTCAGTGCCCTCAGCACGGAGGCGTTCGTGGCCACTCTGGGCCGCTTCGTGAGCCGTCGCGGCCTACCCGACTTGGTTCGGACAGACTGCGGGACCAATTATAAGGGAACCGATCGTTATTTGAAGGAGGTCGTTGACTTCCTTGTTAAGAACAGGCACTGTGTAGGCACCGCCATGTCTAGAATGGGAGTTACTTGGAAATTTGACCCTCCGGCGTGTCCTCACTGGGGCGGAATCTTCGAAGCTGTTGTTAAGGTCGCTAAAACGCATTTGCGTCGCGTTATTGGGGAAACCATCTTAACCTTCGAGGAACTGTCCACGGTATTTTGCAAGATTGAGGCGGTTCTTAACTCTCGGCCTCTCGGTCCCGTCTCCTCCGATCCAAATGATTTGGAGGCTTTAACGCCGGGTCACTTCTTGATTGGTCAGCCTCTTAACGCGCTGCCCGAGTATCCCTATCGGGAGGTCAAGACCTCACGGTTGTCTCGGTTTGAAATGTTGCAGCAAATGACTCAAAATTTTTGGCACCGTTGGTCTCTTGAGTATTTGCACTTGCTGCAGCAGCGCGTCAAGTGGACTGACAAAACTAACCCTCCCCAGGTGGGAGATCTTGTTCTGCTTAAAGAACCTAATCTACTCCCACTATTTTGGCGTCGTGGACGCATTGTTAAACTGCTATTTGGATCGGATGGCGTTCCCCGGGTGGCCGAGGTATTTGTGGGGGACTCAGTATTGCAACGTGCCGTGGCCACGTTGTCCCGACTGCCTATTGATTAGCGAATCTACATTCTTAGATTCGGAGCGGGGGATTGTTTACGCGAGAGTAGCTGGCGCGAGCGCCGAGCCTATTGTATTGTGTTGAATCGTGTTCTCTCTCTCTAACCCGCGGAAGCCCTCATCGGCGCGTCTCGCTCACGCTTTGGTTACGGCGAGTTTTTTGCTGCATGCGTTTTGTATCGAATCGTGCGCTCCCGCTCCAACTCGCGGAAACGCCAATCTTCCTATCCCGCTCGCGCATCGGTCGCCGAGATTTTTTTTATGCCTGCAATGACGCGGCGACTTCGGTGCGCGCCAGTATTAAGCTCCATTTAGTCTGCTGTCGACCGACGAACTTGGCGGTCCCCCGCGCGTGGCTGACGTGATTTTGATCGCGTGTCGTCCTTGAGGCGCGTGGTCGCGAGACGCGGATTGCTGCGTTTGAGTAGCCACGTTTCTGTTTGCGCGGGTGTTTAGTCATCGAATAACGTCGCAACGGGACGTCCGTTTTTTGATGCGCCTGACTTGTTTTTCGCACTGCGTTTTTTGTCTGTTGCCGCGCCCCCTCTCTCGCGCGCTGGGGCGCTGGTGCGGTCCCTTTCGCACTTCGAACCGGTGGCCGACGGAGGGTGGGTTCCTGCGCGTGTGGTCTTCGTGTTTGGAGGCTGATTTGAGGCGGAGGTCGGACGGCTCTGCCGGTCCCATGCACACGCGCACCCTTGTACATACCCTTGACACTTTCACGTCACACACTGTCACACATCTACTACAGAGGACTCCGTATCAAGGCCGACGCTTCGGGATCAAGGTCAGTCAATAAGCACCTACTAATTTTAAACTATTTTTATTGTTGGCCGCGTCCGGTGGCGTACTGTATCAGCCGTAGTGGCCGACCTGTTGTCTAGTAAAAGTCGCTGATTACTATTTCCACTGATCGACTAGTGAGACTCGATTGCTATCCGACTCGGATTGGATGCCGTCATCTGACCCGAGACTGATCGTACACTAGTGATCCCGAGTAGTCTCACTAGTCGGTCCCCCCTCGACCTGTCCGGGCTCGTTCCTCTATGGGCCCGGGAACTGAGCCCTCATCTGGACAGGCAAGGGGCCGTAACACTAATATAATAATAAGAATCTAGGTAAAAATAATTGTTATTTTCGACAAGAACTGTGTAAACTGAATTTATTACGGTAACTAAGCGGGTTTGCCCGCCAACTGAAAATTTTATTAGATTTTTCACAAATTGTAAGCTAGCTTTACAAATTAAGAATGGCGGGCACAACCTTACTTGCGATTATAAAATCTTACTGAAACATAGGTAAAAATAAAACAGTAGTTACGGTTTATTCACATTTTATTTTAGCCTAGTGTTATAATAAATACTGTTGATGTGACTAGAAGAATATTGTAAAAAAATGTAAAGAATGTTGAGATCGTCTAATCTGAAAATGAACGCCCCGCCACTACATTTTTCATTTAACTTTTGAGCATCAACACGTGGAGGGGCTCTCATTTTTAGATTAGACGATCTACAAGAATTTATATGAAAAATGTTTTCTACTGACAACTTTTTTTTTCAAATAAATTATACAATAAGTATATATAAACTTGTTTGATTTTTCATCTATTTTATAGACTTTTTTGATCAACTGCAAGTTTAATTCACTTACCACCTGATACCAAGCGACGATATAAACGAAGAAGTAAATCTACTAACATGGAAGGAATAATGTAACTATGTAATATGTTGCTACACAGCATCGTATCTTTTACAGGCCAAATGGAAGGACTGCGATTTAGCATCTTATTACAAACAATAACAATTATATTTTATTTGTACAATAACAACATCGATTTCAACCCTGATTCACAGATAATATAATATACTATACTAGTACCTGATTTATTGACTGAGTTGATAAGATAAAGTTGGTATTCTAATTATTATTTTTCAGTAAATTGCATACTATAAATTATTATTAATTGAAGCCTATTTACAGACAACATATTCCACTATTTGTTTTTTAACATTAGATACATAATCTAAAATATAACGAGATCTCTCGTTTATTCGTTTATTTCTTATCCATAATTGATAACAGAATAATATCTACGTACATAATATTATTATGTAAATCGGAACGCGGTAGTATCGGAATGTAATCGCGTGGATTAGATAGCTAGGCTAGCCTAACCATCTTTGAATGACAGCTATATTTGGTACTTTTATTTAAAAAAAAATGATTTATTAAGCAAAATTACGAAAAAAGTACCTTTCCTCCCATTTTAACTCTCAAGTTTGATTATCAAAAAATCTGAAATAATTAACTTAAAGTAAACTTAGGATTTTCTTACTGTATCAATTTTATCAGTTGAGTTTGGACTTAGGAATAATTAATGATACACGACGTCAAATTCAAAAAATGAAATGAGTGTATTTACTATTCGTTCCATTTCATAAGGTGATATTTGTCTACTTAAAACTAAAGCTACGCTACGGGTCTGTGATTAAGTACGGATTATAGAGCTGCTGTGAGAAACTCACAAGCTCTATAATTACCTGCCGGCATCGATCAGACGCGCGCATCATGTGTCTGGACTCTTGACTACTAGCGCACGTATTAGAGGCCGTACCACCACCTCAGCTCTTTAGGCAGTATTGTGTTAACATTTTTAATATTTTCTACAAACATCGTATGGAAATGTCAAAACAATACTGCAACATTACAGCTTTAAGAGAAGGTGGTATGGCCCCTGGACTCGTAGAGTAGGCGGCCTATCGCGGCAGCAGCCTCTTGGCGCGGTAGTGTATCGCCAGGCCGAGCAGCCCCGACAGCGCGGCGAGCCCCGCGGCGTGCTCGGTGCGCAGCGCGGAGCCCCACAGCCAGCCGCGCGGCAGCCAGCTCACCACGTGCACCACGTCCAGCAGCGCCTTGCTGCTCGCCAGCGTCGCCTGCGTGAAGCGCGCGCCCGCGCACTTGGGCCGACCCTCCGCCTTCACGGCTTCTGCTGCCGCGTGCAGGGCTCGGAGTGATCTGTCGGACATCGTTCTATAAATTATTGATCTTAAAATCATGACAAATTACAATTAAATGAAAGTCCTACGGTCCTACCCTCTGCGGAAAGAAAACCTGTGTTGCAGAGGGAAGGTCCTTTGAGGGAATGCCACAGTATCTAGGTGCGTGCGAAGCGAATGCCACAGTACCGTCGTACTATCACAAAGCAGCAGATTGCCAAATGACGTCATGTTATATTGTTAAGATATATCTACGCCAAGTTAGATGCAGCGCTTTTCAGAGCTTTGATGCACTCTGTCATCACAGAGTAGGTACTAAGTATCATGTGACGTACCTACTGCACTAATTCTGTAACTACAGCCACAAATTTAGCGGAAAGGGGACCTGAAAAGTGTAGCAAGTAAGTACTTACCTACCTATTTCAACCCGGAAAAATCAGTTTTCACCGCCGATTAAAAAAAATCCTCAACAAAGTTGCGGGCAATAGCTAGGCAAGAATAGCTCATGGAAACGATAGTCTATCATTTTATCTTAAGATCAAAATTATCTGATCGGCATGAACGAGATGAAAGCGTGGCGGACCGACGTTATCGAATGATCCGCTGAGTTCTGACAGTAGCACCAAACCAGGTTAATCTTCGAGTTACGCAACGTGATAACATTTGTTCCTGCCTTTGCCGAAATATAGATATCTTCTTCAAATGAATTGATGTGTATGCTTGACTCCGGCAATAATCCAGACAGTGATTAAAATTTTAAGCATCGCAGGAGTGTGGCCGTTAGTGAACACTGCATTCAGCAGACTAAAGAAATACCTATTAGCTTCGACTGGACTGCAGTAGATAGATGGATTGCAGATTTTCATAGTAAAGTCTGCAATATATTTTACGGAAATCTTACTATAGGTCAATTATGTGATTTTGGGTTTCTGATTTAGCCCTAAAATATATGTGTGCCTTCTTGTACTGACCAGAAGAACGCAGGTAGCTAGATATAAGGACGTTATTCACCTGAGGAATCCGACAAAAGTATACAAGGACCAGAACAGCTTGTGAGCGATTCTGATGCTGTTCGCTCGTCGCTCGTCCAGCAGCAGCACGCCCGTGTCCAGCAGGAACAGCAGCTTCTCAGCCTGCAGGTACGCCAGCGTGAACACGCTGTGGGAGGTTCCCAGTGGACCCCACCATGGACCGTCCTGGGGACGCCGATGAAGAAACATTTTACAAACATTTGAAATGGGTGGAAGCAGCTTAAGGTAACAAGCCTAGGGGTAAAGCCTTCATTCCCGTATTCGGGGTGCTCTAACCTTAAATATGTAATCTGAATTTTCGGGATTAATAATGAAGTGAAGATGACGGTGCCTTATGGAAACCTGTATTGTGTAGACCTAGCCACATAAAAAACACGGAGATGCCTGCCAGTTTACACTTGACCTGCGTTATGCAATATGCATGATAGGCTGTAGATTAGGCTAAGTAATATGACTAAAATCAGGCCATAAATCTCTCTCTCTGAAAAGCAGCTTCCTACGTTTTTGTAGTGAGACAGCGATAGGTTGACTCTATTTCTACAATGGACGCCAACCTAAATAAAAATGTTATCCATCCATGCAGGAGATCCCTATCTATACTGACAAGACTAGAGAGGTGCGGTCCAGACGGCTTTACATAACAACCCATAGAGTTACTATTTCACGAACTTTATAGATCTCTATCTACTGAGATTCTTGACAGAAAACTCAATAAGTACCTTTTGTCCCGATCCGAAAATCAGACCTACAGATTTGTTTTAGCACTGTTATCGAACAATATCATCAATATCCGACAGTAAAATGCCAGCCTAATAGGTATACCTGTTTGCCAAGCCCATAACCGTACATTGTCTTGATGACTGCGGCGTCGTCGAAGAGTCTCAGGGCAGCGCGCGCGGTGGCGAGGCGCGCGCTGGCCGCGGTCAGCTCCGGCCGCTTGGACGTCGCGCCCCAGAACTTGAGCGAGTAGCATGCCAGGTACACCACCTGCCGACCAGAGAGCGTACCGTACTGCTATCGTATCGTAAACAGCCTCACCATCATTATTTCGTAGCAGCTTTTCTCCATCTCTTCAATTTTATCTATCCACTAGCTGTTGCCCGCGGCTCCGCCCGCGTGCAGTTCGGGGTTTTACAATAATAGAAGCGAAACAGTTATTAGTTCAGGACCTTTATTAGTAAAGTACCAAGTTATCAAATATATTCCTTCAATAAAAATATATAAAAATATGATAATACCTTATAATGCTTCTTTATAAACGACATTCAACGTGAACTGATTCGGAACATGAACAAATAGGTTGGTTGGCTGACTTACGCGGGACAAAGCAACATAGAGCTGGCCGTGCGAGAAACAGCTGACGCTGAGGTCCACACCCGCAACACGCAGCGTCTGCCCTTGTGCTTTGTTTATCGTTGTAGCGTAACACAAACTAACCGGGAACTGAACTGGACATAAGCTACCACCACACAAAATTTCATTGGAATCGGTCCAGCCGTTCCAAAGATTAGCCCGTACAAACAGACAGACAAACAGAGAAACAAAAAAATTGAAAAAATTCTAAATTGGTTCTATTTCACTTCTTACATCCCCCTGACTCGGTTTTTAGCATTTCTTTTCACTGTACAGAAATTCGACTTCTACAGATTTATTATATGTATTGATTAAGTACTGGTCACCACACTACTTACTTAATATGCAGCCGGCCAGCCGCAGACATATGAGATACCTAGATTCTGTTTCTCTGCGTGGTATAGAAAGGAAATCTTTCCATTCACGCGAGGTATCAATTTAGCGCTAATTCTCATTGATTTTTTCATTCGTTCGATTCTAATATCAGGCAGAGAAAGCAATTTATGTCACATGGCTCAAGCCTAGGCTTTTCTTGCTGACCAGGGCCGGAGGAGATAGGTCGGCTGCGATCCTGTGGAAATGAGGCCCTGGTACGAAGGTGGAAAGAGGACCTCGAGTCTCCGGCGGCTGGTACCTGGACTGTCGAAGGAGTCCGGCCCCATTTAGAGCGGTGGCTGAATCGGCGTCATGGCATGTTGACGTATCGTCTCGTGCAGGTCCTCACCGGACACGGATGCTTCGGTGGGTACTTGCACGGTATTGCTAGAAGGGAGGCGTCTCCAGCCTGCCATGAATGCGGTGCGCCACAAGACACGGCGCGCCACACCCTCGCAGAATGCGCGTCATGGGCGCCACAAAGACACTCGCTGGTGTCGACACTTAACGGGGATCTCTCAAGCGTCATCAACTACATGCTCGACAGCGAGGACGGATGGTCACACGTCACCTCCTACTGCGAGGAGGTGATGAACATTAAGGAGGCTTTGGAGCGGGAGAGAGAGCAGGCGGCTGATGCTCTCCCGCTCCGCAGAAGAAGACCAGGCAGAAGGAGGCGCCGATATGCGCACCTTCTGCAACCCCCGTAGAAACCAGTGACCAGTGGTACGGTGAGCGCGTCGGGGCGTCAAAGTGCATGCTTTCGCGATCCTTTGGTGCCCCATCTGGGACGCAGGCGGCTCCGCTGGGTTTTAGTGGGTATTCTGACTCAGTCAGCGAGTCCCACATACCCGGCCGGAGACTGCGCGGTTTTGACCCGCTCAGTCTACGGACGGGATGCGTAAACGCATTTCCCAGCGACAAAAAAAAAAAAAAAAGGCTTTTCTTGCTCTAACAGCCGTCGACTTTATAAAACAAGCATGAAGATACTATGCTACGTAGTACTTCAGTAACACTGATTGTAGGTACTGGGCTAGGTAGTTGGTCAGCCCTAATTCTTGAGTGCGGAGTTCAAACCCCACGAACTCTTGGTTTGGGACCTAAGTGTCACATCATGAATTTCCACCGGGAAGAGAGGACCTCAATCATTGGATATCAAATTTATACGAGTAAGTGCATAAATAACGTAAGGTTTGTACCTTATGTTTAAGCGTTCTCAATAAATTTTCTAAGAGGCATGCATGTGACACCTTACCATACGCCTTTCTGCCTTCTGGGTGTAAGTACTTATGTTCGAACTGAGAACGTCTTCCAAGTTCCATGTGACCAGTGCACTGGCATAGCCGGGCGAATATGCATATTATGGCATAATGGACTAAGCATCTACTTCATAAAAGCTTGAATTTAAAGAGTCAGCTTCCGTTTAAAAATAAATTGCAGTTTTATTCAACCCATTGATAACAGATTGAAAAGGATTCATATGAGGATGTCAATTTTCACAGTAGATACGTACCTTATCCCGGTTAGTGTGGGTCTGCAACAAGTCGCAGAGTTCATCCACGATCTCCATGCTTGCGAGCGTGGCCGCTTAGTGCGCCACTGCGGTCACTACAGCTGCTTGTCCGCTACTGGTGTAACTCATTCGTTTTCGGACTGCCCCAATATTATCAATTCTATTTTTCAGATAAGATTACTTTCAAACGATAGATTAACGAATTGATTTTTTTTTTGCAAACATACGTAACATCAATCGAGCAGTAAGTTTAAATTGATAGTGCAACGCCTCGTCAAATACGTCCACAATTAAAACTGTGCTTTCATTTGCTATTTAAATTTTATCAGGCGATATTTAGTTTTTGGGTATAATGATAATAATTATTGCAATCAGCAAGTGACTACAGTATCCTTCGAGTTCTATCACTTCTCCTTAATGTTCCAAAATATAGAAACCTCTTAATGTTTTTCATTAAAAACATAGAACGCTTTGCCTGCCGATGGATGAGATAATGTACTGTGTAATATAGATACATCCACTTCCTAATAATATAAACTCGAAACTTTGTATGAATGTATGTGTCTCGTTCACGAAATTCTACTGAATCAATTTGGCTGAAATATGAAATAGAGATAGGTAATAAAAAGCCTAAGACCAATAAATATCCATGGGTCCCGCGGGATTTGTGGAAACCCAAAATTCATGCAAGCGTCAAGGATATGGCTGATGGAGATACATAATAACTTGGATATAGGCTACTATTTATCCTGGAAATAAGTCCATGGTTCTCATGGGATTTGTGAAAAACGAAAATTTGCTTTAGCAATCTATTGCTACAGCTACAGGTAGGTTGCTCTAGGAAACTTGTTTAAAAGTAAGTAAAGTAGCTTATAAGGTAAAGGGAAAGGGAATAGAAAATCTACGATTCCTTCGGGATTTATAGTTACAACTTCTAATGTAACATAAAGGTCTCTGTGAAATAGTAAAATTGAAATTATAAACATAATTCTCATTTATATTTACAAAATATTCTAATTTGTACAAAGAATTCAACTATTACATGAAAAATACATAATATTTACTTATGGAATCTGAAGCTTATTGTTTCAAATTGTGTTCATTATAGCTCGGCTTACATGGAACTTACAAAGAGGGTGATTCATTATGAATCGGAAATCGATTGTGCTATGTTTGATGATTGTGCGATTATTTAACAGTTACAATGTTAGGATAACGTGCTAAATGGCAATATCACATTGAAATGGTTAAAATTATATTGCCTTTTATAAAATTATCATTGATACCAAAAACATAGTTTTTGTTTTAAATTTGTGAAAAGCTAAACAAATATTTGGTATTCTGCATTAATAGTGCACAATAAAATATTTTCTATCCACCTACCTATTTATATGACTTGGTTAAACCAAATTCAATGAACAATTTTTGAATTTGTTTTGAACAACAAAGCGCTTTTAGACTCAGCGCGCTTTTCGATTGATAGAAAGCCTTCGCCTCGTATGGTCGTTCGTTGGAGTTCAAAATGAATTCTTAACTTTAGAAATAAATATCTCTCCTTTTACCCTCCTGACATTAATTAATCTAATAGCATTTCTGACTATTATTTACAAAAATATCTTATTACAGGTTTTAGAAATTGGACATTTCAAACATTTTTCATTGCAACAACATTTCAAAGAGATGATATACGTTGAATTATGAACGTTTCATTGTAATAGTCACACAACACTCATTGTTTCACCATACACTATATAAGGTGGTGTCAAATTATCTGCCACCGTTCCAGGAGGTGAATGTGCCATACATATTATACACTTCAATAGTGAAGAAATCTCAGTCCCCGGGCTCAATTTTTTTTTAATTAAACATTATTAACATATCGCATCATGTTGCATAAACACGTCCATCAGTCAAACTTGAGTACATTTTTAGTACAGTTATCGCCTCGTAACGGAAATCAGCTGTTTGGGCGCGGCGTGAGAGCGTTGACCTTGGGCTGCGACTTAATTTTTAATTAAAAATAAAAAAAATATATAGAACCTGGGGACTGAGATTTCTTCAGTATTGTAGAGTATACGTATGGCACTTTCATCTCCTGGAACGGTGGCAGATAATTTGACACCACCTTATATATGTACGCACATATACGTTTCGTTCACGTCACACACGCACACCGCCACGTGTGTTCAGTAGCACAGCTCAGTAGCTCAGTAGTATGAGTAGTTTATCACAGAGCAGCACAGCTCTACTTGAGGAGCCGCTTCCTCGCGAAGTAGAGCGCGATGCCGGCGACGGAGGAGATGGTGGCGATGGCGGCCACGGGCGCGGCGCCGATGCGCTCGCCCCACAGCACGCCGCGCGGCAGGCAGCTCACGGCGTGCGTGATGTCCAGCAGCAGCTTGGCGGCCGCGCCCGCCTGCAGCAGCAGCCGCGCGTCCAGCTGCCGCCGCGCCGCGCTCGCCGCACTCGCCGCCTCCGCGCGCAGGCACTCGCGGCTCCACCACGTGTGCCGGATCGAGCGCAGGGTCCTCAAACAAACAAACATGTCTTCACTTTGCTTGTACTTAATGCATTGCATGCAAAAAACCAATGCTTTGGTCGATTGTTGGATGTCGGGTAGGTGGACCAACGGCCATGAGCCATAAATTTTTTCGCGATGTTGCGGTCCATCGCGTAATCTACTAATCGTGATTAAAACTATGCAATCATTAACAGCAATTATAAAACAGTGAGATTTGTGAGTCATTTACTAATCAAATTGCACCATTATGTAACCATCATGACGTAATGGACTTTGGCACAACTAATAAGTAATTAACATAGGATTTTCCTTGTCACGCCGATTTGCAGCAGTTTCAATCATGAGGTTTGCTAATATAAATTTGTCTTGCTTATATAATTTTGTCTGGTCCACTACGTCGCTACGTGTAGAGCTGTAGCTGTCGACACTCACTGTACGAGCGATATGTACAGGCTCGCGGCCCACAGAGCCGTACTGAGCACCTCGAGCCTGTCGGCCGTCTGCGCGGACAGCTGCAGCACGCCGACCTCGTGCAGCCAGCACGCCTTCTCGACGGGCAGGAACGTCTGGTCCACTACGTCGCTACGTGTAGAGCTGTAGCTGTCGACACTCACTGTACGAGCGATATGTACAGGCTCGCGGCCCACAGAGCCGTACTGAGCACCTCGAGCCTGTCGGCCGTCTGCGCGGACAGCTGCAGCACGCCGACCTCGTGCAGCCAGCACGCCTTCTCGACGGGCAGGAACGTCTGGTCCACTACGTCGCTACGTGTAGAGCTGTAGCTGTCGACACTCACTGTATGAGCGATATGTACAGGCTCGCGGCCCACAGAGCCGTACTGAGCACCTCGAGCCTGTCGGCCGTCTGCGCGGACAGCTGCAGCACGCCGACCTCGTGCAGCCAGCACGCCTTCTCGACGGGCAGGAACGTCTGGTCCACTACGTCGCTACGTGTAGAGCTGTAGCTGTCGACACTCACTGTATGAGCGATATGTACAGGCTCGCGGCCCACAGAGCCGTACTGAGCACCTCGAGCCTGTCGGCCGTCTGCGCGGACAGCTGCAGCACGCCGACCTCGTGCAGCCAGCACGCCTTCTCGACGGGCAGGAACGTCTGGTCCACTACGTCGCTACGTGTAGAGCTGTAGCTGTCGACACTCACTGTATGAGCGATATGTACAGGCTCGCGGCCCACAGAGCCGTACTGAGCACCTCGAGCCTGTCGGCCGTCTGCGCGGACAGCTGCAGCACGCCGACCTCGTGCAGCCAGCACGCCTTCTCGACGGGCAGGAACGTCTGGTCTACTACGTTGGCTAGCACCCCGAGCACTGCTGCTATTTTTGATGATTCCTGAAAAAAATCAACAAAATTACGGATTGCGACAATGTGGAGCTGCTGATGAAGAACAGCCAAATTCAACTCAACAAAGTCAATTGGAATGTTCAGCTTGGTCTGTTAAAGAGTAACTATGCCATAAGTTTGATTCACACTTGACAGTATTTGGAATCGGAATCAATTCACACTATTTGAAACTACGTAAAATACCCATGTAATTTCACCATTGGATTTGTAGAGAGTTATAGAAAAAATACATTCATCCATTGGTGCTTATCTTAAAAAAATTATTTATATAATAACCAACTAATGTATGTTTTATGAATTGTAATCATTTTTTTAAGGTCAAACACATGCATGTTATCAATATGGATTAGATTTGTTGATAAGCAAAATAATAACATAAATAGGTACTAAAAACATTTATCAAAAACATTAGAGCAGATAATATTGGTTACGGCGTGCTGGCTTAATTGGTTACTGAGCCCTTCCAGGGCTCCGTTATTTTGTTCAATTGATGTAATGTGAATAAGATGATGGAATGTTACCTATAATGAATAAATGAATAAATGAGCAGATAATATAATACTTAAACTTCTACATATAATTTTTTCTTAACTCTAAATTACAGTCCAATAACTATGTTAGGTAGAGATAACAATGGACTTACATGTCTTCCCAAGCCATAATTGTAGGTGTGTCTGATCATGGGCACGTCGTCGAAGAGGCGCAGCATGAGGCGCGCGCCCGACAGCCGCGAGCCCGCCGTCTGCCACGCCTTCTCGCCGCGCAGGCAGCCGTACAGCTTGCACGAGTAGCACGCCAGGCGGACCACCTGGAATCATTCAATGGGAATTATATATTTCAGAATAAGCCAAATTTGCAATTGTCCAAAGAATAAATGCTGCACAATTAATGCAGGAAAGCACTCACCTCTGGTTAGAATAACACAGACTAATAATGAATGCTTTGGCAATAAAGACATTTTTGCAACACAGTGAATGGTTTCAGGAGGTAGGTCATAAGCAACTTAAAATTGGTTGCCTGTAAAGTCGGTTTATTGACGATAGTTGAACGTGACAACTCTCGCTTGCACTTCAAGCCTTACATGGAGCTTGTTCACCACTCAACATGAGATAAAATAAAATATGAGATGTATGTAATGAATACTTCCTTTCAAATCAATCAATATTCAATGACAACTACTATAACTATATTTATAGATTTGATTGATGACATGTAACATGATAGGCATCACCCGTGTCCATTTACTTGGACACTGAAGGCCTACTTTTGTTACAAATACATATTGCTAAGTTTTATTATACAGTTTTAAATGGGGCAGTATGGGAAAAACTCAAACCACAGGAAAATAACTTACATAATATTCGGAGTGTTTAATATAGAAATCTAGGGCTTGATTGTCAGCATAGGCAAGTTTGAAATTCATATTTTTAAATAGGCCAAGGCGAGACTTAAGCGGCAGTTGGTTACCACCTTCAAATAGGAGCAGCAATGAGTCATAACTGTATGAAAATGCATGTGCAGGGACGGAAAAGTAGAGGAAGATGGCAGAAGAGATGGATGGATTGCGTGATAGAAGATATTTGCATGTGAAAGGATTGGATTGGGAGTTGACATGCTTATAGCCTTTGTACCTCTTGTCTTTGTCTATGTTTACCACCAAGTTGCTATTCTTTCTATATTTTTATTCCTTATAAAAAAAATCATGCAGCATAGGGTTGTTCTAGATAGCATACTTCAATCTACAACCTCATCATCGCTTTTCATTACACTTGATTACCCACAAAAGTCTTAAAATATTAATGTAGATAACATGTATTTTCACAATGACATTATAATAATTATAGTATAGATATTATCAACCTAAAGAATTCTTAATATACTATA
Source organism: Coenonympha arcania (assembly GCA_036785405.1). NCBI lineage: Eukaryota > Metazoa > Arthropoda > Insecta > Lepidoptera > Nymphalidae > Coenonympha > Coenonympha arcania. The sequence goes on along the minus strand of CM072065.1, from coordinate 395,372 downwards.
TTGCATAATTAGTAAATAATTAGTTACTATTGTAGGAAATGAGAAACGGCATAGCTCAACAGGTTATTGACTGGTATTTCCAGTAGTACTGAATACAATACGAAGGCTGCTATATTTCCGCATGGTTTACCTTGTCCCGCCCGTTGTAACTATCCAATAATTCGCATATATCCTCCACGACCGACGACATAGTTAATCACAACTTTGTATCACTGATAATATGTTATCTTTTGTTGCTGAATCGTCGGCTGCAATAGGCACTCGCACACGGCACGTCTGATTGTGCAGATTTGTGTTTGGAAACTACAGCATTTCTCCATTCTCTTCGCAAAACTTGAAGGCCTTGATCATTGATGAAATTCGAAAAGTTAAAGCGCCGAACAAAACAGCTGTGCGATAACGAAATCGTCAACAAAAATGACGTTGACATTGGTTGACAGTTGAGTGTTGACCAGTGACATTGGTTAGGTCCGTTCAGGAATTTTAACACTAGCAGATATAAAATCCTTTCTGTCGTGTTAATTTATTAAATGAATCTCTTCTTTCTAAAGCTAGATTTTCTTGATAAAAAAATTTTGGCACTGTTGTTTGTAAGCACTTTTTAAGTAATTATTTTTTATTAAGATTTCGTATAAATCTATGGTTTGTGTTCAACTGCTGAACTGAAAATTAGTTTGAGTTTTTCATCCTACCATGTGTCATTACAAATGTCAACAAATGTTTGACAACACCAGACAACATCCAGACAACACAAGGCAACGTTCAACAAATAGGATTTCATTGTTAATTTTCCTTTGAAATGATAGAAAATGGCAAAAATATTCTCAATATCCGATATTCCCGAGTTTTCCAAGAAAGAGCGCATCGTTGTCGTGGGTGTGATTGGAAAGTCGCCGTACCGGTACCCTAACAAAACCACTCCTCTTGTGCCGGCCGTCCAGTCTGAAGAGGTAACTGCTTCTTATTTCCTATAAAGTTTTACGAAACTTAGGAGTTACGGCACCAATGCACTTGTTATGTAAAATGTTTGGTTAAATAAATATAATAAACCTAAGCAAAAAGTATTTCCTTTTCAGAACGGTATAGAATGCCACTGGGATGAACGTAAATCCATCCTGTTCCTCCACACAGTAACACACCTCGACATTAAGAGGCTGGCGTCCTTAGCTGCCGAGTTGAGTGAGGAGTCAAAGACTAGCGTCAAAGACGCAGACGCGGCGCACTGGCTGGTCGCCTCTGGGGAGCTGGCGATAGAGGCGTGTAAGGCCATAGCGCTGATGTTCCACCTCTGCCACATAGTGGTGCTGTCCTCCCCCACGCCGGTGTTTGATCTGGGCTACTTGCAGCTGTTCAAAGCTGTTGATGGATATAGGTAAAGTCACTAGTTACTATTGTAACCTCAATAAGTAGCCTGTCAATTTGTCTCTACCCCCCTTTTCCAGGTCACTTTTACAGTTCTAGGCATAATTGCCTTCTCAAAATAACTTGAGATATCTTAATTTTATATCTATGTAAATAATATCTCAATGATATTCTGAGTTCAAGTGTGCATGCATGCCTGCTACACCTTTTCTTCTTGGACTTAAATGTATTTCTGGTAACTTAATATTGTTTAATTTTAACCTAAGGAAAGTTTCTTGAGGAGACCTTATGTGCCTGAGGTTCTCTGTAATTTCTTAAAGCCTGTCAATACCGTCAGTGGCTGACTAAGGATAAACCACTCTCATTTAACTGTCTAGAAAATTTTCACTCTTAAATTCACCTAAATATGCAAATTGTAAGAAATATTGTAGTTCTTGGTCTACTCATAGACAACACTTTGTCCTGGAAGTCGCAAATAACTACTCTAACATCTAAACTAAGGAAACTAATATATATATTTAGAACCCTTAGAACATCAGCAGATAAACAAACCATTTTTATGGTTTATTATGCAATTGTTCACTCATTACTTACCTATTGCATTACTATCTGGGGCGGAAGCAATAAAACACTTATGTTGCTCTTAGAGAGGGCACAAAGGTCAATCTTAAAAGTAATGACTAACAAACCTTTTAGATATCCAACAATAGACCTATATAGAGATTGCAAAGTCCTAACAGTTCGCCAATTATATATACATCAAATTATTATGCATAAGCACAATACCACGAACTTTATTAACAAACCTTATAAGAGAAGAGCAGATAAAATCTTTCATACCGAAATGCATAAAAGTAAATTGGCGGGGAGACAATACTACATTATTAGCTCCAGACTTTACAATAAAGCAAATAAAATTCTTAATATATCCTATACCTTTAAACAAGCAATTCTTGTATATATGTATATATATATATATATATATATATATATATTTCTATATAATCTGAATCTCGGAAACGGCTCGAACGATTTTCATGAAACTAAGTATACAGGGGGTTTTGGGGGCGATAAATCGATCTAGCTAGGATTCACTTTTAGAAAATGTCGAATTTACCAAAAAAAATATGAACCCTGCTGCCATCTATTGGCAACCGAGCAAAGCTCGGTCACCCAGATATTATCCTCTTAATAAGAATAAGTGTAAAAACCGTGTAAAAGGGTGGCTTCAAACACTTTCATATGAGGACACTGAAATATTTTTAGACATCTTTGATGCCTAATAGGTGCTTACAACTTTTCATTTCTACAATGATTTTGGTACAACATAAAATATAGTACTTCAGCATTGTAATTTTACGTTTAGCCTAACATAAACACACACCCACACACACATACATACATACATACAACACAATATATACACCTACACGCACACACACGCACACACACACACACGCACACACACATACACACCACACTCACTCCCACACACACACCACACTCACTCCCACACTTAGCATAAGTACGCTATGCATCGCACATAAAACGCATTTGTATCTAGTTACTTATATTACAATTTCCTCTTTTGGTAATTAAGTCATAACTAAGGAGAGAAACTGTCGCCTGAAATACAGGTGCTTACCTAGCTCAGGGGCAGTTGTATAAAATTTGCACTCCATTATAAAGCTATTATATACCTACCTATCAAATTCTCAACGTACAATTATTACTAACCCAAGTTGTGTGATTATTAGTATAATGTAATTTATATCCTGTGTTTATATCTATAGCTTTCCTGTATGTAACATTATCTTTTAGTAGTTAAGAAAATTAATGTACATCACACTTTTGGAACAAATAAATAAATTATTATTATTATATTATTTTATTTATACATACAGAATTTTTCTCTGTTGGCGGATTATAGCAAATATTTTTTTCCTTTTCTTGTTATTATATTATTATTAAATATTATGGAGTGTGGAAAAGATATGATAGAGCAAGTTAGAGTAAGCTCTATCTAACTTATTATTGCTATAAACCACCCAGATGACAATTGCTAATTCATATAAGAGAATAAACAATCTTGATCATTCAAATACTTAAGAAAAATTTAAGTATGTAAAGTAGTTCTTGTTTCTCATTAGAGTAAATTTCTCTTAATTCCAGCCCCTTCCATTTTGAAGAGACCTTTTCTAAGATGGCTAATACTTCAAAAACGTAAAAATGCATAAGAATATTTTAGTACCAACTCGGAGATGATTGATCTCTCCGAAAATCTGATAATTGTCGACTATAATTAATGATATCTCTGAGTATTTTTTTTAATTAAACGCCATCTATGTCCTTTTTTACGCTAACAATTGGTAGAGCACTTAAGAACCACAGATCCTGGATTGAAACCATAGCGTCAATGTGTGGGTGCTCGTCGTGTCCCTACGCTAACAGAGATGACAGATTTTTATATTTGAACTAGATAACGAAATGGTTACGTTTTAGTTTAAAATAATGATGTGATAAAATAAAAGGCAACGTTGTATTTCCGCAAAACACATATTATTAAAAATAGTTCATTGCGATTGGAGTAAATGATTAAAAACTGTAACTATCTTAAACAGCGCCATCTAGCGGCAATCCTTCCTCGGATAAGCCGTTGCATTCACGTTAATTTATATTGTTAATGTTTTCATAACTAAAAAATGTATGTCATTTTTTATATCTATTTTATTACATGGTTTGCCATGCAGGGCAGAACTGACGGCAGCGACGACTGAGGCACTCCTGCGGTGCGGCGCGGGCGGCGCGTGGGACACGCACGGCCGCCCATGTTGCCCACGCCTTCTGTTCCACTTCCGGCGCGCGCCCACGCCGCTGCGCCGCAACCACGCTGCGCTGAAGCGGCTGGAGCATGCGGTGGAGGATCAGATCTACTTCATACTGCGGAAGGCTAGGATCATCACTAACGTCTGGTAAGAGAAAGCTTGTGAAAATTATTATGACCATCTCCTTTGTTACTCCAATTGCTGACTAAAACAAATAAAACGATTCTGGATGAAAATGAAACTGCTACCCAACAACATAAAGTATTGCCATATAAAACAAAAGACTACCCATTAAACCCAAATCTCTCAAAAGATAGAATAATGACATTGTGTGGCGACTTCAAAAAAGACTAATTGGACTAGAAAGTAGTAAAGCAAAGTCAAAAATTTTGGAATTGACCTACTATAAACCAGACTACAAACCTCTACATACAAACAAAAAAATTTATCTCTTGAAAATTAACGCAGATTTATCTCTTAACTTTTCAGTGCCAAATCCCTCTTTGCAATTCCAAAAAATGAGGAATTTGTATACATAAGCTCGGAGGAAGACTCTGGCAATGCTCGAGACGTGAGCTCCCTGCTCAAGGGTCTGGTGCAGCTGTGTGCAGACTTGGAACCTGAGCCAGCCCCGCAGCGTTCCTTCCGCACCTTCCTGCAGAGCCACCTAGACCTGGCCTTCGGAGAGGGCTTCGATGATAATGTGGGAAAGTATGCCATGAGCACTTCCTTCTTTGAGGTGAATATTCTATTCTAATAAAATGTATCTTATTTTGGATGTATCCATCACTGTTACCAATGCAAACACAAAAGAAATGGCAGAAATTTGCATAAGCTCAGCTTGCATCAGTGTAGTCTCTATAATGTAGTGAAATTTTGATTTAACAGACTATACCAACAAATCTTTTTATCAAGTGTTGCCTGTAAGAGATTGCTTTAGTAATAAGGCCGCCTTTGCGCTCCCTTTGTTTTATCTGTCCCTTTATTTTCTGTATGATCTGTACTGTGTGTGTGTGTGCAATAAGGTTGTATAAATAAATATATGACCTAAACAAAAAGCCTTCAACAACTCACTGACATTGCAATTAGCGAAATTAAGAAATCTGTTTGCCTTGCCAAGCATGAAGAGCTCACTAGAATTTTGCCAATGATGGAGGCACCAAGAATATTTCTCTCCAAGCAGGAGTTACACCTAGGGACAGACTGATGGGCTTGGGAAAACCACTTGGACCATAAGTGCAAGTGTGTTGCTTCAGAACGAATATCGTATATACGTCATCATGTTTTATGGTCTTAGTGACACAATCTATTACTAATTATTTTACTATGTTTAGTTTATGTAGTTATTCATATATAACTTGCACCACCACCCACTTTCCTACTTCCTAATTAATTGGTGTCTGAGGTTGTCTGGAAGAGATCGCTAGTTAGCGATAAGTCCTCATTGTTACCTGTATCTTCTTTCTATTTCTACTTTAATTATTGTTAATTGTTTCTTGGGTGCACAATAAAAGTATATACATAGATCTATCAGGACCTCTGCAGAGTATCAAACGTCCTTTGAACCTATCAAACGCTCTCATTCCAGTTGCCGAGCGCTGCGTCATGGCGCGCGGCAGCACAGGCGCTGTCGCCGCTGTACCTGGCGTCGCCCGCCCCCGCCTCGGAGGAACCGAGCGGCGCGCTATTCGACGCGCTCGCCACGGACGTGCGCTTCTCGCAGGCGAGGTGCGCAAAGGTAATAATATTCACGTCTCCTAGTTCTCCTAAGAAGCGAAGCGGCTCGGAGTGACACAGAAAATTTATGCTGTGGACAGCGACGGCGCGGCGAGTCCGTCTTTTTTTTTTTTTTAAATAAATAATTTATTTATTTGTTCCAAAAGTGTGATGTACATTAATTTTCTTAAATACTAAAAGATTATGATACAGGAAAGCTATAGATATAAACACAGGATATAAACTACATTATACTAATAAACAGAAACACAAGTTGGGTTAGTAATAATTGTACGTTGACAATTTGATAGGTAGGTATCTAATAGCTTTATAATGGAGTGCAAATTTTATACAACTGCCCCTGAGCTAGGTAAGCACCTGTATTTCAGGCGACAGTTTCTCTCCTTAGTTATGACTTAATTACCAAAAGAGGAAATTGTAATATAAGTAACTAGTTACAAATGCGTTTTATGTGCGTTGCATAGTGTATGCTAAGTGTGGGAGTGAGTGTTGTGTGTTTGCGTGTGTGTGTGTGTGTGTGTGCGTGTGTGTGTGTGTGTGTGCGTGTGTGTGAGTAGGTGTATATAGTGTGTTGTATGTATGTATGTGTGTGTGGGTGTGTGTTTATGTTAGGCTAAGCGTAAAATGACAATGCTGAAGTACTATCTTTTGTATCCTTCTGCCCCAGAATGGGGAGAGTGAGTTCATAGGGACAAGGAGCGAGAGGAAACAACTTGTAGGGAGTCAAGAAGGCGCCCTGGGAACACGCCAAGAGCACCGAACGGGCGCCCTCCCGCGTTTCTTCCCCATAACCGCGAGGTTGATTGGGCCATGGGTGGTGGAGGGTTGCCTCCTAGTTGAGGCTTCAGATTATTGCAGTCCCTAATGACAGCTCACAATCGATTGTAACGCAGTCATCTGTAGGGGACTCCCCGCCAATGTTTGAGTTGAAGCAGTTTCTTGGCTGAAAGAACTTTAACATCCTAATATTAAAAAAATCCCCAGAAGGTTGTTATATTGTGATTGTTTATGCATCAGTGCTGGGCAGATACAGATCACGTGCATTTGAGCGGTGTTCTCGCCGCCTCGTTGCGGAGTACCTTCAGTACCCCTCAATATACAATAATTGTATTCATTTACACTGAGAAAAGGCTGCAGTAGACGTCCCATTTTATGAGTGCTAACGGGAAGCAACCATCATGAAATGCGTAAAAGTGTTACTACTGCCAAATGATGAACAACACTTGTACAATAAAACAACATTGTATAATCTGTGTTGCAGGTGCTGCCCATTGCGCAAGCGTCGTACGCTGAAGGCTTGCCGTCTCATTACTCCAGCCAACATCACGCACATAAGGTGACAGGATTGTAGTCCTTTAGTGTTTTATTTATGACAAGCTTTGCCAAATTATCAATAAAAAAATCAAAAATTTATGGACCAATGTTCATGCATAAGCCGTGTCTGTTATGCGTAACGACACTATAATTCGGTTTCTTAGCCTGTTCAAGAAGTTTGGCAGGTTGTACAGTGTATCTAAGTGGCCAAATACCTGTTGCATCTAAGTGCAATATGTAATTTTATTTTCCCTCTAGTTTCATGCCCTCCTTGCTAATTTTTTGGGGTAAAGCTGTTCCGAATGTAGAGTAGAGTTTTGAATTTTCATTAGAGACGACTAAACTCATGTAAAATATATAGACATTAGCGGTCACCAACTCGTGATGTATTGAACTGCGCATGTGTCTGTTCAGGTGGGCGTCGCGCTGGGCGTGGTAGACGCGATGGCGCGCGGGCCGCTGGCGGGCGCGGCGCGCGCGCGGCTGCAGGCCACGTGCGAGGCCACGTGGCGCACGCGCGCGCTGTGCGAGGCGCCCTCGCTCACCGGACACCCCTGCGTGCACCCGCAACAGTGAGCTGCTTCCCGGCTAATTCTGTCTAATACACGAAACCACATTCCTAGTTTAAAAGCTACAAGAAAATATTGCCTTATTTGTTCAAAATTAGGTAAAATTCACTTAGATATGTTTTATCAAAACGCAAGACACCGCCAACGCTCTTAAAGAGTATGTCCATTTCTGTCACGTTCAACCAAACCGTTCTGACAGGACGCTCTATATAGCGTAGTAGAGACGATGATGAAAATGAAAAAAAAACTGAAAATTTATTTATTATTAACCGGGTTACAATTAAATTATGCAATGCAGAGACCTCAATTTAGGTACCAAAAAAATTGGTTGTCTGTAAAGTCGGTTTACTGACGATAGTTGAACGTGACAACGTCTTCTTTGTCGCTCGTTCTGCGCTCTCGCTAGCACTTCAAGCCTTACATGGAACGCCTCAGAGCGAGGTAACGCCGGTAACGCCGCATGAGCGAGGTAACGCCGGTATCGCCGGATGAGTCATGTTTTTGACGTGACAACGTCTTATAAATCGATAGAGCCGGTTGCACGCACGAAAAAACATGACTCATCCGGCGTTACCTCGCTCATGCGGCGTTACCGGCGTTACCTCGCGAGCGCGGAACGAGCGACAAAGAAGACGTTGTCACGTTCAACTATCGTCAGTAAACCGACTTTACAGGCAACCAATTTTTTCGTGCGTGCAACCGGCTCTATCGAATTATAAGACGTTGTCACGTCAAAACCTGTATTTGGAGGTCTCGCTCAAGTAGTTTCGTGACTGTTTCTTTGTGTTTGGTTCCAGCGATGGCAGCGCAGAGCACTCGTCGGGCGTGCGCTACGTGAGCGCGTGCAACTGCGGGCGCAGCAAGAGCTCGCGCGAGGACCCCTACACCGTGAAGCAGGCCAACTACACGTTCTACGTGCTCGCCGCCGACGAGTGCGGCGTGTGCGACACGCTGCAGGCCCTCCACTTCCCCGTCTTCCAGCCCTCCACGCCCAGCTTCAGGTGTTGGAATTGTAAACTTATTATCTCTCGTACACCAGGCAGTCATTGAAATTCCAAAACTATCGATTTCTGGTAACTTCCAGTACTCTTAATCCTCCAACCCGTAACAATATTTAAAGTAAAGTAAAAGAGAATACGACCAAAAATATCTCGTATCTACGAGGTGACGGGCGATTATGCATCTTATTCGCAGTAGGGGTGCATTCGTAAAAATGTTTAACACAGCAATACATTATGATCGCCCAATCACACATATGCGTAAAAATTGGCGTTTTGGCAAGTAGAGCGCGCTTACACTGCAGCCGAATCTTGGACCATTGTTGTATTACATGTGATTTGTCTCACTAGGCACGTGAATATCTGTGCTCAGACCTATTACTATTCCTTTCATATTTTCTCTAAAGTGGTGACCCCGACGAATATTTCAAAGAATTAATTAGCAGGGAAGTGCTGTACGAATTCACGCTGTAATCATCAAGTTACGTGTTTCCACAGAGCGGCATCGGTGAAAGGGGTAGAGGAGGGCGGGTCGCGCTCGCAGAGCAAGGAGGGCGAGGAGGAGGCGGAGAGCGCTGCGCCCGCGCCGCCGTCCCCCGCCACGTCGCGCTCGCCGTGGACGCCGCCCGACGAGCTGTCCCCCGGCTCCGCGGGAGACGAGGACGACGAGGAGCCGCCCGCCTGCAGCGACGCGGGCATACAGCTCGTCACCGTGCACGAGACCAGCACGTCCGGTGAGCGAGCACGAGCAATTCGCAACACTCCTGGCATAAGCCTCCCGTCCAATATTGGAATGATATGTCGCAGCTACTCACTGGTAGCTCTTACATCCATGGCTGGATGCGTCTGGGCTTTCTTACACTAGCAATTCAACGCACTATTTATCTCGCACGCCACGCATGAAAATCCGTACACCGGTATGTGAAAAGAGATATACTATTACCTCGCCCAATCACGAATCGTTCGCGTTCCAGAAAAGACGATCAGCCGGCAGCCGTCGACGACGGAGTACCTGCCGGGCATGCTGCACACGGGCAGCCCGGCCGGCCTGCTGCCCGCCTTCCCCAGCTGGTCGCTGCTGTGCCTCGGCGCCTCCTCGCTGTACTCGCACAGCGTGGGGCTGCCCGAGCACCTGCAGCCCGGCTTCCTGCCGCACACCAACTACCTGCTGCCCTGGGACTGCACCGTGCGCATGGACTCGCACGCGCCGTGGCGCGGCCGCGGCCGCGGCAAGCCCGCGCCGCACGGCATGACCGTCAAGATCTTCATCGGCTTCGAGTACGAGTGTCCGAGGGGCCACAGGTGAGGTCGGCGCTCCTCCAGCGCTCGCAGCCCCGCCCTTATATGTTTTGAAAATCAGTAGGATTGCCCCAAAGTAAAATCTCATAAACCATACCCATATTGAAAAGTATTCGAAAAATGCAATTTCATCATCGGTTTTTTCTATTTTCTGACTGCATATTCTGCCAAGACAACTTTACTCGAAAGAGAAAAAAAAGCGTGTCCATATAAAAGGGCGTCACTCAAGTTGAGGAGGCGCTAAGGTATTGACGTGGCGGGCTGTGCGCAGGTTCATGATGTCGTCGCCGGACACGGTGGTGTCGGGCGGCGGCGCGTGGGGCGGCGCGGCGGCGGGCGCGCGGCTGGCGGGCAGCGTCATGCCGCTGGCGGCGCCGTGCCTCTGCCGCGCGCACGTGGTGGCGCAGCTGGCGCGCCTGCACGTCGTCACGCCCAAGGCGAACGTGCACGTCACGCTCGACCCAAAGGTACGAACTGCGCGCCTGAACCGCAGCACACTTGCCTTGACGAGATGTAATCCTACCACGCTGCGCCTGCCGGTGCGTCGTACGGTAGCTCTACTCTATAACACGCCAGCCTCTACGGCTGTCGGTTTGACAAGGACATTTTGTGAAGAAGTGAATTTTCCGTCTGCTCCAAAATGCTTATATTATATTCTCATGCATTTTTTATAACAAAATTGATTATATTTAGTTTATTTTATTTACTTGTTCTTCTTAGCCTAAAACTACTTTCTGAACGTGGCGGTAGAGTTGGCGGTAGATATTTCATAAGTGCCTGTAAGTCAGGCCTATGTGAAAGAAAAAATATTTTGGTGAGCTCATGGCATGCGGAGTTCCTCACAGTAGTTGCGTGTACGCAGGTGCAGCCGGCGCGCGGCGGCGCGGTGTTCACGCCGGGCGGCGCGCCGCTGCGGCTGAGCGCGTCCGCGTACTGGGTGCTGCGCTTCCCGTTCGCGTTCGCGGACGAGCGCGGCGCCGTGCCGCGCTGCACGCCGCACGCGCCCGGCGCCGTGCTCACGCCCATGTTCGGCCTGCAGGAGTGACTGCACGCTGCAGGTAGCGCGCTCCACACACAATCACGCAGGTGCAGCCGGCGCGCGGCGGCGCGGTGTTCACGCCGGGCGGCGCGCCGCTGCGGCTGAGCGCGTCCGCGTACTGGGTGCTGCGCTTCCCGTTCGCGTTCGCGGACGAGCGCGGCGCCGTGCCGCGCTGCACGCCGCACGCGCCCGGCGCCGTGCTCACGCCCATGTTCGGCCTGCAGGAGTGACTGCACGCTGCAGGTAGCGCGCTCCACACACAATCACGCAGGTGCAGCCGGCGCGCGGCGGCGCGGTGTTCACGCCGGGCGGCGCGCCGCTGCGGCTGAGCGCGTCCGCGTACTGGGTGCTGCGCTTCCCGTTCGCGTTCGCGGACGAGCGCGGCGCCGTGCCGCGCTGCACGCCGCACGCGCCCGGCGCCGTGCTCACGCCCATGTTCGGCCTGCAGGAGTGACTGCACACTGCAGGTAGCGCGCTCCACACACAATCACGCAGGTGCAGCCGGCGCGCGGCGGCGCGGTGTTCACGCCGGGCGGCGCGCCGCTGCGGCTGAGCGCGTCCGCGTACTGGGTGCTGCGCTTCCCGTTCGCGTTCGCGGACGAGCGCGGCGCCGTGCCGCGCTGCACGCCGCACGCGCCCGGCGCCGTGCTCACGCCCATGTTCGGCCTGCAGGAGTGACTGCACACTGCAGGTAGCGCGCTCCACACACAATCACGCAGGTGCAGCCGGCGCGCGGCGGCGCGGTGTTCACGCCGGGCGGCGCGCCGCTGCGGCTGAGCGCGTCCGCGTACTGGGTGCTGCGCTTCCCGTTCGCGTTCGCGGACGAGCGCGGCGCCGTGCCGCGCTGCACGCCGCACGCGCCCGGCGCCGTGCTCACGCCCATGTTCGGCCTGCAGGAGTGACTGCGAACTGCAGGTAGCGCGCCCCACAGACAATCACGCTCACATTGTGCGAGCGAAACTATATATCTTACTCTTTAACCGACTTCAAAAAAAAGGAGGTGGTTCTCAATTCGTCGGAATCTTTTTTTTTTACAACTGGCAAAAAACTCAGCACTCGCTCTTTTTAAAAATACCATTAGATACAAGTTTTATTAAATCCTAATCATTACTCCCTCAATTTCCTCAAAATGAGAGGCGTTTGTCCATACCCACTCTGGCCAAGTGCGGCTTGGCGAGCTTCGCACACCTTTCAAGAACATGTGAACTCTCAAGGCATGCAAGTTTCCGCACAATGTTTACCTCCGACGTCGAGCAAGTAATACTGAGTGACAACAATCATCGTTTGCACTTGTCAGTACTAATTAATATCGCATGTTTGTTTAGATGCAGCCAGCGTTGGCCAGTTGACCACCGTTTTGTTGTGCCAGCAGCACATATGAGGGAACACATCGCACCTGCGTCAGCAGCTTTTAAACGTCCGATGCTGAGCGTCTTTGAAACCCACGCTTCGGCAACACGGTTCGGCAGCCTAGTGGAATATTTTTGTGGAAATGAACTGGACCTAGTGGCGACGGCTAGAAGGACTTATATAAAAGGGCTTGTCTAACAAAAACGCCTTTTTGTGCATGGAAAATATAACCCAGGAAAAATGTAGTTCTGATATTGATCAAAAGTACTTCATTCACAAAGTGATCACATTCGTTGAATAATGATCGTTACTATAATATTATTATTTAATTAAGAAAATGAAAACAAAAATTTTTATTTTTCACATAGGCCTAAAATAAGCTCTTATAAAAAGTCAAAACTCTACCACCGCCAAGTTCGGAAAGCAGGTTTGCACCGAGAAGAACTGGCGAGAAACTCGGCACTTGCTATTTTCAAAAAATACTATCACATTAGTAAAAATACAATACACTATCACATTGAAAGCAATCGTTATCGTTTCTGATTACATTTTCTTATTTTTACCCATCTTGGCTTGAAATAGAGGTGATTAGTCAAATATTTGCGAAAAACTTATTGTAGATAATTGGATCTATATTGACCAGCTGAACAGGATAATAATTAGGGAAATGAAACGCCGCATGAAATGTATCTGAAAATCATGAAAATAATAGGAATCCTTACTAAAATCGAAAACCTCATCAAAAATATCACAGGGGCCTAAGGTTCTTTGTCACAACTTTAGTATTTAAATGCAATTAGTGATTTAAATAGTAAAATAAATACTATGAAGACTAATTGAGTTTTATTTTTTATTTTGTTATTTAAAAAAGAATGAGCAAAGGTGGTATCAAGTTTTCTCATGAACCACAGCATAAATATGAAAAAAAAAAGTATTTTTTAAGAACCGTTGGCACTAGGAATTTAATTTTGCTTACAAAAAGGTGACAAAAAGTTACTTTTCTTTTCAATGCACATTTCCTGTCCTACAGAATTTTCTGTCCTATCGAGAACTACAACTTGTTTATTTGCCTATATCTTTAGAATCTGGATGTTAATTCACAAAATGAAAATTGTAGGAGTTAATGTAGAGACCGTAAGTTTGCATTTGAATTTTCTTTATATAAATAGCTTATAAAGTATCCTTCAAGACTATTCTTTCAAAGTAACTTGGGCTTATATAAAAATAAAATATATTTTGCTCTAATTTATGTAAATAACAGAAATCCTAAAAAATCTAGTACATATTAGTATTTCTTATTAAATAATCCTTATGTAAAAAACTACTCAATTGATTTCAAAGTTAGGTACTATGTTTAACGCATGCGCCATTTTGTTAACCAATGGCAGTTGACGGTGACAAAATAAATTGTGCCTTTTTTTCTAATTTCATTTTTAATTCTAAAATCAAAGGATATTTTAAACGAAGAAAATTATATTACGGGGAAAAAACAATTATTGTTACATTTCTTGAAGTAATAAATAAAAAGTACAGGAAATTATCTAAAAGTAAAACGTTCAATTGATTTTTAAAGTAGCGACGTAAGACGCATGCGCCATTTTGTCAACCAATCGCAGTCGAAGGCGGCAATGTCTTTTACATTCTGATTTCAGTTTTAGGCTCAAATTAAAAGCAATTTAATTTTAGTTATTAGTCTTTTTTAATTTACGTATTAAATTATTATTTTAAATATTTTAGAATATAAAAAAATTAAAAAAAGTATTGAAACTGTAGTGAAAGTAGGCTTGTCGGCCGCAATGGGACGGGAGAGGGGTGAGCTAGTGGTAGGGCGCGCGAGACTTCTTTCATGTTAAAGGCAAGTCGCTCGTTTTAGTCGCGCTTGGCTGCCGAAGTGGCCACATCTCTCTTCGAAGTTCGGACCATCCGAAAGTCTTCACAGAAACTTCAGAAAGTTCGCGCGGCACCCCATGCCGCTTTTACATCCGGTGAGTTTTTTTTCTTTTTCTTTGTTTTATAAATTACGCGCATGTATTTTCTAACATTCGATATTCTAGAAAGATCTTCATTGTATCACCATGCTATCTTCAAATTCAAGATTGTCGAAAATATGGTAGGTATCCTGGTTTCTTCTTACTGCTTTCAGATTTCTTCTTGATCTTTAGTTTTCTTTCTATTAACGATTTAGTTTTTTCTCTTAAACAGACGGAATTTTTTCCCTGAATTTTAGCTATTACAGCTGTTCCACAGAAAGTCTTATGCGATATACTCGTACCCTCAGTTCTGCATTTACTTTTCGTTCCCTAGCCTTAGTTTTTAGACCATCCAGAAATGTTAATTCCTCTTTAAAAATATTTTTAATGCGTGTACATTGACTAAAATTTTCTTTTTTTTTGTAACAGGAAAACAGCCGCGGTGGCGGTGGCGGCTCTCAGGAGAACCGCCGCTCGATGGCGGACATGTTTAACTTTGATAACTTGTTCACGGACGAAGCTGCTGCGCCTGCGACCAGTCGCGTTAATGTGAGTGCATTATTACTTTTTGCATGCGTTTTTTTAGATCTTAGTTGATTTTTTTCGTGGTGCACATCAGTGCAAAAGTTTCTCGAAGTAAATTTTCAATTTATGGAACTTCATTTTTGCGAGTAGTTTTTTGCTATATCCCTAACCGGTTAGACCTTGGCTAGTATCCTTAATTTTTATTTTGTGGGTAGTTATTTTTGCCACATCCTACTTTAGCAAAAGTTTCTAAAAGTAAAACCGACAACAGTTATACATTTTCGTGGGTAGTTTTTTGCTATAGCCTACGCAGATCTTGGCAAAAGTTACACGAAGTAAAGTTTTAGAATGTATTTTTGCGGGTAGTTATTTTTGCTACATCCTAAAAAACATTTTTAGCTATTTATTTATTTTGTGGGTGTTTTTGCTACAACCTAAGCAGATCTTTGGCAAAGGTTACATTAGTAAAATTTTATTTTGGTAGGTAGTTTTTATTTTTTAACTCAACCGATTTTTTTTTTCTGGATACCGTTTCTGTGCAAAGGGAATTAAGTTGAAGCTTTTACGTTATATTTGTATAAGAGTACTTATTTCTTTACTCTTACAATATATACCACGAAGTACTTAAACATTTACGTTCATGTTCTCTAATAATTTAATTTTTTGCTGGTTTGTCCCTTCATGGATGATCGCCAAAAACTCGTACAGCTGTAATTAGTAGCCTACCTACTCATAAAAAGTTTGTTCTGAGTTAGTTCTCGAGAGTCAAATGGCGCCCAACGAGGGACTTACGGCTTACCTCATATTGGGCGCCAAAAAGTTTTTCTGAAAATTTTAGTTGAAATCTTGTACATTTCTAAACTGCTGCTACGTAGGTCACTTAGGTAGGCACTTTTATATATTTCAAGGAACCTACCGACTCATAAATAGTTTGTTCTGAGTTAGTTACGGCTTATCTCATATTGGGCGCCAAAAAGTTTATCGAAATTTTTAGTTAAAATCTTGTACATTTCTAAACTGCTGCTACGTAGGTCACTTAGGTAGGCACTATTATATATTTCAAGGAATCCTCTTCATTATATTTCCCACTAAGCCAATCTAAATGCAATAAAAAAATCTGAATGCATCATCGCGCATAAACCACCTTCCCATTGATCCCGTCTCAGGTTTGTCTCGATATTTAAGTACAAAGCACTCGACGGTTTTATTGTCCGTTCATAATGTTCGTACGACATCCGTTTTGATGCCAGTTAATGTAGGGGGGAGGCTGCCAGCTCCCCCTATTAATGGCCCGGCCGTGCCAACTGCAGCCGCGGCCGCGCCAGCCGGGCCTTGCATTAGCCGGGGAATTCGGTGTTCTTTAATACCTCTATCAATGCTACGACTATCATATTTAAATACTATTGGGATAATGGTTTTTAGAATTGAGATATGTGACGTCATATAGAACGTCTATTCTTAATAATTAATTGCTAGAAATTAATATTATTGCCTAGGAGCGCGGTTTTTCTTCAGAATTTTGAATTCGTGATTTATATTGTAATTTGTTAATCTTGTAATCTTAAGTTACACTTGATTTACCTACACGAACAATGTCTTCCGCGCAACTGTATTTCAATACGTAGCGTCTCATTACCTAGTAAGTAGTAACATTAGGAAAACGATAATACAAAGACTTCTATGTTAATTGCATGGGATCTGAAAGCTTTAGTTATGTATATCGCACCGTTGCATTGTTTGCAGTTTGGCCGGTCTCTCGAATGTCCTCAACTTATAAAATCGCAGTACGGAGACCCCTTTGTCGTGGGTTGTTAATTTATATTTTCAGCATTAAAACTTCTGCCAAGTGTCTATACGGCGCAGCGGAATTTTCTTTTATAATCTTGTGTTTACTAAATCAAAATTTTGGCGCAACTTTCCGCGTTCGTCCGAAGGCGAAGGCAATTATTTTAAATTTATTCCTTACAAAATGGTGTAACGCAATCCTTCCACCCTGAAGCTTGGATAAAGCTAAGTCTAGTCGTTTTCCTAATGCAGTTTGTGAGACAAATGGCCAAAACAGCACTAGCTTATTAAAAGTTTATCGATTGGCTGTCAATTATTTAAATTACCGTTAATGTTAACGGTTTCTACAGCAATTTTCGTAGTCTGTAACTTTTGCAAAGGGTATTTAATAAATGTTATCAAGTTTGCTAGCGTTAACAGATAATTTCCCTCCGGTTTAAGCGAGGTTCGTCAGACGGAGGTGTTCGTAATTATAAGCGGATCACGATGTAGTTGCCGCGCTCAGCGCTGCGAGCTATTTCTATAACTTCCACATTGATTTTCATTTCCGGCTTCTGAGTTAATCTATTTTTGATACTGAGTAGATAGTTATTATTGGATGTTTTATTTCAAGTGTGTACTTAATTGTTTGCTTACCATGCTGTGGTATCTACCTGCCAATATTTGTTATGAAAATGAAAATGAAAATGAAAATGAAAATATTTATATAGTTAGATACCACAGGTTCAGTTTCTACTTTAGGATTTTATTATTTCTTTCATGGCTTCAGCTATGGTTGATATCCGTCCTACGTAAACGTACCGATAAAATTGTCACTCAATAATTCTTAATTTCACATAGGCCCTTGTAGGCACCTATGAAGTGTCAATAAGAGACTTGATCGATATAACTTAAGTATTACTTAAAACATTATACGAGAACCCTGCATTCACGTAGTTTCAAGCCTACAAATTCGGTGTCCTCATTTATTTTTCAGTCCCTTTTTCTGTATAGAAAGGTTGTCGGTGTATCGTATTTATCGCTGACCGCGGTAACCTCTAGACCCCATAACTGCGAGTCTATAAATTAAAACTAAGGACATTTTAGGGGATTTGAACCGGTTTGTTAGATATTTCGTATTTCGAATTTATTTGCGCTAGGTCTGCTCAGCTAGAGCGTGCAAATGTAATCCTAGCCTAGACCAGTATTTTTTTTATTTTCATATATTTTTCTTTTTCAGAGGTTTCAAGTTCAGTAACTTCTTTAGTATTACAAACTCTATTGCTTCACCGAACCCTTATTCGAAATAAACATTTGTTCGCTTGCACAATGTTAAATATCTCAACTTAGTTTTATTGTTTCATTGAATACTTTAAGGAGTCTTAGATGTAGCGAAGCAAAAATTTCAATCCGCTCGCTTGGCTGGTAATCGCGAATAGTTGCAACTCGCGAGTTTATTTGGCAGGCATGTGCCGGCTATTGGCAGGGCCAAGATTCGATATCTGCGTAGGCTCTTCGTTCCCGCCAGCCGCCGACCTAATCTGTATCGTAGGACGCGACCCGGAAATTTACTTGCACCAAATTCGATACTATTTTACCTACTTTGGTTTTAGTTTGGTCTTTGTAAAAGTCACAAAAATGAACATGACATTCAGTTCACGGTCATTCGAGAAACTTCCAAAACAAATTCGGCTTTTATTCTTTACCACTTGGTATAGATCGTCTAATCTAAAAATGGACGCCCCTCCACGTTCGTACGCTTAAACAATGAAAGGAACATCACTCTACGTTCCTTATTTAAAAAAATAGCTTACGATTTTCTCTCTGACTTATACCGAACATACACAGAAAATTTCATAGCAATCGTTAGAGCCGTTTCGGACGAGTTTGGTAACAAAATTAGCCTGAGAATTTCATAAATTGGAAGATTTTTTTTTTTAATACATTTGCACAAAAGTTGACATTTCCATGTGTGTTTAGCCTGCGCAAAGTTTTTCTTTTCCGCACTAGTGCTTTTGTGTTTTCCTCCTACGCGGCACCGGAGCGGGCGCACCAGGAGCGCATGAACACGAACACGGCATGCAAACACGGAGCAGGCAAACACGTAAAACCAATATTTTTTTTCGCAAATGTATTAAAAAACGTCGTTCAATGCACGTGCGGAATTGTCATTTTTACTTGTCCTTATAGTTGATCCTCGCCTTTGGCTTGGGTCAACAAACCGGGACTCGTAAAAAAATGACAAACTTTCCGCACTTATATTGAAATGTACTATTTATATTTATATGTACGATGTAGGAAGTGGTAAAGTGTGCCCTCTGTCCGCAGGGGCAGCTGGCGGAGCGCGACGCGTGGCGCTGGGAGCCCCCCAGCAGCCCCGCGGCGGCGCAGAGCCCCCGCTCGTTGGTGCCGGCGCCCTGCTTCCCGCCCAACCACTCCACCGGGTTCGCCAGCCGCAGGTGAGCGACCACATTCATTCAACGTTCATTCCTCACTGACATAGGCAATAATTCCTTCATCATCATCATCATCATCTCAGCCTGCGGACGTCCACTGTTGAACATAGGCCTTCCCAAGCGCGCGCCACCACACCCTGTCCTCCGCCATCCTCATCCAGCCACTTCCCGACACCCGCGCCATATCGTCGGTCCAGCGGGCTGGAGGTCGCCCCACACTACGCTTACTCGTACGCGGTCTCCACTCCAGGACTTTCCGGCTCCAACGGCCATCGCCCCTGCGATAAGCATGGGCAGCTGCCCATTGCCACTTCAGCTTGCTAATGGTTTTGGCTATGTCGGTGACTTTGGTTCTCCTGCGGATCTCCTCATTTCTGATTTTATCACGCAAGGAAACCCCTAACATAGCCATCTCCATCTCTCCATAGCACGCTGAATCATTCCTAATGCATTTTTTAATTTCATCCTAAGATTAAATTAGTATAGTACGATTCACGAAAGATGACCACAAATGGCGGGTCTTTTCTTCATGTACACTCATGAAGAAAAGACTTAAGCCAAAATAATATTTTAATATTAGTTAAATAAGACCATATATATAATTTAAAATAAATAAGACCATATATATAATTTAAAATAAATAAGACCATAATATTAGTTAGATAAGTCCAAAGAGACCTAAAATAGGCCCGCCATTTGTGGTCATCTTTCGTGAATCGTACTATAAGTGGAAACTATATCCTCGACTCTAGTTAGCTGTAACCATGTTAGAGGAACCTATAAAGACCTGACTACAGCTAACTCACTCACTCACTGATTAGATCGTTAAACCTGCAGCTTACGATAAGGCCCCTGGTAGAATCTTAGTTACTCTTACTAGTGGAGATCTTAATTTTTGTATTCTTAATTCTTATGTTATTTATTTAGATAAGTAAATTTTTCTTGTTAAGAATTATATAGACTACTAGTAGACAGACTGATAGAGAAAGATTGTCGAGTTCATGTGTCGTAAGTTTGCATTGAGTTTTTTACAGCTTACATTAAAGACCCTTGATAGAATCTCAGTTACTGTTATGTACATAGTGTTCAGCTGTTATAAAATACTACTAAACTACTTAGTAGATTAGCTATGAAATGCTAGGTTAGGATAGGAGAATACGATTGTACTCATTAAGTTGACTGATCTCACACTTAGGGTAGCTGGAAGAAATCTACTTTATATAGAGATAAGCTTTATGTATATGCATTTATGTTTCTTTGTCTGTTTTCTTTATGTTGTTGGTGCATAAATAATAATAAAAAATAAATTTTGTTCCAGTGAATTGGCTCGGCCCGGCGCGCCCTGGGGCGGCGACAACGAGCCGCCCGGCATCACAGATCTCGTCGCCTCATTCGTGAGTACCCTCATCACTAATACTTTTTCACTTTTGACTGCTGCTAAAAGTTGTATATTGAAAAAACCGGCCGAGTGACAGTCTGACTCGCGCACGAAGGATTCCGTACCATTTTTTATAAATCCTGCAAAAAAAAATCACTTTTGTTAAGTATGGGTAATATGTTCTATTCATCACTACAAGAATTATTGTAAGTAATTGTTTAACGCTCCTGTTAGGTCTTGTAGAGTTGGGGCGTGTAGACTTATAGTCTTGCTCTATATGAAATCTGAAAAACTTTTTGACAGTATGAGCCTTATGTTATTCACAGCCTTGGCACATTTTACATGAAAATGTTTTTGGTGGGATTCTATTGTTTTTTACTATTTGTGAACTGTGATAGAGACACTTGAAGTTTTCACAGATTTATTTTTGTTTTGTTACCGCTATAACAATTTCAAACACAAAAATAGAAAAAAAAATATTAAAGGGAAACAAACGTGATTTTTTTGTTTTTGCAAACAAACAAACGTGATTTTTTTGTTTTTGCAAACAAACAAACGTGATTTTTTTGTTTTTGAATAGGTGCTTTGGTTGGAATTGGTTTTGATATATGCTCAGTGCGCGAGCCCGACTGTAGAAAATATAAAAAACCGTTTATATTGAATATAAATTGTTTTATTTTAACTACTAATGTAATGGAGGGAAAAAATGACAATGCAATTTTATGATGAGTAACGACATGGACTAAGCATAGACTACACAAGTGTCAGTGACGAGGAGTATAGAAAATTAACACAGATAATAATAAACAGTACAGCTTGCGTTCAATATTCAAATTAAATACTAACACCGACTCACACTTGACCAATGATTATAACAAGTGTAGCAACGATGCAGTAGTTAATTGCTAACTTTGTTTCAGAAGGCCATGGGCGCGCCGTCCACGTCCGCGCGACAGAACGGCGGCCCCTCGCCGCACGCGCGCCGTAACTCCTTCCACAGGACCCGCCTCAGCTGCGAGCTGCTGGTAAATACTCCCCACCCCTCTCCTCGCTAGGATGAAGCCTCATTAGGGTCAACTTACACCGCCGCGCAATGGAATGGAAGCGACTTTTTAACGAAATTAGTACATGGCATGACATACTTGTCAATTGTATAACAAATTAAATAAGGGCAAAATGTCAAAGGGCAAAGATCGCGAGTCTTCCGGGGAATCCCCGCACAATCTCAAGAATTGCCCTAATCACAGCTGTTCGGGCCATCTGTGAAATACGAAAATTACGAAACAATTCGCTGGAATACTCGAGCGTTCTAGCGAATTCTCGCGTGATGAGGCGAAGTTGACGCTTCTCTTCCGTTCCACCACGGTGTGTACATTGAGCCTTGAGGATTTCTCGACAACGCACAACGTCGCGTTGCAAGACGACGACGCATGCATTTCACCAGTTAGTGGAGTCGGGTGCAGCATCGACGCTGCGACGACGCAACGCATCGGCATAATGAGGCATCACCCTTACTTTGACCTTTTTGATGGTGCGGACCCCGGTTTCTATTCCGGGATACGGCAGGGGCCAATTCTTTATTTCCTCAAGTCTGGTTTGGTGAAGACTTCAGCTGTCTGGTTTGGTGGTAGAATTCTGCCTCGGCTGGTTACTATCTTATATACGTTCTGGCGTGGTGACACCATGGGACTACTTTATTCAAATTTGTATTCATCGTTATCGTAAACGTTATAAATTCTGTCTGCTGATTGGTTCCCTGATTTACGTCAGCCAATCGTGTGGCGGAATTTGTAAACGATTACGATAACGATGAATACGTTTGTGCAGGTATGTCTTACGATAGTGTAGTCGGATGGATTACACGGAGTACTAATTGAGCTCATTATTTGTTTTCAGTTTGAGACGTGGCAACAGGCGCAGGAAGACAGCCGCGCTTTAAATCGCCGCGCATCATTTTGTAAGTATCGATGATTGGTATACATATTCGATACTTGTGTATTTTCATCTTTTTAATTAATAATGAAAGCATCCAACTCTCAAGCGTGTTTACTTATTTACCATAGGATGTCTGTCTCGTCTCTTTATTCTATTGTGTGTAAAAAAGCGGTGGCAGTCCGCGAGACTCGACACAAGTGAAAACTAGAACAATTCGTGGACATTTCAAAAAGGTTATATTTTTTGAATCTTCAGATTGCGCTCGTATTGCACTACACTAATTATCTGCATACTTAAGAAGGTACAGAAGTGTCGGTCAGGGTTTAGTGTGAGCATTCAATGGTTTTTCAACCAACTTCTGAAAAGGAGGTTCTCAATTTTTCTTTTAAAGGAGGAGGAGGTGGTTTCAAATCTTTTTTATCCATTATAATTGGCCTATGCGTCAAAAGTTTTCACTTCAGAAACTGTAAGATAAGATCAGTCGGTGGTCGCTAACGTGGCGGTGGTGCGTGTGGCAGGCGGCGTGACAGACGGCGGCGACGGCGGCGGCGGCGGCGGCGGCGGCAAGCAGCTGCTGGTGTGGACGGGCGCGCTGCCGCCGCGCTGCGCGGCCGCGGAGCCGGCGGGCGGCTTCTCCGCCAAGGTGTTCCTGGGCGGCCTGCCCTGGGACATCAACGAGGACACGCTCGTGCACGCGCTGCGCGACTTCCAGCCCGTGCGGTGAGTACCACCTTACCAGCGTGTCTGAAACTGTTCGTTTAGACTCCATTGGCCATGGGATCAAAACTTTCGTCATCAGCATGTTGGCGGTTGCACTCCCGGGCACACGTTGGCATTTTTGCATCTATATTAGCAGTTCACGAATCTTAATTTCACGTTAAGAAAACCGCGCACACCCGAGTCCCCCATATGTTCTCAAAGGTGTAGGAAACTCGCCGACCCGCGCTCTTGCAGCTTCTCATCGTGGGACGAGTTACTAACAGCGTTGTTGTGGACAGGGTGGAGTGGCCGGGCGCGGAGGCGGCGCCGCGCGGGTTCGCGTACGTGACGCTGGAGAGCGAGCGCCGCGTGCGCGCGCTGCTGGCGGCGTCGCGGCGCGAGGGCGCCAAGTGGATCTACCGCATCACGTCGCGCAACTTCCGCACCAAGGACGTGAGTGTGTGCTACTCGGTAACGACAGGGTGGAGTGGCCGGGCGCGGAGGCGGCGCCGCGCGGGTTCGCGTACGTGACGCTGGAGAGCGAGCGCCGCGTGCGCGCGCTGCTGGCGGCGTCGCGGCGCGAGGGCGCCAAGTGGATCTACCGCATCACGTCGCGCAACTTCCGCACCAAGGACGTGAGTGTGTGCTACTCGGTAACGACAGGGTGGAGTGGCCGGGCGCGGAGGCGGCGCCGCGCGGGTTCGCGTACGTGACGCTGGAGAGCGAGCGCCGCGTGCGCGCGCTGCTGGCGGCGTCGCGGCGCGAGGGCGCCAAGTGGATCTACCGCATCACGTCGCGCAACTTCCGCACCAAGGACGTGAGTGTGTGCTACTCGGTAACGACAGGGTGGAGTGGCCGGGCGCGGAGGCGGCGCCGCGCGGGTTCGCGTACGTGACGCTGGAGAGCGAGCGCCGCGTGCGCGCGCTGCTGGCGGCGTCGCGGCGCGAGGGCGCCAAGTGGATCTACCGCATCACGTCGCGCAACTTCCGCACCAAGGACGTGAGTGTGTGCTACTCGGTAACGACAGGGTGGAGTGGCCGGGCGCGGAGGCGGCGCCGCGCGGGTTCGCGTACGTGACGCTGGAGAGCGAGCGCCGCGTGCGCGCGCTGCTGGCGGCGTCGCGGCGCGAGGGCGCCAAGTGGATCTACCGCATCACGTCGCGCAACTTCCGCACCAAGGACGTGAGTGTGTGCTACTCGGTAACGACAGGGTGGAGTGGCCGCGCGGGTTCGCGTACGTGACGCTGGAGAGCGAGCGCCGCGTGCGCGCGCTGCTGGCGGCGTCGCGGCGCGAGGGCGCCAAGTGGATCTACCGCATCACGTCGCGCAACTTCCGCACCAAGGACGTGAGTGTGTGCTACTCGGTAACGACAGGGTGGAGTGGCCGGGCGCGGAGGCGGCGCCGCGCGGGTTCGCGTACGTGACGCTGGAGAGCGAGCGCCGCGTGCGCGCGCTGCTGGCGGCGTCGCGGCGCGAGGGCGCCAAGTGGATCTACCGCATCACGTCGCGCAACTTCCGCACCAAGGACGTGAGTGTGTGCTACTCGGTAACGACAGGGTGGAGTGGCCGGGCGCGGAGGCGGCGCCGCGCGGGTTCGCGTACGTGACGCTGGAGAGCGAGCGCCGCGTGCGCGCGCTGCTGGCGGCGTCGCGGCGCGAGGGCGCCAAGTGGATCTACCGCATCACGTCGCGCAACTTCCGCACCAAGGACGTGAGTGTGTGCTACTCGGTAACGACAGGGTGGAGTGGCCGGGCGCGGAGGCGGCGCCGCGCGGGTTCGCGTACGTGACGCTGGAGAGCGAGCGCCGCGTGCGCGCGCTGCTGGCGGCGTCGCGGCGCGAGGGCGCCAAGTGGATCTACCGCATCACGTCGCGCAACTTCCGCACCAAGGACGTGAGTGTGTGCTACTCGGTAACGACAGGGTGGAGTGGCCGGGCGCGGAGGCGGCGCCGCGCGGGTTCGCGTACGTGACGCTGGAGAGCGAGCGCCGCGTGCGCGCGCTGCTGGCGGCGTCGCGGCGCGAGGGCGCCAAGTGGATCTACCGCATCACGTCGCGCAACTTCCGCACCAAGGACGTGAGTGTGTGCTACTCGGTAACGACAGGGTGGAGTGGCCGCGCGGGTTCGCGTACGTGACGCTGGAGAGCGAGCGCCGCGTGCGCGCGCTGCTGGCGGCGTCGCGGCGCGAGGGCGCCAAGTGGATCTACCGCATCACGTCGCGCAACTTCCGCACCAAGGACGTGAGTGTGTGCTACTCGGTAACGACAGGGTGGAGTGGCCGCGCGGGTTCGCGTACGTGACGCTGGAGAGCGAGCGCCGCGTGCGCGCGCTGCTGGCGGCGTCGCGGCGCGAGGGCGCCAAGTGGATCTACCGCATCACGTCGCGCAACTTCCGCACCAAGGACGTGAGTGTGTGCTACTCGGTAACGACAGGGTGGAGTGGCCGGGCGCGGAGGCGGCGCCGCGCGGGTTCGCGTACGTGACGCTGGAGAGCGAGCGCCGCGTGCGCGCGCTGCTGGCGGCGTCGCGGCGCGAGGGCGCCAAGTGGATCTACCGCATCACGTCGCGCAACTTCCGCACCAAGGACGTGAGTGTGTGCTACTCGGTAACGACAGGGTGGAGTGGCCGCGCGGGTTCGCGTACGTGACGCTGGAGAGCGAGCGCCGCGTGCGCGCGCTGCTGGCGGCGTCGCGGCGCGAGGGCGCCAAGTGGATCTACCGCATCACGTCGCGCAACTTCCGCACCAAGGACGTGAGTGTGTGCTACTCGGTAACGACAGGGTGGAGTGGCCGCGCGGGTTCGCGTACGTGACGCTGGAGAGCGAGCGCCGCGTGCGCGCGCTGCTGGCGGCGTCGCGGCGCGAGGGCGCCAAGTGGATCTACCGCATCACGTCGCGCAACTTCCGCACCAAGGACGTGAGTGTGTGCTACTCGGTAACGGCGTGGATTGATCTCTGCTCGTGTCGCAAGTATCGCCCGTGTAGCCGGAAAACCGAGCTTACTGTGTACTCGCACAAGTGCGCAGTAAGCCCACACACAGATAGATCTCCCGCATAGATCTTTTCCATGCAGATTAACTAGTGTGACTCTGCAAGGAAAAATGATTTCCGAGCCGGTTTCTTGAGTCCGTTGGCAAATGCTTGGAGTAACGTTGTGTGGTGTTGCAGGTGGAAGTGATCCCGTGGGCGGTGGCGGACTCGAACTGGGTGTGCGCGGAGGGCGGCGGCGCGTGGGGCGGCGACGCGGCGGCGGGCGCGCCCACGGGCTCGGTGCGGCTGGAGCCCACGCGCACGGTGTTTGTGGGCGCGCTGCACGGTATCCTGTCCGCCTCCGCGCTGGCCACCATCATGAACGACCTGTTCGGTGGCGTGGTCTACGCAGGTCCGTGCTACGCTTACTTCGTATCACTTGTATTGCAGGACAGTGAAGTCTGTTCGAAAACCAACCCTATTGCTATTCTTACATAGGTATTCTTTTGATATGCCAACACGAGGACTCTAAATATGGCAAGATATAACACTCTCGCACCACCGGTGGTCTCTAAGCCGACCTATATGACATCATACCACTTCTCCCTACCTATCTCTACTATTATGTATAAGCTAATAATTTATTTCAAATACAACAGGGTCAAGGGTCACGGGTTACTCTCAATCCCTTATGACAAAGAGCTCAATATTCAGCCTTTTTCTCTGTGAACGATAGTACTTTGGTCATAAACATTCGACATTTTGACTGAGTAAATCGATTTTAATTGATTCTTTTTTTTAATAGAAAGCTGACTGATTCCGTGTGGTCCCAATTCAATTAAGTCCAGGGCTTACCACCAACGCTTAAAGTAATGTTATTGTAATATTGTTTTGACATTTTCATACAATGTTAGTATGGAAATTTTAAAACAATATTACAATAATATCACTTTAAGCGTTGGTGGTAGGCCCCCACAGTTAATGGTATCCATGAGAAAATCATATGTCTTAAATTTTTAATTGAAAAGGATGTATTTTAGTAGTTTATGTAACGGTTACATAATGGGGGGTATTAAAACACGAGTGTGAGTTTAAAAAACGAGCCGCAGGCGAGTTTTTTAATAGTATCACAAGAGTGTTTTTATACCTAATTATGTAGAGTTTCATACACTACTTTATCTACGCTCATATTATTATCATAAATCCAAATCATAAAATCTTGCTAATGTTTGTCGTAAATCATTCACTTTGTTTCATTTTTGTTGCAACTACTAAAATGTCAGGTGGAGTTAAACTTTCTTTAGTAGGATTCACTGCTACACATTTTTCAGCGCAAAATTTTGACTAAGTAACAAAAATAACACATTAAAATGTTAAAAATTTGTATGTATGGCGCCAAAATTCTGCAAATGTGGCACAGAATCATAGACAATAGACATTGTTGTTGTTGTCTATGGTCAATCATGACCCATCCATACTCTCGGCAATGACTACCAACTATATGTTGTCTGTGGATTCACTTAAAAAAATATTACATAAAAAATATTACCCCAGATACAAATACAGGAATCCAGAGCCGTGTATCGTAATGGAAATTAAACAACTTTCTTTAAATATTTCCATAGTAGAGCGATGTTATAATGAATAACTTTTTAATAATTATAGAAGTCTGTGAATAAAGTAGGTAATTATTTGACACATTTCGATTTCATAATTCGAACTTTAAGCAATGAGCGTAGATAAAAGTAGTTTGATGAGATTTGAAGTTGTTTTTTTATCTTGGCAGGCATCGACACTGACAAGAGCAAGTACCCGATCGGGTCGGGGCGCGTGACGTTCAACAACGTACGCTCGTACGTGCGCGCCGTATCCGCAGCCTTCGTCGAGATACGCACCGACAAGTTCACCAAGAAGGTATGCCTTTCATTATTGACGTGACAACGTCTTATAAATCGATAGAGCCGGTTGCACGCACGAAAAACCATGACTCATCCGGCGTTACCTCGCTCATGCGGCGTTACCGGCGTTCGCGAGCGCGGAACGAGCGACAAAGAAGACGTTGTCACGTTCAACTATCGTCAGTAAACCGACTTTACAGGCAACCAATTTTTTATCTGCGCCCGTAGCTCTAGAATAGTATGACAGTCGACCACTCATATACCAATGACGAAATACGCTACGCTAAAAGCACGGGAAATATCTGACGTATGTTGAAGCCGAAAATTTCTCAAAAATGGCGTCGCGCGTCGTTATCGCCCGTACTTTTCGGTGCCCCTGACAGCACATAGCGCTGTCAGTCGCTTACATTAACGCCATTTTACAATTATGACGAATTAAAAATGAAGCTTCAGGAGGAGCCTAAAATACTTAATGTGACTTCATATCTGTGGTGACTTCATTAATTAGTGTGAAGTGTGGATACTTTATAAGTGTAATCAATGCCAAATACAACGAAATTATAAAAAAAAATGATGTGACTTCCGCAAAAACAACTGTCATATTAAGACTACCTGTTGCTAATATCTTTGCCTGTAGGGTGGGGACTTCCCTTCCCACTTCATACGACAGTCCGTTTTTAAGCCAGGTTTAGAAAACTTGCAGAAGTTTGCTTCTGTGTCGTGTCCAATGTTGTGTGTGGAGGCTTGTTAAGACTAAGAGAAGTTCCTTTGTTAAAGTTGAATTGTGTTTCAGATCCAGGTGGACCCGTACCTGGAGGACTCGATGTGCTCGGTGTGCAACCTGCACCAGGGGCCGTACTTCTGCCGCGACCCCGCCTGCTACCGGTGAGACTTGCATTATTAAACTTTCAAATCTGACAAAAAAACTGTTTTTAACACATTTGCTCTAATAGTGGACTTTTCCGTGTATGTTTAGCGTGCGCAAAGTTATTCTTTTCCGCACTAGTACTTTTTATTTTCCTTCTGCATGAAGGTTTTAATCAAAAAGTAGTACAAAATGTTTGTATTAAATGACTATTTTATAGCGTAAACACTATTAATACTTGAATTAAAGGGCGTAACTTTTTAAACTGTTAAATCTGAAATAAAAATAAAATTTTTCAACAAAGTTTCATTGTTATATTTGTTTCAGAGTTACTTTTTGTAAATTATTATGACTTTCATAACTTCCGGATTCTGACAGGTCAGAACTCAGAGTGCTTCAGTTGACCATAGACAATTCTTGTCCACTTTTTTGTTTATTTTTTTTTTGTGCGTGAGTGGTCTGTATTCATGGTAAATTGGCCTTGGCCCCAACTTTATGTATTTTCGCAAATGTGTTGAAAAATGTCGTTCAATGCACGTGCGGAATTGTCATTTCCACTCGTCTCTATTGTTGACATGCGCCTACGGCTTGTGTCAACAAACCAAGACTCGTAATGAAATGACATACTTTCCGCACTTATATTGAAATGTACTATTTTGCAATGGTTGCTTTTCGGATGGTATCGCCCAAGAGGCTTAGCGAAATAAAAATGTTTTTTTTTGGTTGACGAAAATCTAGGAACAGCGCCTGTAAACCAAGTGACATTCTATTAGCGATGTTGCGAATAGAAAAGTCAAAAATGTATAGGATTGTACATTTTTGGCGTTCTATTGCGCCCTCAATTTCTCTTACCAGTCAACAGAATGTGCACGCATGCACTAGATTTGGTATGAAGTTGAACTCGTTAGCGCGAACTAACTGAAGCCTGCGTCTATAGGCCGACCGTTTAACTCGCGTATCGCCTGCGCGGTAAGAAGGGAGCGGGGGGAGATGTTAGCGGATGGGTGAAATCATACATAGAAATACAAAATTTAGTTTTATTTTAGGAGTTTTCGACGACACACGAGATTTTTTAAATCGCTTACCATGTCGTTAATGTGCGTTATGATAAATGATTCGTAAATACAGCAGTCGTGTATTGTAATTATAATTTAGTTGTATTAACCCAAACTTGTCTCTGGTTCCAGCTACTTCTGCCACAAGTGCTGGCTGTGGCAGCACCCGGCCGACAGCCCGGCGGGCGAGGGCCACCAGGCGCTCATGCGCAACTCCAAGGGCAACGTCAACCCGCCCGCCGTCGGCTACGGCAACGGCAACAGCAACAGCAGCAACGGTGCCTTCGCCAGGCTCAACGGTGGTGAGTTCACGCTCTCTACATCATCCCATCTCTACTCCTCGGCGCTACGCCAGCAGCTGTAGCAATACGTCTGCCATTAAGGCTCCCCCACACAGGCGCGTTATTATCGGTCGATAATATCGCAAGCGTTATTGCAATATGTTTTTAGTACATTTTGTATTAGGATTTTCATGTAGTTACACACTGCTGCGATAATAACGCCGCAATGGAAGTACGACGTTCCGTCCGTCGTGCGATATTCTCGTAAGAAATATCGCACGATAAAAACTCGGCTGTGAGCAAGGACTCGGCACGCATTATCGCAATAACGCATGCGATATTATCGACCGATAATAACGCGCTGTGAGAGTCTTTCAGGTGTTTCGGCCCTACCAGCCCGCGAAATTCAAATTTTGTTTAGTTTTTTCCCAAATATTAGACTAACTGCACATTGTAGGTTTACGGCAACGAATTTTGCCGTCATAATATTTATGAATCTACATGTTTTTAATAGAAACTTTTCTCGAAAATTCCCACTCACCTCATATGGTTCCCGAAAGAAATTTTTTTGCAGTTTCCCAGATTTCGAGCTATCTAGAACTAATATTAAGTAACTGCGTATTGTTGAGCAAATTTTTTATTAAAAACATGTAGATGCCTAAATGTTGTGCCCGCTAAACTCATTACCATAAGCCTATGATGCATAATTAGCAAACTATTAGCGAAAAACTAAATAAAATTTGAATTTTTGCGCCCAGATTGTACCCATCCCCCTTAATAATATTACACTGCCTCCGATAAGGAAACTCACTGGGCATCCGAACAATTTACGCAAACCCCTTTCGTACAAGTAAACAGTATAGCGCCATGTGGCTGCTGACCGAACTGCATTATTGGCACCGATAAACTGGCGACACTTCCTCACGCCGTCCGCCCTGTTATCTAGTTTTTACTACTTACACCGTCATGTAAAAGTGCTTATTTCATCATTTGGTATTCATTTATTCTCTACATTTTGTTGATCACGCTGCCCCAGGCATGTAGCGTAGGATTCAGGTATGGATATCTTGTTCATTACGTTTTTATATAATACCTAACCCGTTCGTACTTCTCGCGGGAATAAAACTTCTATTTTGTAGAATTCAGGCTATTGTGAATAAAACACATCATAGGACTTTTTTACTTCCTTGTCCCTTGTGTCTATTATCACAAGCACAATAGCTAATTAATGATTCGTTGTACAAGTATTTAACAAGCATGTATTGGTTCCAGCAACGCCGTCTCCGGCCACCAGCGGGAGCGGCGGCTCCAGCGACTGCATCCGGGGCGAGCTGCCCGCGCTGGAGTGGCGCCACTAGCGCCGCCTCAACGAACTGCCGGCGACGCGCCACGCCCCAACACTGACACACTAACATTGCTGATTATTCTATTTTAGAGACTAAATTTAGCGCGTCTTAAGGTGAACTTAAGTCTGCCCGCCTAAATCAATATTTTATTTGTATGTCGCAATTTTTAAGCTGGTAACACGTAGGCTTATGGCAGTTAATTGTGGAGTTAAGTTTCCACAATTTTAAAGTCGTAAAGCAACAATGTTATTAGCTTTAAAATTGAGAAAAATCGAATTAAATTTGAATGACGGGCGATGAACATTAAACTAGTAATCTAAACCCATTCTAAATGGTCTCTGTGAAAAGTGATATCGCCTTGTCTTTCCACAACTACCGTTGTGAGGGCGTTGGAAATAGTTCTAAGACTAGTTTTATACGCGTTAGTCTCTTAAAACGGTATAAGCACTAATTGTCAGCGAGGGTACTCTTCAAAAATAATTTGTCAGCGAGGGTAGTTCTCAAAAATGATTTGTCAGTGAGGGTAGTTGTCAAACCATAAGAAATCAAAGCGATCAGAAGCAGCGCGTCGTCGCGCTAGTGTGATGTCGAGCCGCTATTAAGTTTGGCGCTTCGTCAGCCAATAATAGCCTTCTAGCTTGTGATCCATTGATAGTTCAATCAGTTTGAAAAAAAATTTTTGTTGATTATATAACTTTTGTCATGTTAAATCAATTCTATGATCCATTGATAGTTCAATCTGTTTATACTTTTTTGTTGATTATATTTCTTGTCTTGTTAAATCAATTTTAGACAGGTTTTTTTATTTTCTTTATAGTAATTTTAAATTTTTTGTTGATTATTTTGTATGTTATACATTTCATCTAATGTATTTTAAAAAAATTTAATGTTATTTTTTATTTATTTATTTTTACTGAACCTATTTTAGTGCACCTAAATCAATTTAGGCGGGTTTTTATTTTCCTTATATTTCAATTGATTTTTTTTGTGGATTTCATCTAATGTATTTCATTATTTTGAAGGTTATTTTTTAATTTATTTTTTAATGAAACTAATTTTATTGTATATTCGTTTTTTTTTGCTATTTTGATCTGTTTATTATGTCTGATAATTGATATAAGAATTTGATTTTGTTGATAACTGACTATCTGTATGCAGAGTTTAAGATAGCAAGTTTTGTAAGTTGTTAATTATTTTGGTCAAATGTCTTTAAAACTTGCACTCTTATTCTGTGTATTCTTAAGTATATTTTGACTGATTTAGTAGTAAGATTTTAATTTGTTATATCGAAACCGCAGTTTTCATAAAATATGCTGAAATCTGCATACCTACTGTTAGTAACTAGTGCCTATTTAGAGATTTTAACCGATTTTAAGGTGCCTTTAGTGTAGCTGTCCATTGTTACGAACTTTTAAACATTTTAAATAAATGCTTAGATGAAGCAAGTAGCACATGCTGGAGCGGGGGCCTCTCGGGTCTTTAACGTATGGAGAGTTTAAAATCAAACCCGCCCGCCCCCGCTCTGGCTTGTAATGCGTAATTATTGTAATCAAAGTAAAATTTTATAAAATTTTAGCAAACGTTTATAAAACTGTGAAAATTATAAAATGTAAAATGCAGTACGGAATGCCGTTTTTAACTAGCTTGTTAATTGATTTTAGATTATACAGATTATATAAATAAATTATATTCAATATAACGAGGATTTCATTTAATATTTTCCTTTCCTTAATTTACCTTGTTTCAAATTTCCTAAGCCAGAAGGGCAGTTTGGAGAGTCCATGGATTAAATTTTTACTATTTTGGTATAACCATACAAATGTGTTAAAACGTGGCCACCATTTTTGTTAAATTTTTCATTCAAAATTGATTTCTGACTACTTGTTTGTTCATATTGGTGACATAATCAGGAAAAAAAAAACAATTTTTATGGGCAGGTATAATTTTATTATACATTATTTCTTACAATAGATTATGTACATAGTTACACATATTTCATTACAACCCTCCTACACTCGCAAACTGCACCTTTGGCTTCTCGTATCGAAGATGTGCAACGTGTGGTATGCTAAATAAATAAACGCACGGTTCACGTAGGCGATTGCTGCCTTTATCTATTGCTGCCGTTGACGTTAAACTTGGCATTGCACATACTGCATCTCTGGTAGACGGGCACCCTAACTCAACAGTCAAGGTATATAAGAGCACCAACTAAACGCAATAACCTTTTTGGATGAGACAAGTGATGATAGAAGGTGCGAAGTTCTCGATAACATAAAATAACTAATATTGATGAGCCACGAAAATATTTAACCTTGTTTGTTCGAAAAAGCTTTAACGAATATTCTCTTTTTGGAATAGAATTGATACTACATAAAACTACACTTGGTGAGTTTGCAATATCGATAAATAAAAAATAAACTTGCCATGACTGAAAACAATTTCGATCTTCTTGTTTTCCTTCATCGCTAAGCAAATAATATTAACGGCGTACAAGCCGTATTTAAGCGTTGAAGTTTTACGTAAAAACTATAAAGACAATATTACTTTCAAATGTAAACGTCATATATTTTCTAAAATCGCTTAGAAGCAGAAACAAGGTTGGATAAAATTTTCTCGATAGATAGTTCTCCCAAAAGTTGCTCCAAAATCTCAGTTTTCTGTTTTTTATCGGAAACTACAATGGATGTAATTACTAATTATAATTTTTGTTTTAATGTGTCTGTAATAACAATATCCAAAAACGCTTGGAAACCGATTTTTGATAATTTGCTTAGTTTTTGAGTAATAAGGTAAAAGGACGTTTTTCTGTTATATTCTTCAGCGACGCTGCATGTTGCACCTACCAAGGTATCCGTGAGAGTGAGAAATTGTCTTTCTCACTCTAAGTAATAAATTTAATAAATCCCCTTAACAAATATTCTCTATTTGGAATAGAATTGATACTAGCAAGACAGATTAATTTGTTTTGCTATAATCCGCTAGGTACTTGAAAAGATTCAGTATGGTACAATATGCAGGAACACTGCCCACATGAAACACCACACACAATTTTCCAACACTTTCTTCGACGCACTTTTCGTCCGGACACCAGGACATCCTCAGGAGATGTTGACTTCACAATTCGAAATCGTAGAGTGACTCAGTGGGCAGTGTTCCTGCATATTGTATCATACAGAATCTTTTCAAGTAGCGGATTATAGCAAAACAAATTAATCTGTCCTGCTAATTATAGATTTCCGCAAAATAACGCCTGTTTCCATTCAAGAATTGATACTACTTAAAACTACACTTGGTGAGTTTACAATATCGATAAATAAAAAATAAACTTGCCATGACTGAAAACAATTTCGATGGCTTTTGTTTTCCTTCATCGCGTTACGCAAGCTGAATAGGGCGTTAAGATTTCTTGGGCCAAGCAAACTCTACGCTCGAGTTGTGTATGGAAGGGCAACCCTAGCACATTAGCCAGCCGCTGCAGGCGAGCGCTGTGTGAGTGTACGTGTGTGTCTCAGTCGAAGCACTCGAAGCTCATGCTCATGCTCATGTTGTCGGACGCGTCGGGCGGCGAGGCGGCGGCGGCGGGCAGCGCCGGCGGCGGCGACAGCCCCTCCTCCGGGAACCGGAACGGCGGGATGTCCTCCTCTGTGGAAACCAGGGTCGACATGCTTAGAACAAAACATCGGGGTACATACGTTTAGTAACAAAAGGCGTTGCTATGAAAAAAAAAGTTAATAATTCGAATCAATCTTGTCAAATTCAATTAAAATCAAAATCTTCTCAATTTAAATTTAATATTCTCCTTCAAACTAACGCTCATATTAGTGCCACGAAATTGAGACAGACTCCGTCCAGTGTTTAGAGATTGGGCTCTAGTAGAATAATGTAGTACTAACTTGTATGTGAATTGTGGAAATAAATATTTAATCCATAGAAGTTTTATTATTTAAAAATATGTATTCAGATTAGTTGTTTTCTTACAGTTTTACTGAAAAAAAAGCAAATTCAACCTGAATATATATTCGTATTTCCCGCTATTTATATTTGAACTAAGTCATAATTAACATTACTAACTTATCTCTAGTTTACTTTTATATACCACGACTAACGTCCTTTACTAACTCCCGTATTACAGTTGTATGTAATTATTAGTGAATACTTGATTGGCTTATGTATGACTTACTTGTAATAGCCATTTATTGTTTATATTTATGAAGTCAAACCTAAATATATATACCTAATACGTATGTATATGCTGTATGCGTTTTAGTTTCGTTAGGCACGTTCAGTTGGCGCCACTTAACTGCCACCCTGGCTGGCTTGCGAGATAGTTCTGTATACCCGGATATAAAAAGTACTCTGTGGTGGAAACCACCGCTTTACTACAATCAAACAAACCTATCCATAGCTTATATTGATCACGTGACTTACAAAAACAACTGTTTGCGTTAGTAAGAAGTATACGAGAATGACAGTCGATAAGTTGCGACTCGATACATACCCGTGAGCGCGGCGTCGATCCTGTCGACGATGGCGTCGAGCAGCGCCAGCGCCACCACGTGGTCGGGGTCGCGCGTCGCGTGCAGCGCGTCCGATACAATAACGACAAGAGCGCGGCACCCACCCGTGAGCGCGGCGTCGATCCTGTCGACGATGGCGTCGAGCAGCGCCAGCGCCACCACGTGGTCGGGGTCGCGCGTCGCGTGCAGCGCGTCCGATACAATAACGACAAGAGCGCGGCACCCACCCGTGAGCGCGGCGTCGATCCTGTCGACGATGGCGTCGAGCAGCGCCAGCGCCACCACGTGGTCGGGGTCGCGCGTCGCGTGCAGCGCGTCCGATACAATAACGACAAGAGCGCGGCACCCACCCGTGAGCGCGGCGTCGATCCTGTCGACGATGGCGTCGAGCAGCGCCAGCGCCACCACGTGGTCGGGGTCGCGCGTCGCGTGCAGCGCGTCCGATACAATAACGACAAGAGCGCGGCACCCACCCGTGAGCGCGGCGTCGATCCTGTCGACGATGGCGTCGAGCAGCGCCAGCGCCACCACGTGGTCGGGGTCGCGCGTCGCGTGCAGCGCGTCCGATACAATAACGACAAGAGCGCGGCACCCACCCGTGAGCGCGGCGTCGATCCTGTCGACGATGGCGTCGAGCAGCGCCAGCGCCACCACGTGGTCGGGGTCGCGCGTCGCGTGCAGCGCGTCCGATACAATAACGACAAGAGCGCGGCACCCACCCGTGAGCGCGGCGTCGATCCTGTCGACGATGGCGTCGAGCAGCGCCAGCGCCACCACGTGGTCGGGGTCGCGCGTCGCGTGCAGCGCGTCCGATACAATAACGACAAGAGCGCGGCACCCACCCGTGAGCGCGGCGTCGATCCTGTCGACGATGGCGTCGAGCAGCGCCAGCGCCACCACGTGGTCGGGGTCGCGCGTCGCGTGCAGCGCGTCCGATACAATAACGACAAGAGCGCGGCACCCACCCGTGAGCGCGGCGTCGATCCTGTCGACGATGGCGTCGAGCAGCGCCAGCGCCACCACGTGGTCGGGGTCGCGCGTCGCGTGCAGCGCGTCCGATACAATAACGACAAGAGCGCGGCACCCACCCGTGAGCGCGGCGTCGATCCTGTCGACGATGGCGTCGAGCAGCGCCAGCGCCACCACGTGGTCGGGGTCGCGCGCCAGCGCCGCGTGCAGCGCGTCCGCCGCCTCCGTCTCGCGGCCCAGCAGCGCCAGGCACAGGCCGCGCGCCGCCAGCGAGCCGGCGCGCGCGGGACGCAGCGACAGCGCGCGCTCGTGCCAGCGCAGCGCCTCCGCCGGCTGCCCCAGCGCGCGGCTCGCGTGCCCCAGCGCGTCCAGCGTCGCGGCCCAGCACGGCGCAAGCTACAACACGACAGGATGCGTCACTCGTGCGCCACGTGCGTGCGTCACTCCCACCGCCCTCGCGCTCCCTCACCTGCTCGGGCGGGCCCGCCGCCTGCAGCGCGCGCAGCCACAGCTCCCGGGCGGCCTCGTGCTGGCCGTGCGCGTACGCCGCCGCGCCCGCCTCGTGCGCCACGTGCGCGCTCTGCACGCAGCGCAGCACGCGCTCCCACCCGCCCTTGTTCTCCGACTCCGCGTCGTCGTTGCACTCTCCTGACTGACAACAGATCATACCAAAACCGAGTCAGATAAGTAGGCAGTAAAAGCGATTTATATTAACACAAATTCATAGACATCAGCTGGCTCGCCCGGGGAGATGCGGCACACTGCAGTACGGTCACCATACCTCCACGTTGCCGTGCAGCGCGGCCGCGCGCGCCATGAAGCGCTCGCACATGCTCACGTTGTTGTTGAGCGAGCACTGCACGCCCACGTACAGCGGCGGCAGGTAGCAGCCCGGCATCAGCTGGCTCGCCTGGGGAGATGCGGTACTGACTTGACTAACTCGGCAATAGTTATGAACTCTCAAAACGGGCAAGAAATAATAGAAGCCAGTATGGCATCACCGGCAGCGCTGAACCGCGCCTCACCTTGAAGTAGGCGGCCATGGCGGGGTCGTGCTCGTTGTCGGCCGCGAAGCTGTGCCCGTACGCGAGCCACACGCAGCCCGCGCCCGGCTCCAGCGTGCACGCCTTGCTGAGGTAGCGGCGCGCGAACTCGCTCTTGCCTTCGAACAATCACATGTTTACACTGATGTCGCTAGGGGTCGCCGGCGGCCGCGTCGGCACTCACCGATGAGGTAGTAGTAGCAGCCGACGGCGTACCACGCGCTCCACGAGTGCGGGTACGCGTCCACCAGCGCGTGCGCGAACGCGAACAGCTCGGCGCTGCGCCGCAGCTCCACGAGGCAGGCCGCGCGCACCTCGGGGCAGCACGAGGGGCCCGCGCGGTCCAGCGCTTTGAGCGCCTGCGCCCACTGCCCGCCCGCCGCCAGCCGCCGCCCCAGCGCCTCGGCCGCGTCGGCGCTCAGCGCGCGGCACGCCTCCACCGGGCCCGGCACCTGCGCACCGCTAGTTAAGTGAGAAGTCAAGGAACCGAGTTCACCTTTTCTCTATGTACACGAATATGTTACTTGACGCTTAGCGTCATTTGAATTTCATCAAATGAACAAGACACACGATACATTTTATCCTGAAATTCTGCACTGTTTCCTTGGGAGAGGGCATGTTCAAATTTGTATTTTTTCAGTTTATAGAGTTGCTAATTTCAAAGTTAATGGTATAGGTGTAAACATTGCCAAATCCAAGGTGGGGTGAATGCGCTCTAGGACGGCAAGCGCAGCAACTCACGCTGTCGGTGTCGGAGGAGGGCGAGTGGTCGTCGTGCAGCGGCGCGTACCGCAGCACGCGGTCGCGGTACGCCACCCGCAGCAGCGCGGCCTCCGACGCGCTCATCTGGTTGTTGATGGGCAGGGAGTCTATGAGCTCACTCTCTGAAACAGATATTATATGTTAAACAAAAGGCATATATGCAAACTGCGACCAGCAGAAGCTTTTTCGTAGAGTGCAAGTTTGCCTCGGGATTATGTTATATTAGTGTTGTTTGGATATGACACGCGATACCCTGGCCAGGCGTGAGCGCGTGCTGCTCCAGCAGCAAGTCCAGCGCCTCGTAGCACGCACAATCCGCCCGCAGAGCCGCCGTCAGCGCGTCGGCGGCGGCCTCGCGCCTCTCCAGCGACGACAGCGCGCGCGCTTGCCACACCAGTACGCTGGCTAGCGCCCTCTAAAACAATTTTCATACCATTATGCTCGCTCTTTCGTAGCATCATGTACTGAACCCAAGTCTTCTAGTGTCTCATTATTCTTTGCAAAAAGGAAAATCTTACTGTACTTCTCACAAACCTTTCTTGTACTATAATGATTGTTTACGCGAGAGTAGCTGGCGCGAGCGCCGAGCCTATTGTATTGTGTTGAATCGTGTTCTCTCTCTCTAACCCGCGGAAGCCCTCATCGGCGCGTCTCGCTCACGCTTTGGTTACGGCGAGTTTTTTGCTGCATGCGTTTTGTATCGAATCGTGCGCTCCCGCTCCAACTCGCGGAAACGCCAATCTTCCTATCCCGCTCGCGCATCGGTCGCCGAGAATTTTTTATGCCTGCAATGACGCGGCGACTTCGGTGCGCGTCAGTATTAAGCACCATTCAGTCTGCTGTCGACCGACGAACTTAGCGGTCCCCCGCGCGTGGCTGACGTAATTTTGATCGCGTGTCGTCCTTGAAACGCGTAGTCGCGAGACGCAAATTACTACGTTTGAGTAGCCACGTTTCTATTTGCGCGGGTGTTTAGTCATCGAATAACATCGCAACGGGACGTCCGTTTTTTGATGCGCCTGACTTGTTTTTC
This sequence comes from Coenonympha arcania, assembly GCA_036785405.1. NCBI lineage: Eukaryota > Metazoa > Arthropoda > Insecta > Lepidoptera > Nymphalidae > Coenonympha > Coenonympha arcania. The sequence goes on along the minus strand of CM072065.1, from coordinate 355,416 downwards.
GCACTGCGTTTTTTGTCTGTTGCCGCGCCCCCTCTCTCGCGCGCTGGGGCGCTGGTGCGGTCCCTTTCGCACTTCGAACCGGTAGCCGACGGAAAGTGGGTTCCTGCGCGTGTGGTCTTCGTGTTTGGAGGCTGATTTGAAGCGGAGGTCAGACGGCTCTGCCAGTCCCATACACACACGCACCCTTGTACATACCCTTAACACTTTCACGTCACACACTGTCACACATCTACTACAGAGGACTCCGTATCAAGGCCGACGCTTCGGGATCAAGGTCAGTCAATAAGTACCTACTAATTTTAAACTATTTTTATTGTTGGCCGCGTCCGGTGGCGTACTGTATCAGCCGTAGTGGCCGACCTGTTGTCTAGTAAAAGTCGCTGATTACTATTTCCACTGATCGACTAGTGAGACTCGATTGCTATCCGACTCGGATTGGATGCCGTCATCTGACCCGAGACTGATCGTACACTAGTGATCCCGAGTAGTCTCACTAGTCGGTCCCCCCTCGACCTGTCCGGGCTCGTTCCTCTATGGGCCCGGGAACTGAGCCCTCATCTGGACAGGCAAGGGGCCGTAACAATTGGTAGCAGAGCGTGGTTTCGCGCCTTTTGGTTAAGCGGCTTTTACACGTTCGGCGCGTCGATATCGATATTTGTTGCGCGTATTTAATTCGTCGCGTATCTCTGTCGGTCACACGTTTGTAGGCGCGGTACGCCACGTGTCGGACCGATACGCCGCGTTAACGGCCACAGATTATTGTACCGCTACACCACGCGTTTTTGTAGCAACGCCGCGTTATTTACCGCGTGCCGCGCGTTTGTTAACCGCGACCTTGATTAGCGTTCTGCACGTGTTGGTGTTTGCATCTGTGCTTGTTCTACGTCCTTGTTGTTTTTATTTTTCGGTTTCGTGCTTCCTTGTAATTATCTTCGCGCAGTCTCGCCATGCCTTCGCATAAGCCTCCGGTGCGCCGTATGCAGGATGAGCTGCGGTGGGCAGCTAGCGCGCATGCGCTTATTACTCGTCCAGACAGGACGGCTAGCTTGCTCCACCGCCTTGAGCAGCTCCCAGCCAGACGAGCCCATTTTGAAGAGGCCTATTCGGAATTCCTTGCTACAGTGGAGGACGACGAGGCGCGAGAATCGGCCCAGAAGGACTACGAGCAGTTCTTCGAGTTCACAGACGATGTGCTCGAGGCTGGGGCCAAAATGAATCGTGAGGCTCGAAAGAGCATTCTGTGCGAGTCGCCTCGCCCGCAGCAGCAGCCCGCCCTATTGGGTCGGCTGCCTACTTTGGACCTTCCACACTTTGGTGGGCGGCTTCAAGACTGGATGGGGTTCATCTCCATCTTCGACAGTCTAGTCCATACCCGCCGCGACCTATCCCCAGGCCAAAAAATGGCCTATTTGCGGACCTCCCTTCAAGGGGAGGCACTTGGGGTAGTCTGCCATTTGAAGTTGTCTGACGCCAGCTACTCCACGGCCAGAGAACTCCTCGAGAGGCGCTACGCCAATGTGCGCCGCCTTGCTGACGCGCACATGATGGAGTTAATATCCCTCCCGGTTTTGAAAGACCTAGCGCGTCTCCGGGAGGTGATCATTGACCCAGTCGTGGTTGCTTGCAACGCCCTTCGACAACTTGACTTACCAGTGGATCAGTGGTCCTTCTGGCTTCTTCACCTGGTTCTGTCCCGCCTGCCTCTCGATCTGCGGATCCGATTTGAAGAGAGGTACGGCGGGGACGGGGCTAATTATATACCCCCGTTCAGTGACCTCTTAAAGTTCCTTGAGGAACAGAGCCGCCAGGTGGAGAATGCCGTGGCCTCGGGAACACCGGCAAAGGAGCCGGCGCGACCGACGCCCGCTTCTAAACCCACGACTTCCACCAGGGGTTTCAAGCAGCCAGTAGTGGCGCAGCAGACTGGTCGCCGCACAATCCCCAACTTTAGTGGCCTTGCTGCGACCGAGGCAACCCCCTGCAACTATTGCCGTGCTTCCACGCACACAACGGCCGATTGCCCTAAATTTTTGGAGAGACCGCCCAAGTACCGTAGGGCCATCGCGAGGGAGCGCCGTTGGTGCTACTCTTGCTTAGGTCGGCACTTGCAACGCAATTGCCAGCACCAACGGCCTTGCACACACTGTCAGGGCAACCACCTTCCTATTCTTTGTCTCGACCGCAATGGTGCCGGCAGGCAGGAGGTGGTTGAACAGACACCCGGCAGGAGTGGAGGCTCCTCCTCGGTCACGTGCCCAGCCGATGGACGGCGTGGGGCGAACACTGTTCGTCCGGCCCCTGGTTTTGATAGGGCTTCACCCCCCCCTCGGGCGGGGGTGCAGCCCTCCAGGGGCGGGGGCGTTCCGCCCTCTGTCAACCCTGAGGGAGGTTTTGCCGTCGCTCAGTCTGAACCAAGGAGGTACTCCCCTCCTCTGGCTGAATACCCCAGGCTGGAGCGATACCCCCCTCGATGGTCTGGACACCCCCCTCCGCACTACGTCGTCCCGCGGCTGTCGTACGTGACCAGACCCCCTCAGCCCATGAGGGACGCTTGGGTGTACCCTGGGGGAACCCCACCTATTGGTGTGGTAGAAGTTCCGCAAGCTGGCCCCTACGAGCGCCCGAGGCTGGAGGAGTCGCCCGAAAGGGGCAACTCCCGTTGACTAGTTGCTGCCCTGGCTCCCACCACCGCCACCTCACCCGACAATTTGAGCGAGCATAAGACGGTCTGCCAGACCGTACTTTTGCCCACGGCTTTGGTCAGGGTGTTTAACCCGAACGGTGAGTGGCTAATGGTACGCGCGCTGCTAGATCTCGGTTCACAGCGCTGCATTGCATCGTCGTGGTTGGTGAGGACGCTGGGGCTCCCCTGGAGTCCGGACAATCGTCCAATGTTAGGAATAGGAGGATCGGTTCCTCCGACTCCCAGGGGTCGGGCAGAACTTATGTTTGGCCCAGCCGAAGGTCCCCTTCGTATCCTAGTCGATGTGAACGTTCTTGACGATATTGTGGGACACCTCCCGAACGTTCCTATCCATAACTCGGCGGTTCATTGCGCGTCGGGTTTAACCCCGGCGGACCCTTCATGGTCTGAACCTGGCCCCACTGATTTGCTCTTGGGCGCCGATGTGCTGGGCTTGATCATGTCAGGAGAGATTAGGACATTGCAGAAAAATGGTTTGTCGGCCATGCCCACTATCTTTGGGTTTAGTTTTTTCGGTCCGGTTTTATGGACCAACCTGCCTCCTGACGTGGACCATCTCCAAACTATTGGAGTGGCACTTTCCGATGTAGTCCAAAAATTTTGGGAAATTGAAGAGCCCCCTCAAGCGGCTCGGGTAGACCCCCTCCATCAGGAATGCGAGTTATTCTACCAGAATAACACAGGTCGTCGCGTCGATGGCAGGTTTGTAACTCGGCTACCCTTCCTTGCCTCACGCCCCCCCCTTGGTCATTCAAGGGCGTTAGCTGAAAAAAGACTTCTGTCCATGGAACGCCGCATGAAGCGAGACCCTGCATTTCGAGAGAAATATATTGAGTTCATGAGGGAGTACGAGGCGTTGGGGCACATGTCCCCTTCCTCATTTGACTGGCGCTCTCACGAGCACTATTTTCTCCCTCACCACGCGGTCTTGAAGTCTCCAGGCGGTAAAATACGTGTGATCCAAGTGGAACACTTTGAGTCAGCGATTGAGTCTTTGAAACGAGGCTCGCCACTGAAGGGCCACCTTGCTCGCCTGAGTCTATTCTTGGACAGTTCCGGATTACTACGTGTTGGGGGACGCCTTAAAAACTCCAACCTCCCTTATGGAGCGCGACATCCTTTGCTGCTCCCAAAGGATGGCACCTTTGTCAATCTGTTGATAACTCATTATCATATTAAAAATGCTCATGCGGGTTGCAATACCCTCTCAGCCATTTTGCAGCGTGAGTTTTGGATTTTGGCAGGCCGACGAACCATTCGAAGCGTGATCTTCAAATGTATTCCTTGCTATCGTTTGAAGGCATCCATTGCACAGCCTGTGATGGGTGACCTGCCTGCGGACCGCGTAAGGGCTGCTCGACCTTTCGCCGGTGTTGGAACCGATTTTGCCGGTCCTTTTCTAGTTAAGAGCTCTAACCTTAAGAATGCTCGGTCTTTTAAGGCCTACTTGTGCGTCTTTGTTTGCCTCGCAACCAAGGCAGTTCACTTGGAGCTCGTCAGTGCCCTCAGCACGGAGGCGTTCGTGGCCACTCTGGGCCGCTTCGTGAGCCGTCGCGGCCTACCCGACTTGGTTCGGACAGACTGCGGGACCAATTATAAGGGAACCGATCGTTATTTGAAGGAGGTCGTTGACTTCCTTGTTAAGAACAGGCACTGTGTAGGCACCGCCATGTCTAGAATGGGAGTTACTTGGAAATTTGACCCTCCGGCGTGTCCTCACTGGGGCGGAATCTTCGAAGCTGTTGTTAAGGTCGCTAAAACGCATTTGCGTCGCGTTATTGGGGAAACCATCTTAACCTTCGAGGAACTGTCCACGGTATTTTGCAAGATTGAGGCGGTTCTTAACTCTCGGCCTCTCGGTCCCGTCTCCTCCGATCCAAATGATTTGGAGGCTTTAACGCCGGGTCACTTCTTGATTGGTCAGCCTCTTAACGCGCTGCCCGAGTATCCCTATCGGGAGGTCAAGACCTCACGGTTGTCTCGGTTTGAAATGTTGCAGCAAATGACTCAAAATTTTTGGCACCGTTGGTCTCTTGAGTATTTGCACTTGCTGCAGCAGCGCGTCAAGTGGACTGACAAAACTAACCCTCCCCAGGTGGGAGATCTTGTTCTGCTTAAAGAACCTAATCTACTCCCACTATTTTGGCGTCGTGGACGCATTGTTAAACTGCTATTTGGATCGGATGGCGTTCCCCGGGTGGCCGAGGTATTTGTGGGGGACTCAGTATTGCAACGTGCCGTGGCCACGTTGTCCCGACTGCCTATTGATTAGCGAATCTACATTCTTAGATTCGGAGCGGGGGATTGTTTACGCGAGAGTAGCTGGCGCGAGCGCCGAGCCTATTGTATTGTGTTGAATCGTGTTCTCTCTCTCTAACCCGCGGAAGCCCTCATCGGCGCGTCTCGCTCACGCTTTGGTTACGGCGAGTTTTTTGCTGCATGCGTTTTGTATCGAATCGTGCGCTCCCGCTCCAACTCGCGGAAACGCCAATCTTCCTATCCCGCTCGCGCATCGGTCGCCGAGAATTTTTTATGCCTGCAATGACGCGGCGACTTCGGTGCGCGTCAGTATTAAGCACCATTCAGTCTGCTGTCGACCGACGAACTTAGCGGTCCCCCGCGCGTGGCTGACGTAATTTTGATCGCGTGTCGTCCTTGAAACGCGTAGTCGCGAGACGCAAATTACTACGTTTGAGTAGCCACGTTTCTATTTGCGCGGGTGTTTAGTCATCGAATAACATCGCAACGGGACGTCCGTTTTTTGATGCGCCTGACTTGTTTTTCGCACTGCGTTTTTTGTCTGTTGCCGCGCCCCCTCTCTCGCGCGCTGGGGCGCTGGTGCGGTCCCTTTCGCACTTCGAACCGGTAGCCGACGGAAAGTGGGTTCCTGCGCGTGTGGTCTTCGTGTTTGGAGGCTGATTTGAAGCGGAGGTCAGACGGCTCTGCCAGTCCCATACACACACGCACCCTTGTACATACCCTTAACACTTTCACGTCACACACTGTCACACATCTACTACAGAGGACTCCGTATCAAGGCCGACGCTTCGGGATCAAGGTCAGTCAATAAGTACCTACTAATTTTAAACTATTTTTATTGTTGGCCGCGTCCGGTGGCGTACTGTATCAGCCGTAGTGGCCGACCTGTTGTCTAGTAAAAGTCGCTGATTACTATTTCCACTGATCGACTAGTGAGACTCGATTGCTATCCGACTCGGATTGGATGCCGTCATCTGACCCGAGACTGATCGTACACTAGTGATCCCGAGTAGTCTCACTAGTCGGTCCCCCCTCGACCTGTCCGGGCTCGTTCCTCTATGGGCCCGGGAACTGAGCCCTCATCTGGACAGGCAAGGGGCCGTAACAATGATTATAACAGAATAAAGATTATTACAGAAATTCAAAGAAGAGAAAACTTTATAAAAGTAATTTTATTTAACTAGATGATGGTTCATGGTAATCTTAACAATTAAATACAGAAATGCTGACAAAGCTTATCATTAATTAATCTTACATTATGTGTTTGGTCCATACTCCTGGGCTCCATGAGTGCAGGGTCACACTCCTCGAGGATGTTCAGTGCCGTGTTGGGCTCCTTCGCCGCGATGTAGGCGCGCATCGCGACGCCGAGGCACAACAGGTGTCTCCTGCAACATTGTCAGCAAATACTCACTTTGTCATGTTTATGTTTGTTTGTCTGTTAATCCTTCACACCACACCTGCCGAGTTGAAGTGGCTGAAATTAAAAAGTTTATATTATAGTCTCAAAGAACACCGCCATGTATTCAAATTGTAGTTAAGGCACTGTCTTCCCACTTATACTTCTTAAGCCCCTCGATACTTAAAAATGTTGGTAATTTTTGGAGGTGTGTTAGAATAAAACAAAGAAACATTTATCCCTTTAGCTTAAGGTAAAGGGGGGTACTATAGTCAATATTTAGATATTGTATTGCAAACCTATGCAGCTGTCTGGAGGTGACAGTGTGCGCAGCTCTGTGCAGCTCCCCGCGCGCCAGCATGGCGCTGGCCAACAGCCAGATGTCATCCCCGCTGGCCGCCGCCGACGGCCCGCTCGACGCAGCCGCCGCCGCCGCGTCTGCCCAGAAAAACGCGCTCGTCCATTGACCCTACAACGGAAAATTACTATAATTACTGTTATGCCCACAGCTTCACATAAATTTCGGATTTCCACAAATCTTACAGGAAACTGAACTGAGTATAAACTATCTACCTACATACCAAACTTCAGCAAAATCGGTTCAGTAGATTCAGCGCGATTGAGTAACAAATATTCGAACGCGCAAGTTCATAATAAAATAGACTTGGATGGCTGAAGTAGGATCTCGGCTATCTAGGCTTAGTAAGTCCTTTGAAATGAGTTCACTGAACAACCTGGGTAATTGAAATTATAATAAAAATCAGAAGTTAAGAACTCACCAGTTCAGAGTACTGCTTCACTAGAGACCGCATAAACTCCACGTTCAGACACTCCACGTTGTTTCTAGCAGCAGACTCTGCTTTGGCCATGGCATATGTGAGTGCTTCAGGTAAAATTTACATCTACTATTCAAATAATGATTATTTTTATTAGATTTTTATTCAAAAAACCGTTTAGAAAACTGGATTGTGTTTGTTTATTTATCGACCAAAGAGCACAGACATATAACACTATAGCCAAAGAGTAATAGTATATTTTATTTATCGACTGTCAGATTTCACTGCCTAGAATGCATTAAATCCACAGATTAAATGCGTCAGAGAATTTCTAAGGCCGATATTACACTATCATTTATTCATCATATATAAATGATGTCATATCTGTCAAATTCTATGATTATTTTTATATGATTCAGTTCTTCATTTTTACATATTACACTACAATGATCATATAAACGTCATATACTATCAAGATGGATAACGATTTAGCCGTGTATTCGTTGATATTGAGATCTGAGGCTATTTATTTTTCGTACATCTGCAACGAGGCATACTCTTCCTGATAAATCCGATAATGTTTCTGCAATGACTACCATTATTGACAATCGTTTGTCACGATTTTTATAATCTGGAACCAGATTATTGTACAAACGCTCATTTTCTTTGTAAAGGCTAATTAGCTTTTTTGTACTTGCAATATTCCAGTCGAAATTCGTTTTGGAAGACGCCATTTTTTTGGTTACACAGACGAGAGTAGAGAGTAGAGACATATGATCCTATCTGTGCGCATGCTATCAAATAGGAACCTAGAACTATGATTAAAGACAAATCTACATATTACACTGTCATATGTTCCTCATATAAAAATGACTCACATTTCTATGATCCTATATATATGATAGTGTAATATCGGCCTTGTCACACTCTTGTTGACACTCTCTTGTCTCTAACCACACCATGGTACAACTTCTCTGTCTACGGTACCAAGGCAAGTCTGAAATGCACTTTTGATGGCTGTTTGTTTTAGTCACAAAAGTGTTTAGGTCACAGAACACTTTAGTGTTTTATGGTTTTCATCGTTAAAAAACTTACCCACTTATCTGTGTTTTCCTTCGATTTCCACATCAATGCACATGCTGTTTAATATAGTTCTGTAATGGTTCATATTCTGTGATGCTGTCATTGACATTGTCAGGATAGGAATGTCAAATGAGTTTTGACAGTTTATTGAATTTTGATGACGGAAAGAAAAAGGTTATACACAGAAAAAGAGGGAATAGGCTGATTATGATTAGTTTATTGTAAATAATTAATAGTAAATAAATAAAGTGACAAGTGTTTGCAATTTCGTTATTTTGTGTTGTAAGAAAATATAAATATAGTCGGTTGTGAAGTTTTCGAAGTGATAAAAGGTAGCAACGTGTCCTAGGTTAGGCCGTTGGGGAATCATGTTACTTTTGGCGTAACATGACTGAAAGAAAAATGTGCAAGTTCTATAACTTGAACGTACCCGACCGCCGACTCGGAGACAACCAGAACCACAGCGATGACGAGGAGGACGACGACTACCGGCCGCCGGCGCACCCGCAGGACCGCTACGTGCCGCCCCACGAGCACAAACTGGAGTACAGCTACTGGATGTGGTTCTCGCGCCGCCCGCCCGCGCGCGAGCTTGCCTCCTCCGCTACGGGCTACGGGCAGGTCTGCTCCCACTAATTCACTGCGGGACTGGCTTCATACAAATCACTTACAAAATATTGATATCGCTAACTAGTCGCGTAAAGAGATTAAAATATTATTATTATTGTTATTTAATAATAGGCTAAGCAGCTTTCACTGATGCGCCTATATCAATTGTGCTCATTGTTGCTTGCTCAGATGTTTGTTGAGTCGGTTCTTAAATAGGTTGAGCGATCCAGCTGTAATGATGTCCTCAGGCAATTTGTTCCAATGTCTTATAACTCTGTTAACAATGAAATGCTTTTAGGGATTGATGCAATGACAATGCTGTCCAATGATGTAAATTCTTTGTTGGTGTTCATTCTGCTGATGTTATTTCATATGAATATTGCCCAAGTCAGTATTTACAAAAGCCAGAGGTGGCCACAGTATTGCTAGACTAAATACCCAGACATGACCGTCTGTAGAGCTGGTCCAGCATAAAATACCATATTTAACATGCAATGGAGTTTGGTAACTTCGTAACAGTATTCTTATTCTTAAATTGTATAAAGCGATGTCTGTTTGCAGGCGCTTCGAATGGTGGGTTGCGTGGCGTCTGTGGAGCAGTGGTGGGGGCTGTACTGCCACCTCACGCGACCCAACGAGCTGCCGCCCCTGTCAGACCTGCACCTCTTCAAGCTGGGCATCAAGCCCATGTGGGAAGACCCTGCCAACATTAACGGGGGCAAATGGGTGAGTTAATGTGTGGAGACGTTGCAATTTTGGTTTTAAAAATATGTCTAGATATTGTGTCTATTGAATTGGAATTGAAAGAACATGCTCAGACTAAGAATTGTGGTGTTATTCGCTTTTTTTTCAAATGAATTTTTTATAGTCCTATTAAATTCAAATTCAAATTATATTTATTTCACATAGGCCTAACTTACAAGGCACTTGTAAAACGTCAACATATTTGTTACATAATATTATGTACGGTGATAACTACAAGTCGACTTAAAACTAAGTTTACGAGGGTTCCAACGCGCCCTGCACTGAGAAGAAGCCCACAACAAACTCAGTCGGGTTTTGTTTTCGGTTATCACCACTTTACAAAAGCTCTTAAAAACTAGTTGAGCTAGTAATTATAATACAGCAGTTCATTTACTCCCAAGGATTTGATTCATGTAATTAAATTACATTAATCTGTGGAAGTCATACTAGAATACACTTTTGTTCGCCCACACATTTATAAAAGTCTCCCACATGTGAGATTATCCAGTATGCAGCTGCAGCATTCTTATTGAATCCACATACATTGAACACCCTCTAATCACAGAGGGATTTGTATTCACGCTTCATGTGTTGTGCAGGTGGTCAGACTGCGCAAGTCTCAGACGGGCCGCGCGTGGGAGGACCTGTGCATGGCCATGCTGGGAGAGCAGTTCATGGTGGGGCCCGAGATGTGCGGCATCGTGCTGTCCGTGCGCTTTCAGGTACACCATTTTGGACACTAGCTGCCTGCCCCATGTCCTTATTGTGAATGACTTCTGCCAGTAAACAATGGGGATATTTTTCCTAATATGGATTAAACAAAGATATGCTTGTGAAAGGAGTGGATTGCGAGTTGACGGCTGATAGGAGCGAATGGAAGGAGAAGACATGTTGGGCCGACCCCACATAAAGTGGGAAAAGGCAAGGAAGAAAAAAAAAATGACATGTTATTCAATCATAATACAAACAACTTATTTCTCTAAATAAGAGGGGTTCCCCCTTCACAAATGGCAAATTTAAAGTAGTATGCCTATGGAAAGATGATTAATTTAAAATTTGAATATTATTCTTAATTGTTTGTTTCCCTCTCACAGGAGGACCACTTGGCAGTGTGGCACCGCACCGCGTCGGACACAGCGGTGAAGACGCGCGTGCGGGACACGCTGCGCCGCGTGCTGCAGCTGCCCGCCACCGTGCCCATCGAGTACAAAGCGCACAGCGACTGCCTGCGCGCCTCCACCGCGCACGCGCTCGCCGCCAACCACAACCACAACCACGCCTCCACCTCGCACGACGACTCCAGCGCCAACAGCTCCCGCGCCGACGACGAGCGCTCCTAGCGCCCCCGCCGACCGTAGCCGCGCCGCCCGGTGCTCGCGACCACGACAGTGACTAACAGACATATGTGTGGGCTTCACAATGTTAATAATTTAATCTATTCATTTTGAACATGTAAAGAAATTGTTGTACTTGGTGTTCCATTTTCATAATTTATAGAAATGACAAAATGTGTGAAGCGCTATAGTAAAACCATAAAATATAATATCAATAGTCTACCCCATTAGTGAATGAGTATTTTGAACTACTCCCACGTCAGATCATGTGATCTTGCCCACCATTTGATTGACGATTCATCAATAACATGTAACTAACTTTAAAATTGAATTTTCACTGAAGATGCTGTGCAGTTCTTCAATATGTGCAGTTATTCAGTAAGAATGTTTCGTTACCTGATCTGTGGATTAAATCTTTCTGCTGCCTCACCTAAGTGAGGCTTCTGTATCAAGTGACATTAAAGTGAATAGCCCAAATCAAGCATAGCCTTACGTTGTTCGGCGCGCCATCAGCGCTGCGGTCTGCGCGTTAAGTTGAGAAGTGACAGAGCTGGTTCCGACTACGACATGCTCTAGTCACAACTAGAGCTAATTTTATAGACTGCGATGGGAAATAAATACACCTTGTTTTTATAGACACGTCGGACTTTGATAGTCTTGTAATTTTCTTTATTCTAAAACCTCCTGAATGCTGAGCTATTAGGTCCTTTTCTTACTATGAAAACGATAACATGGTTTATTGACTGTCAAAATTATGAACTGTCAAAATTATGAACTATTCATTCGACGCGCGAATGAATAGTTCATAATTTTGACAGTTTCCAGTTTGACCCTTATTCAAAGTAGTATGTTCCAAAAAATAGCTGTGTAGTAGGTACAAGGTAGTTTTCATAAATAATGAAGACTGGCTATAAAACCAAGGTGTAAGTTCTGTAATGGAAAAGGATAATGTCAAATAGTTATCCTCATAATACCAACCACGTTGAAAAACGAGTCAATGTTTTCACCCTCCTCCCCTGTAATAAAGTCCTTACAGTTTATTAACAATGTGTTTTTATCCAAACCCTTTTTGACGAACTATCAAAAACCAAAAGACCAACTCTCAATTCGCTTCTTACAAGAAACAAGGACTATTAGAAAAGCAATCAAGTAGAATGGACTTTTTTATTCTAAACGGATTGTAAAATAACGTAATTACTTATCGCGGATTAAGACTTACGATAAATAACTAAATTACTTATGTGATAAAAATATTGTGAGACTGGTGCTTGGCATTTCAAAGTAAAATCTGCCAGTTAGAAAACTAAGATTTAGATTAAAATCAAACACAGGCTATGTCTAGAAAATATATTTTAGTACATCAAATTTCAACATTTATATTTGTTATTTAAAAAATAAATGATAAACATCGCTGACTTCACGACACTTACTCCCACTACTACTGAAGAATCTCAAAAACAGTCTAAAATTACCAACACACTAAGAACACGGCTCGCAGCGCCTGCGGGATCCGGTCCAACAAAAACGAAAGACTGCGAATAAGCAACCGCTATTTATTTACAGTATGGTCTTTGAATTCCTTTCATCAGCCATGCGCGTGTTATTAGTGTGCTTCTGCCATGATACACTAGACAATAGACAATCTAGACTTTTCACTAAATTACCGATCATAAAGTACGTTAATTACACTAAAGCTGTGGACACACTGGGAGCTAGGCCGCGTATTGTATGACTTTCAAATGGATATGATGTGACGTCAAACTTGCTCTCGTCACACATATGCCACAGTTAGTGTGACGTCACAAAGTAGATCATTTCTGCTTTAATGGTATATTAAAAGAGGCTAGAAGCCTGAATTTATTTACAAATATAAAAAAAAACTGTTTCGATAAGAAACAATAATTAAATAGCTTAACTCTTTCTACATTTGTCATAAAGAATTATATAGTATCGTATTTTACAGATTGATCTACGCATTTACAAATGATCTATAAATTACAAACGATCTCAGTTCATCACAGATAATATTTTCATGTTCTACATGAAAATATTATCTGTCTTTGAATAAGTTAATTTAAAGTTATAGAAAAGGGACAGGTAATTAATTAATTAATATAATATGTTTATTTCCTGTAAATATAGTTAATTATTAATTATATATTATTAAAATAATAGATCTGTACATACCGGCGCTTATTGAAGTAAGTAAATCTTTTAGTTCAAACGCTACATGTGTCCACAACCTAAAACTGCCGTTCAGAGAAAAAATTCTATATAATGGCGGAATTACTTTGAGTTTGAACTGACTAAACATGTTGAAAACACTCATTTTCTACATCTTTGCATTGCTACATTGACTGAAAATAGTGATTTCAATATATTTCGTGTTCACCACCGACGCAACGCGAAATCACCAAGTGTCATGTAGCGTTGCGTTGCGTGTTGCAAGTGTGCCTCCACCCTAAAGCCTAAGCTATCTTACAGCTATACTATTTACATTTTGGCAACCTCTTAGTCTATAAGTGTAGTGACATCTGATATGTGGCGGGAAATAAATCCGTATTCCCGGTGATATTACGACGTGTCGATACACGTAACATGTAACATAATATACATCACATTTTTTTAAATTATTATTACAAGAGTCGCACTAGGCTCGCAACGCCCGCACTAGGCTCTCGACAGAGGCTGCTCTGATTATTAAAGTTAATGCATTATATAAAAATTAGATTCGCTTGTCTTTGTTAAAAAAAAAACTGCCGACCTTGAAATGTTTGCTCCATTGATATGTTGCTCCATCTGGAGCGTCTTAGTCATACATATATCAATGGTACAAAATCATTTGATTAAAAGAAATATTAGGTCCTAGCAATACCATACTTTGTGGTATGATGAAAGTTAAATTTTTTTTTTAGTTATTATTGTTTGTAAAAAAATGGCAATACTTTAGAGTTACAATGCAATGTTTTGTAGAACATTTCTGGATTTTCTGGTCTTTTAATATTTTGAAATATTATTCTATCTGTGTTAAATTGTCCACATTACTTGAATGTAAATCGATTTTATATAGACAGTGGCGCCCCCAATTTTCCTACATTTTTTTGTCAAACTTATAACAATAAATTGTTGGTAAAGCCTCATCTCGAAATTAAAATATCTAGAGTATAAGATCTCTGTACTCCCTTAAAGTTACTACATGATTCACTTGATGGTAAGTGACGATGTAGCCGAAGATGTTATTGTACTAACTTAGAAGGCGTAAGCAACTCCTAACGGTTTCTACACAGCATCGGAACGCTTAATCGCTTGGCGGTGTGTCTTTTCCGGTGGGGGTGGTAAATACCCGTGGCTGAAAATTCCCACAAGACAAATATATAGTATAGTATATAATATCTACAATTCTACATATTAAAATTTGTATAGATATTTAATTCCACGACGTCGCGCCCCACTCTGTCAAACTCCATACGAATCAATGAAACATAAGCTATTTTGGCAGAGTCGGGCGCGTAGTAATTAAAATATTTAAAATGGACGTAAAAGTTAAAATTAAACTTATTTAGTTACTAGTGGTAATGCCCACTAGTAGAAATTTTAACTGTCTGTACTCTACACGTACATAAGTATAAAGGATACCGAGTCAAAATCATTCTGAAACGACAAATAATTTCAGCCCAAATTGGTGACATCTGTTATGCCGAAACTGTTTCTCAGATGAAGTTTTGACTAAATATAAAGCGATCAGCGATGCACTCGTTGCTTGCACTTTTTATCAATATCTATTCTCTAACAAAACAAAGTTATTTTTTTTTGTTTTTTCCAATGCTAAAAGAGGATCATAGAAACCATATTACTCAAGATATGTCATTTATAAATACCAGTCTCTGTATATTCCGATGGACGAATCTTAAAAACTGAAAAAGTACCTAAAAAGCCAATACATTCGCTTAAATTATACACTACGATATAATGTAAAACAATATTATACAAAAATATTGTATAAGAAAGTAACCGTTAAAAATATGGCCACGAAAATTACATTTACAATATATTTTAGGATAATTCCTACTAGACTATTTCACCAAAATAATATTTACGTCGCATGTAAAAATAATATCTGTTAGTTCATTGTTAAACATGCAATAATAATTAGCTATATTCTTAAATAATGAAATTGATTAGTTAAAATTAAAATAAATGCAAAAATGCGTATTGAAAATAAAATATGATTTTTACAATTCTAAATATTTACATACCAAATATTGACATAATAATAAACTAAAAACGAAAAATCCTTTCCAATATGTTTTCCATGGGGATAGTTAAAACTTGACCTCAGTTTAATTAATCGAATTAATGATATTACTCGTAACTTGATTTTGCAAGCACAAAATAATAATATAGTAACAGTTTTGCCCAAAGAGTAAAGAGTATCACATAGATTTATATTAGGTCATCGCTCGCGCTCCGACTAGGTAGAGCCCTACCTTACAACGACAGC
Organism: Coenonympha arcania; assembly: GCA_036785405.1. Taxonomy (NCBI): domain Eukaryota; kingdom Metazoa; phylum Arthropoda; class Insecta; order Lepidoptera; family Nymphalidae; genus Coenonympha; species Coenonympha arcania. The sequence goes on along the minus strand of CM072065.1, from coordinate 340,007 downwards.
TCCGTGAGTACGGCAACTTTTTCTTGTCGTGTCAGTGTGAATTTGTATGGTGTGCAGATGCTAGTGTGCGTGAAAAATTGTGTAGCGACGGCTCGAGTTTGCCAATTTGGGCAAAGTATTTTATGCCGCACTTTTGAAGTCAAGGGCTCCCTCTTGGACCTCTATGGAGTATAGTATAACAATAATTTTCGTCAAAAGTCGGCGGTGAGGTACTCGAAGCTCTACTTAATGGCACAAAATATATAATAATTAATTACTTTGTGGAAGTACAAAATTCAATTGTGTATTTTAAGTAGGCTTGTTTTACACATATTATGTCAAAATGTAAGAATGTCAAAGTTATTTTTGTTTTAAGTAATTTTAAGTTAAATTTCAAGTGTTTGAGTAGGTTCTTGTTAAAGTAACGAAAGTGGCTTAACCAATCCTACACTACACCTAATATTATTGTTATTATTCTCTTAACATGATTATGTCATATGATCTGATATGACAATTCTTTAATACTCCCTACACCTAGAAATATTCTGTAAGCATTAGCATGAACATTGGGCCCAGAGCTTTATTGGAAGGTTCAATTTTTTTTCCTTTATATTGACTTTACATTGAACATTCAAAACTTTAACTTCCTGTTGTGATATAATATTTTCTCATCTTTATTTTTTATCTCTTCCTGTACCCAAAGATATAGTTTATACGTAAAGATATAGTCATATGATAAAACAGGCTCTGAATTTCAAGCTTACAATACCAATGTGTCACAGACTGTAGTCTCGTAACTCATTGACCGTCGAGCATTATCGGCGCTGATGCTTACCTCCAAAATTGGCTTCAATTTAGTCGGCTCCATACAAGTCCAACTCAATGCCTGTAGCTTAATTTTGATAACGTATCTTCATTTACAATACTGAGTCTAGTATTTGCCAATGCTTACAGGCACTTTTACTTGTCGTGTCGAGACATACTAAACTGAACTTATTATTGATAGTTCCACTGTCACAGATAGCCGAAAGATCTACATGTTACAACATTTATTCACTATCATTAACATAACTCTAACTTTACACCAAAATATGTTATTTGGGACGTGCAAACATGTTATCTGCCAATGATCTACTATTTTATTACCCACCAGGGCGGCCGGCACTAGCGCCTCATTAGAGTGGGTTGACACTTGACATTGATATTTTAGTATTTTTTTGACATAAGGAGTTATAACTTGACAAATACCCAGCACAGTCCAAAAACGCGAAATCTGGTGAGCAGATTTAGTTTCTTTGGTGTGCTTAGCGTAAGTTTGTGACAAGCAAATAGTTGTTTTATAAATATGAATCATGTACAATTAATATATTGAACTTGCACATGTCAAGTATATTGAAAGTGTTTGTGCAAAAGTTGTCATCATAATTCTTCAATGATTGAATATTATTGTGACATTTGGGGTTATTTTGCCCAACCACCTTGATGGACGAAAAAGTGTTGTCTATACCCATGTCAGGCATGATACAATAAGCTCCATTGAACTTCTGTAGACAGTTCACGCTAAATGGTTAGGTGCGTTGGTATGCGATGCCTCGCATGAGAGGCTGGGTGCTGTGCTAGAGCAGTATGAGTGGCAGATCCTCGCCGGGCGCGTGCTTCGGTCAGCAGGCGGGAGCGGGCAGCGGGTGGATGAGCAGCGGCGCGAGCGACGTGTCCGGTGCGGCGTACAGCACGCGCTCGAGCACGCACGAGGCGGACAGGCGCGCTTCCGCGTCGTGGTCCCAGCACTCCTCTATCGTATCGCACAGCACCGCCAGACCCTGCCGACCGACAAACATGCTAGAAACAGTAAACACTACAAACGAGGAAGCAAAGCGCTCCGTATTACACACTACACGACACGACGTTTCGGCACGACAACTATATTGCAGAATTATCTGATGTTTCATGTTTTTGACGTGACAACGTCTTATAAATCGATAAAGCCGGTTGCACGCACAAAAAAACATGACTCATCCGGCGTTACCTCGCTAATGCGGCGTTACCGGCGTTACCTCGCGAGCGCAGAACGAGCGACAAAGAAGACGTTGTCACGTTCAACTATCGTCAGTAAACCGACTTTACAGACAACCATTTTTTTATTGTAAAAAGGTGCCATTGTGACTAAGTTTTTGAGTACATTAGAATACCAATAGACACAACATTACAACAGTGTTCTAGCTAGTTACACTCACAGGGTTGTCCCGCCACCGAGGCTGTATGTGCGGGCGCAGCTTCCGTTGCACTACAGTCTCTTGCATCTCCTCCAGGCCGGGGTGCGATCCCACCTCCTCCTCCAGCGGCAGGCGATACTGCGCAGTGGGCTCCACGCCTCCCTCCTCGCACCTGTCCAAATAAAACGTGTCATGCAGCAGGATGGACGGTTTAACATATTATTACATAATAATTTTTCTCTCACATGGGCAATGTGGCTTGAACCCACAGATTAGAAGTTATCTGATAATGGTGTCAATAATTTTTTTTTTTTTTTTTTTATTTAAATAAGCACACTTACAATTTACATATAAGACATAAGCACGAAAACATACACAACACTACACTAACTGATATGTAAATCAATTAAAAGTGTACATAGCATTCATGGGGTATGTCATGCAAACTAAATTTAGAAAATTGTAGAAAATTCCTATATATAACTAAGAGAATTAATTATTTATACCGTTACACAGAAACAATAATGAAACAAAATACAAGAAAAATACAAAAAATAAAAGATAAACATTTCTAAGGCCGTGGAACATAATTGATTAAAAGAAGTAACTGTAATTTTAATATACTACCTTAATAACGAATAATTCGCCAAGACATGATTGGTGAGTTTTTTCTTAAAAGCAGTGTAGTTTCCTTTGTAGCTACTAGTAGGATGCAGGATATTATCCAGAAAAACACGCTCGTAAACTTTAAACGGTACCAATGGGCAAGCATTCGCAGAGGAACTCGAGTAGCGACTGACTGCAGCGGCGCCGGCCGCTGCCGAACAAAATCGCAATATTTGGAGGTAGTTTGAATTCACAATACGCGCGCGTCGAGTGTACGCCGATCCACACAAGTTTAATTTTGTGCGCTATGCTCGAGTTCCCGGGTTTGCTTACGACATTTGCACCACATATTTATTTATAAAAATTTAATTATATTTACATGAAATAATAGTTATATATATTGTTGTATGTTACATGTATATTGTCTGCATAAAATATAATCCCTACACTACTCCCCCGTTGAGACCGAAGGTTACTGAGGTCGATAGTAATCTGGGAATCTGACGACTCGCCCCGATCTGGTCTTCCTCTCAGGAACAAGATTGGATGTAGGTGGAGCGGGGATGGCTTTTGCAGTTGGTGTTGGTGACGTAGTCTTCAAATCATCTCGGGTCATGTGTGCGGCCTTCAGTCGGTCTATGGAAACGGTTGATTCCTTTTCATTGATGATGAGCTTAAAGGTTTTGCTTCCTCTTTCTACAACCTTATAGGGGCCAGTATACGGAGGTTCCAGCGAGCGCCTTGCGGCGTCCTGCCGGAGAAAAACGTACTCAGCTGTGCTCAGGTCTTTGGGAATGTAAAACGTTTTCTGTCCATGCCTACTTGCAGGTCCTGGTGATAAGTTCGCCATATGACCGCGGAGTCGTGAAGTGAAGTCCGTTATGTCATGGTTCGTGTTGGCAGGATTGAAGAATTCACCTGGTAAGCGAAGTGGCTCCCCGTACACGAGTTCTGCTGCTGAAGCTTTTATGTCCTCTTTCCATGCGCTACGAATTCCCAATAATACTAAAGGTAGTATTTCAGTCCAGCTGGCGTTTTGGTGGCACATGATCGCCGCTTTAAGCTGACGGTGGAGGCGTTCCACCATGCCATTGCAAGCGGGGTGATACGCCGTGGTCGGACGATACTGCGCACCCAGCAGTGTAGTCAGGCTGCGGAAGAGGTCGCTCTGGAACTGCCGGCCTCTGTCCGTGGTCACGCGGTGAGGACTCCCAAAGCGGGACACCCAGCCAGCGATGAAGGCGCGGGCACATGTCTCCGCCGTGATGTCGGCGAGTGGATATGCCTCAGGCCAACGGGTGAAACGATCGATGACCGTGAGGCAGTACCTGTAACCACAAGATATTTTTAAAGGTCCTACGATGTCCAGATGGACGTGGGAAAAGCGTAAGGTAGGAATAGGGAAAGTGGAGGTGGGTGATTGGGTGTGTCGATATATTTTAGTCTTTTGGCAATCTGTGCATTCTTTGGCCCATTGACGGCAATCTTTTTGCACTCCTGGCCAAACAAATCTTTCAGCGACCAGTCTTGCAGACGCTTTCGCACCTGGGTGGCTCAACCGATGCAATGCGTTGAATACCAATTTCCGGAAAGCAGTAGTGACATATGGTCGTGAATTTGCCGTTGAGAGATCGCAATAAATGTATATATCGGAGTCGGGTGCCTTGATCTTCCTCAAGTCTAGTGCTGAACCCTTCTGTATCAGCTGTTGAAGTTCTAGATCTGAGTCTTGTGCTTTAGCGAGTGCTTCATAATCCAGTGAAGTGCTTAGTTCCTCTATACGGGAGAGTGCATCCGCTACGACGTTCTGGCTTCCTTGGACGTACTGGATATCCGTTGTAAACTGGGAAATGTAGTCCAGGTACCGAAACTGTCTTGGGGAACATTTTTCACGGTTGTGCGCAAAAACAAATGTCAGAGGCTTGTGGTCTGTAAAGACGGTGAATGGCCTCGCTTCAACCATGTGCCTAAAATGTCGAATTGCGTCGTAAATGGCTAAGAGTTCTCGGTCATACGGACTGTACTTTCTTTGGGCTGGAGACAGGCGTCTTGAAAAAAATGCTAGCGGTTTCCAGTCATTGCCACATTTTTGCTGAAGCGCTGCTCCAATGGATGTGTCTGAAGCATCTGTAAATAAGGCTAACTGTGCATCCGCTTCTGGGTGTGCTAGCATAACAGCGTCGGAGAGACTTGATTTGCAGGCGTTGAATGCTTCCAGCATTTCCGGAGTCATGGTGATACTCTGCGATCCTTTCGCCTTAGGTCCTGATAGCACGATGTTAAGCGGTGCTTGATATTTGGCTGCTCCGGGTACGAAACGGCGATAAAAATTATACATGCCTAAAAATCGGCGCAGTTCTTTCACCGTGGTTGGTGTCGGGTAATCTCGAATCGCCTGCACCTTATCTGGGAGAGGTCTGATGCCGTCAGCGCTTACCTCGTGCCCTAGGAATGTAATATGTGCTTTTCCGAACTCACACTTGTTGGTATTTACGAGCATTCCATAGTCTTCCAAGCGTTGTAATAGCTGTCTGAGGTGCTGAAGGTGTTGGGTTTCGTTTTTCGATGCGACCAAAATATCGTCCAAGTAACCGTAACAAAATGGCAGTCCTTTCAGCATTTCATCCACAAATCGCTGGAAAGTTTGGGCAGCGTTCCTAAGTCCAAACGTCATGTATGGAAACTCGAATAGTCCGAATGGCGTGGTGATTGCGGCTTTCGGAATGTCCTCTGCATGTATAGGTATTTGATTGTAGGCTTTTACTAAATCTACCTTTGAAAAAATTTTAGTACCCGCCAGATGCTGAGAAAAATCCTGTATATGTCGGATGGGATATTTATCCGGGATTGTTCGCGCATTAAGTGCCCGGTAGTCGCCACAGGGCCGCCAACCATTATCTTTTTTCGGTGCTAAGTGAAGTGGCGATGCCCACGAACTTTCTGACCTGCGCGCTGTACCATTTGCGAGCATCTCGTCGAATTCCTTCTTTGCGATTTGCAGTCTATCCGGTGGAAGTCTTCTGGGTCGACTAGAGACGGGTGGACCTGGTGTAGTTCTGATGTGATGTTCTGTACAGTGCTTAACCTCTCGGTGTGTTCCAGCTGGGCAAGTGACAGCAGGGTACTCACGCAGAAGTTGGTGATATACTGTGTCCCCTGAGACCGCTTTGACCGAAGAGATGCCATTTGCCTCTTCCTCAGGTGCTGCTGTGGTGGAGAGTGACGTAAATCCGTCGACCAAACGGTGGTTCCTCATATCTACAAGCAAATTGTAATATCTGAGAAAATCGGCACCGATGATTGCCTTGGAAACGTCGGCTACCACAAAACGCCAACTATAGACACGACGTAGTCCGATGTTGAGGTGCAGGTGGATCCATCCGTACGTAGCTATAACCGATCCATTTGCTGCGTAGAGTTGATAATCTGTCCTAGCGCGAGCTCGTTTAAGTGCTGATCGAGGATATACGCAGAGGTCTGACCCTGTGTCAACCAAATACGGTATCTTCGTCGTTCTATCTGTAATGAATAAGCGGCCTGGCTTGGAGGGGCAGTCGTTAGCCGCTACTGTCGGCTGCCGCTCCCGTTTTCCGAACTAAATTTGCATGGGGTCGTACAGCGGGTAGCTCGGCTGCCAAATCGGTTATGGTACCAGCAAAAATCAGGGTTACGTTGTCTGGAGCGCGAACGGCTTCTATTGCGAAATGTTTGCCGGCTGCCTTCGCGTGAGTTTGGCCTATTGTAATTACGAGACCGTGATAGCTGACCTCTTAACGATGCTACCTCGTGGGTGAGGCGTGTGATTTGCTCCGCCATATCCTTAAAAGAAAAATCCGCCGATGCCACGACTGGTGCTGCGGTGACTGGTGAAGATACAATTTCGTACACTCGGTCTGCTAGCTCCGCTACAGTCTCCAAAGGTGCGTCTGTCTGTGAAGCAATCACCGTTTGTATATTATGCGGTAATCGGCTGCACCATAAGGTGCGAACGAAGGAATCAGGTACCGTCGGTCCCGCTAAGGTCTGTAGATGCCTGAGGAATTGCGACGGTTTTCTATCACCGAGTTCCTCATGCATTAATAGCTGCTTGACTTTTTTTTCTTGCGAGTCTGACAACCTTTTTATTAATTCCGTCTTTAATTTTATATATTTGTTATCGGCTGGCGGTGAAATAATTATGTCTTTAACTTCTGCCGCATACTGACGGTCTAATTGCGCTATCACATGGTAGAATTTTGTGGCGTCGGACGTTATTCCGGCAATAGTGAACTGACCTTCTATTTGGGAAAACCACAATCCGGGCTCCTCTGGCCAGAAAGGCGGTATTTTCACTCCAACTTTGAAAACACCTACCGCGGCACTTGTGTCGCCTACCGTACGGCTTCCCGATGCTTGGTCCGAAACCGGGTCCTGTCTGCTGCTTTTATCCATTTTATTCCGATATTCTCTTCGTCGTGGGTCACCAGTGTAGTTTCCTTTGTAGCTACTAGTAGGATGCAGGATATTATCCAGAAAAACACGCTCGTAAACTTTAAACGGTACCAATGGGCAAGCATTCGCAGAGGAACTCGAGTAGCGACTGACTGCAGCGGCGCCGGCCGCTGCCGAACAAAATCGCAATATTTGGAGGTAGTTTGAATTCACAATACGCGCGCGTCGAGTGTACGCCGATCCACACAAGTTTAATTTTGTGCGCTATGCTCGAGTTCCCGGGTTTGCTTACGACATTTGCACCACATATTTATTTATAAAAATTTAATTATATTTACATGAAATAATAGTTATATATATTGTTGTATGTTACATGTATATTGTCTGCATAAAATATAATCCCTACAGCAGTATAAGAGTCGTGAAATATATCAATGCCCGGCATTGTTTTGGATAATTCGTTATATTTGCAACAAATACGCACAATAGGAGCTTGACTTCCGAGACGTGTTTTCGTGAAAGGAATATGGAATATTTTGGAAATGCGCCAACGGGGATACCTACGTGGAACAGACAACGATATGCGATTAAGAATTTTGCTGCACTTTACTTTTATGCAAGATTTTATAAAGATAGCACAGATCAAGAATTTCTCGCCTATTTCGAAGAGATATCAGTTTAAAATGAGTCAGTCTCTGATTGTAGGGTTGCCGGTGAGAGAAACCACTAGCGTAAAAGGCAAGGTGCCGAGTAAAGGCACGTTGTACGCTTTCAATGCGCTGGGAGTGTACACTAAAGGATGGATTCCAGATGACACTTGCGAATTCAAGGTGGCTTCTTACCAATGCGTTGAATAACAGTATTTTAGTCTTAGAAGAAAAAGCCTTTGTGTTGCGTTTGATAAATCCCAAGAGCTGCGCGGCTTTATTTACAACATTGTTTATATGTGATTTGAAGGTTAACTTTCTGTCAATAGTTATTCCTAAATCTTTAATTTCCATTAACTCTTGCACAGGAACATTATTAATTGAGTAACTGGAGACAAGTGGTTTTTTTTTCCGAGTAAATTTGACGTGAAAGCATTTGTTAACATTTAGGGACATACTATTGACTTTGCACCAATTAACTATTCTATTCAAGTCATCCTGTATGAGCTTAACATCGTCGTCAGATTTGACTGATCTATAGATTTTTAAATCATCAGCAAATAACGAGCAGGAGCTGTTTTTGATTTCAGTGGTAATGTCGTTAATAAAAGCCAAAAACAATAGAGGCCCCAAGTGAGAACCTTGAGGCACCCCAGACTGTGCAAGATATGTTTTCGATTCAAAACCATTGATAACAACAATTTGGGATCGCTGCGCTAGATATGATTCGAACCATTTAATGAAGGAGGACCCTATACCGTACTGAGAAAGCTTGTTGACGAGTTGTTGGTGATCAACCTTGTCAAATGCGCTACTAAAGTCTGTGTAAATAGCATCAACCTGATGGCCGTTATCTACTTCTTTTAGAAGATCAGAAGTAAAATTTGTCAAATTGGTCTGAACCGATAAACCGCTTCTGAATCCATGTTGCGAGCTGGTAAGGAAGTTGTCAAGGTGTTTGGCAAGAACGGGCTGCACAAGACTTTCAAATAGTTTGGAGAAGCATGAAAGAATTGATATAGGGCGATAATTTTTGATATCCATGCGATCACCTTTCTTGTGGAGTGGCACTATACGCGCTTTCTTCCATTCTTCAGGAAAGATACCTTCTTCAAGGGAACGATTAAAGATTAGCGTCAGTGGAAAGGCCAGGCCAGGACCACAACGCTTGACAAAGATGGGAGGAAGGCTATCTGGACCCGCACCTTTTTGAGGATCTATTTTTTTTAATTTTTTTAAAACATCTGCTTCGAAAATCATCAACTTGGAAAATTGTGGAATATTGCTGTTTGGTTGGTATGGTACCGGTATGCAATTAGTCGATACAGTGTAAATGGAGGAAAAATGGTTTGCAAAAAGATTAGCTATCTCCGAGCCAGAATTTGCAACCGTACCATTCAACTTCATAGACCCAGGTAAAGATGATTCACCCTTCTTTTTATTTTTAAAGTATTTCCAGAAGTGTTTCGGATTTTTTGAAATATTAGACTCAGTGCTATCTTTATAATCATTCAGACATAAGTCAAAGAGTTTGTGACACCGACTACGAAGTATTTGAAACTCTAGGCTATCTCTGGGGTTGTTGTATTTGCGGTATTTTCTGCGAAGCTTGTCTTTTTCAGATAATAATTTGATCAAGTTATGCTTGAACCAAGTTGGATACTTTGCTGAGATAAACTTATGTTTGGGTACAAAAAGATCAATTATATCAAATAAACATTCGTAAAATATTTTAACCATAGCATCGACATCTTTGCAATCAGAAAACTTGTGCAACCAATCAATATTTTTTATTTCTCTAACCACAGAGTTATAATCAGCCTTATAGTAATTGTAATCGATGCGTGTTTTAGAACGAAGGAAGGAAACATTTCCGCACTCAATACTAATTAAAAGGCTAGGATGGTACGAGTCCAATTTACTCAATAAGTCAGGAGGTTTTGTAACCTTAATGTGTGGTATGTTACTTAGCACTAAGTCCAAAAACCTATCGTCACAGTTACTCACACTGTTATATTGATATATATTATTGATAGACATAAAATCAACTAATGAGTAACCTAGAGCATTATTGTAATTAGAGGGAGTCATGTTTGAGCCATTGGCAGACCATTCCATAAAACCCATATTAAAGTCTCCTATCACCACTAAGTCATCAACGTGATTGGTCACATTATCTACGCTATCTAAGAATTTATTTAGTTTTTCTAATTTGACTGGTGGAGGTAAATAGACTACACAAAGTGCAATTCTTTTTGAGACATTGTTGTTACTAAATTCTAATACTACCCATACATTCTCATCATCAGTTTCCCAATTTATAATACGAGAAGACGAGATCTCACGTGAGATAGCAATAAGAACGCCTCCACCATCTTTTTTAGATGAAGAACATACACGATCTTTTCTGTATATGACATAGCGGGAATCAAACAGTTCATTATCAAATATACTAGAATTAAGCCAGGTTTCAGTGAACACAATAATTTTATAGTTAGATATTAAGATATTCTTATGCACATCATTAGTCTTAGTTCTCAGTCCTCGCACGTTTTGATAATAAATGTCCAACAGTGTGAAGATGTAAGAGCCATAACATTCAAACAGTTTATTTAATAAATTAGACAATGAGCTTAAGACTATCTTCGTTTTTAATTATTATTGCCTGACTAAATTCGTCCTTGCGTACGTAGATCTTTCCATTTCTAATCCATGTAAAGCGATATTTCTTCTCCTTGGATTTTATGCGAGCAGCAGCATGAAGAGATTTACTCCCCGGAGTTAAATGCTCTGAAACAAATATTGGTGCTCGAGATCCTCCTATTCCTAGATGGTGAGAGCTCAATTTATCTTCAGGATTTTTTTTATTGAATTGTGCTACCGCCGCTAGGAGAGCATCTCTGTGCTTCATTGTACGTAGCTTGACAATGACCGAACGTGGCTTTTCAGTATTTTTATTCAGCTTAGCTACCCTGGTAACATGTATGATCTCATCCTCTGATAGCGGATTTTTGACGACTTGGCTTAACTGAACCATCATGTTTACTAAATTTTCTGCTTTGTGTTCAGGAATACCATTTACTTCAACATTGCACTCTCTCATATGCAACTCGACGATGTTCAACCTGGTTGTAAGGTCCTTAACAGATGATTGAAGATGGGAATTTGCATTTTTTAAAGTGTTGATAATGGTGGATTGTTCTTCCATTGCATTTTTCATTTCTTCAAATTTCGCATTCATAAAAGACATCGACTCACTGAATCCCGCTATTTGTTCATTAATTGATTCCAACTGTGCAGTAACAAGTTTTTTTATAGTTGAAGAAAGTTCCTGTTTCAGAATGTCACGAAGGGTGTTCTCAGTCAAAAAGTTACTTCCATCGGCACTACTCATCGATGCGGGTGTTGGAGACTTGCTATGTTTCTTCCGTGTAGTGACGAAGGACACAGGAGAGTCTTCGTCTGAGACTTTACTGCACATTTCACTTGTGATAGCTGACCTAACGGGTGTCTGCGTGTTTCCAGTTTTTGGCTGCTTGCTGCAACACTCCGGGCATTTCCAGTTGTTCCGCTTTTGCTGGTCCATAAGTACAAATTGCTTGACCGGTATGTTTGCGCATTCGCAATCGTATTTCGATTTACAGATTAAGCAACTAAGAAATTCTTTTTTAGGCAAGTCATTTCTGCAACCGGCGCAGATTTTAACATTCGATGCTGACGCCATTCTTCTTACAGCCAAGATATGTCAATTTTATATTTTAGAAAATGGAAAAAAGCGCTCCGGCGTTGGGATTCGATCGCACGGCTCTGCTGCGGCTAGGCAGCGCTCATACAAACTGCGCCACGGTGCTGTTAGTCCATCAAAACGAAAATATCGTACTAATTAAGAATTGGTGCTTGTTGGTTGTTATCGATAGTTTGTAGGTAGTATTAAAAATAACTGAGAAGTTCAGCATTGACTCTTGATAAGTAAACACTGATCACAAATTAATAACGTAGCCAGATTCACCGAATTCACTTTTGGAGTTTGTTATTAGCAATTATAGGACTAGATATAACACTAATCTCACTTTTTTACACTTCGGGTACTGGATAAGGCTTGATATAAGGTAATGATTTGCACCTACAAGTTACTATTTTAACACCAGAGTTTCTTCTAAGTCACGTAATTATTTCATTGGATAACAATTACACAGGGCAATTAAAGACTAAGTAACGTTTTCCTACTATTTTTGATAAGTATAGTTTACTATTTAAATTAAAACGAATTCTATTACAAATAGCAAAATTTAGAGATGTTTACATGACGCGTGCTGCCATCTGACATTTGATTTCTGATGTTTTCATTAATAAGTATAATTCACAATAAAGTTGAGTTGTATCCACAAAAATAAGAATTGGACTGTATTTCAATAATAATAGTTTCACTTACCGTGAAGCAATCTCCCATAAAACAAGTGCACAAGCGTACATATCTATTCTCAGGAAGGCATCCTTAGTGAAGTTGATGGCTCCATCCAGCACTTCTGGAGCCATATACCTCCTTGTGCCGACCTGACCGTGCGCGTCTCCGCAGCCGTGACCCGCCACGAACACCAGTGCCAGCCCGAAATCGGCGATACAAGCTGTTAAATCAGCTTTTAACAGAACGTTCTTGGATTTGAAGTCTCTGTGTGCAATGGCTGGTTTGCCTCCACCTTCTTCATGCAAATGCGCCAAGCCTCGCGCCACGCTTGCAGCCACGCGCCATGCCTCCGACCAAGTTAGAGTGTGACTCTTCAGGTAGTCACACAGGGAACCCTGTAAAATTATTGACTTAATTTTTGAAATTTACAAATACAAAAAAGCACTGACTGTTTTTTATTTATGGACTTACTATCCAACCCAAAATAACAGGTAATTGGTACCAAGTTGTTGGTTTGGTACCAAATTTTTATGTACAAAATCAAATTTTCAGTCACTAATTCTATTTATATTCATTTGAACTATATGCACACATGATAAAAGGATATTGAATGCTAATATTCATTGAACCAAGTACCTTCTCATGATAAGCAGTTATGAGCCAGTACTCTGCCTGCAGGTTGTCTCCCTTCTTGTCAACTCCAATGTAGTGTAGGATGTCGGGGTGGTCCATCTGTGGCAGTCGGTATATCTCCTGCTCGGCCAGCCAGGATTGCTTATCCTGCAGTGGAAACACTTTAACAGCCACATCCTTCTGACCGAGTTTAGCTCTCCAAACTGCCCCAAATCTGCCTCTAGCACGAACTTCACATAATGTTATCTGGGCCAGTAAACCGGCAGACTCATTCTCCATGCCTGCACCAGCAGATGGCGGTCGCGACAATGACGCTTCACCGCTACCCAATTCAGCAAAGGAGCTTCCTTTACGTTTTCTGTACAGCAAGTAACACCCAACTAGAACGGCAAACAATAAAAATAATGGTGTCAAGGTATATGCTATGACAGCGTTCGTATCATCTTCTGGAGTGGGTAACGGAGATGCTGGCACTTTCTCAGGAGGGAGCTCGGTTTGGGCTACAATTCCTGCTGATAAACCAGGGAACGTAGCGTTCTCGTTGCACATGTCACCTTCACAACAGCAGTGGAGTAATGGCAGCTTTATGCTATGAAGTCTGCAGCTTGAAGCTCTGTCATTACAAGCAACAGTGTCCAGGAAACAACCCTTAACCTTAACGGTTGCTGTATTTGTTATGTTGTCATATAGCCACAGGGTAAAGCAGTGATTGCTTTTATCAGTTTCAATGGGTTGGCATTCTTCTTTGACCACTGGTGCAGGGACACAGGTGGCATTGCTGGAGAGGTCACACAGTGGTGGTAAAGTGCTGTTGTAAAATTCACAGTATTTGGTTTCAATGCCCCCTCCTTTGGGACGCGGTGGCAGGTTTTCATCAGAGGGAGGAGCAGCCAATGATCTCATTGTTGTTCCATATATCCCTGCAACAACAAATATTCTACAATGTTATAGAAACTAGCAGATATTATAAATAATCTACCTAGATAGTAGGAAGTACCCTCGAGTAATAATTTTCAAGGAAAATAAGATAATTTAGAGCATATGTCTATTCTCTACAACTATCATCATCATCGTCATCATCAAACTAAGAACAGTTAATCTTGTTTTACTAATTATACTTCCGAGATTATTGAACAACTTTCATACTGAAATCTCATAGTTACTAGTAAGTTTATATGTCCAAAAACAAAGACAAGTTTTATGATCAATATTGAAACTGCTGTCCTATATACAAGTTTGAATCAGTAAACTTTACTGAGTGTTTATTTACAGTGGTAAGTTGAACCCTATCCTAGACAGTGCAATTGAATAATCGCCCAAGACGTCTGTCTACAAATTACTAAAATGAGCCAAGTACCTACTCAGAAAGTCGGAACTCACCTAGCACTAGTAAAGATACGCGCAGCAGCATCTTAGATGTCGTCACTTGAGGGCGCAGGCGGGATTAGCGACCGGTCACTACAGCCCGATGTTATTTTTACACACGGCCCCGACATCAAAGGTCTATTTAGGAATTCTTAACATAAGTACATGTAAGGCCGTCACCCAAACACGCACTTTATAAGATCACCGTCTAACACAACACCACCATGATGAACTTCGCAATATATCACACTTCCACAGCGTAAACAATTAATCAAAACAATTAAGCTAATCGCTGTGATTCAGTCTGGATTTTGTAAAATTATAGGACAAACAAGTTTGTGGAGAGCTTGGATTGGATTTTTGATCATAGACAAAGGATTACTTACTTTTGACGTTATCAAATATTATCAGACCTACCTTCGTCTGGGGATGCGATTTCGATCTAGAACAAAGAATAGATTTCCAAGCTCAAGAAAATCGGATTTCAAGATTTTAATTAGCTAATTTTGGAGTGCAGTATTTTTAAAATTATTATGTTTAATATATTTGTAGTCAAGGAATATACTACTCTCTAAACGAGAGTTTGTAGTGCACCTTTTTCTTTTTCGAAATTTAGAAGATAAATCTCTAATTTAAATTTTCTATTTATGCTTAGTCTATGGTATTAAATAATAAATTGATAGTTTTTTAGTTTTTAAAGACGTGTATACCTACCTACCTTATTAGTTTATCTCTGAGAGTTTATCTGTGATTTGATTATTATAATCTGTTTTTTTCTGTCAATGTCAAACTGTCAATGTCAGAAATTGATGATTGTTTTGCTTTCCGATAGGTAGGTACCTACCTTGTTTTTATTTACATTTTACTGATTTCGCTTTTACTTACAATTTTAATGAAATTCATTATATTTTAATCGATTAATTTTTATTTATCCTTTATGAATTGAGCTCCAAATATGTCATTTTTTTATTTAGCTGCTGTTAAAGGTGATATGCCGGTGCATTTGCTGGAAACAGTGGTAACAAAAAGGTTAGAGTATTTACGAGCTATTATTAAAAAGGAAGACAGTGCTTACAACGAATACGTCGTAGAAGGAAGCGTGTACGACGTCGTGGGACACTACATGGTGTGTATTATTGCTATACTGGAGCGTAGCGAAGAGTTCACGCAGCTCGTCATCGGCGGTGAAGATATCTTGTTTAGACGAAGACTCAAAGCACTATCGGCCTACGATTTGCGATCTTTTGCCAAGAAACTTTTACGAGTCATAAGGAAATTACATTCAGAGGTACAATTTCTCACACCTCTCCGAACCTTGTGTCAGCATGTAATGCTCAGGGACGTGGCGCACCACATATGTTCAGTCTGCAACGAGAATTGTTCCTTGCACAGCTTTAAAGTAAACTTCAAACATTGCCTCTCGTTTGTTGCGAGAAGGGAAGTTATTTTAAAGAATGGCGCAGCTAAGATCCCCTGCAGCAAATGGAAATCCTATTTCACACAGCTGTTTAGAACCAATTTGAAGCATAAGTTGTATACAACTGATTTAGAAAGCTTGAGAAATGATCCCAGGATTACAGAGATACTCAGGAAAGTAGGAAATCAAATGAGTCCACTGTACAATAATGTAAACATTCTAAGAAATGATCAAGTCGATTTGAATTCAAAACTGTTTCCTCCATGCATGCATAATCTACATCAACATTTGAGAAAAAAACACAGACTAACACATGACCAGAGGTTTTACTACAGTCTCTTTCTCAAAGACTTGGGGATGCCAGTGGAGGAAGCGGTCATATTTTGGAAAAAAGAATATCAACAAGCTCCAAATGGAAAGTCTACTTGCTGTCATAACTGGGCCAAAGATGAAAAGAAGTTTGTCTATGGAATCAGACATATGTATGGTTTGGAGGGTGGTAGGAAGGAGTACAGCTGCAGGAGTTGTCATCAAATACAGAGTTCAGATACAACATATTCAGAAGGAGGATGTCCATTCAAATCCTTTGATGACAACAAAATGGAACAAATATTAAATATTTCAAAGACTGATCCTGTACTGCCACAAATTAGAGAGCTCAAAAGTCAAGAAAGATACACATCTGCATGCATTATGTACTTACAAAACAGGATTTTTAATTTAAAAAAATCTCATGTTAATGTAAACTGTGATAGCATTAACTTTAGCTTTACTCCTGTTAAATATTATTTAATGTTTACAAGCTCTGTTCATGAAGTATGGAATAAATAAAAAATATGTAAAAAGAGGTTACAAAATTAATTTTGAAACTGTAAGTAGTACAGTGGGTTTTGCTTCTTAATTATAGAAAAAAAATTGAGATTGGAGTTTACCATGCATAAAATATCAATTATAGTAAGCCATTGCAAGGCTGTCTTTTTTGGGTCGTGAAACTTACGATTTTTAAAAAAATCTGCTGGAGTTCGGTACAAATGCTCAGAAAATTCCTAGTAAACAAAATAGCGACCTCGTATGAGCCGCTGGCCGTCCACTGCTGGTCATAGACATCCTGAAGGGATCTACGACCTGCAATGTTTTGCACCGCCTGTTTCCCCGCGACTCTATGTTATCAGTCCACCTGCACTGAGAATCTGTGTGTCTGCCGTCACCGAACTTTCGTGTCGCCACTCCAGAACCTTGGGTCCCTTAACGTCCATCGGTCCTGCGTGCTAACTACTCGTAT
Source organism: Coenonympha arcania (assembly GCA_036785405.1). NCBI lineage: Eukaryota > Metazoa > Arthropoda > Insecta > Lepidoptera > Nymphalidae > Coenonympha > Coenonympha arcania. The sequence goes on along the minus strand of CM072065.1, from coordinate 323,029 downwards.
TCTTATCAGTATCCGCAGGTATACTTGTAGAGCCTGATGACAAATACGATATCCTACGATACAGTGATATCCTCAAGCATCATCTTACCTCGTTCGACATCGTCAGGACTCGGGAGTGACAGTTGAGAAGGAGTTGCACCGTGCACGTCAGGCCGAAGTAGCGCTCGCTTCAATAAGGAAGGACCGTCAACTATAATAGTAAAATATAATATACCTAAGTAATGAATTGCGAGAATTAAATACTTTATCTTTATCCTCTATTGATTATAAAAAATTCCTCATAATTTGCATATGCGAATGTCCGCAACGTCATTGCCTCCATCGTAAGTAGATAAGTACCTACAAAGTTATGCTGCTATTAGTGGGCTGTGAACTTACAGAGTTGCAACTTGCAGCGTGACCTGGCGTCAAGGACCACGGGGCACGGTGGCGATATTGATCCGTAAACCATTAGCGGGGGCCTAACCACTAGGTGCCACGACGACGTAGCCGGGGCGCGGGCCACGAGGCGCGGCGGTGTATGAATATTAATAAACGCGGGAAATTACACTGTCAAATCGCACTGCCACTCGTACAAAGGGAATTTAGCAAACTGGGGCACGGAGCAAAGTTCGCCTTTGGTATATGGCCGTTTTACGAAGATTAAGACACATCTAAGTCCTAACTCCCTAAGTAAATTTAAACTGTAGCCGAAATGTACGACCATGGCATGGTTGCCGCATCTTTCCATAAACGGGAGGTCTCGGGTTCAAACCTCTAGGCGGGCACTTGGCAGCTGTTGTGACGCCTGATCTTACCGGCAAGACTTGGCAGCTGATATAATTAACGCCTGATCTACCGGCAAGCAATTCCGCATTCCTGTTCTAGTATTTGTAGCAACCAATAGGGGTTAAAGGTAGCGTTGCCAGGCGTTCGGATAAGGCCGGACATAAGTAGTTAGGCTTTTTGATTGCAAGTCTGTCCAAAACAAGCGGTGTTCGGCTTGTCCTTTTGTCAGGCTTTTACATTTCATCCAAAAGTCTGCGTATAGTACCTTGGGAAAGTGCTATTACTATCCTTCCCAACCCCTCTTTTTTACTATGGAAAAGTCTGATAACGATAATGCGATGTCCTGCGATCCGGCTGACCCCCGGCGCTCTCCGGCACCCGGGCTGGAGAGTGTGAAATCTGCTACCGAAGACTCCACGGGAGTGAGTGACCAGGCTCCTGTGTCAGTTAATATTACTGGAAAGAAAACTCTTGTTCAGCAAGCCTTCCACCCAAGCTTTTTCAATACCCGACCGCGAAGCTCATCCTTGGGTAGCAAATCTTCTAACATCAGTGAAGACATTAGCCTTATAAGCAAACAGGGGCAGTCTCCGAAGAATCCCAATGAAACAAATAAAGCCCCACCAGACTGGCAAAGAATTCCTACCGCGAGAGGTGCCAAACGCAAAAAACTGACCCTTAGTCCTTCCCCAGATAGAGTTCCCATTTCTAACAGGTACAGTCATCTACCGGTAGATGTGAATGCGGAACAGATACAAAACGAAACACCAAGACCTATGAAACCTCCACCAATAATCCTCTACGGGATAGAAGATGTCAATAAATTGACAGACCTACTAGGAACTGCAGTCGACAAAAGCCTGTTTTTCCTTAAAATTGTCAACAAAACCCAGCTGAGGGTTAATTCTAAGGACACTGACGTGTATAAAAAGCTGATTACAATTATAAGAGAGCAAGGACTAATTGGCCATACCTTTAACAGAAAGGATAACAGATGTTGCAGACTTGTTATTAGAAATCTGCATCACACAACACCTATTGATGCCATAAAGCAGGAAATAGAAAAAACTGGTAACACCGTTTCTGGTGAAATAGTCAATGCTAGATATGGCCCACAGAAAAAACCAACATCTACATTTTTTGTCAACCTTTTGCCACATGCTAACAACAAATTCGCTAAAAATATTCGATACATTCACCATCAATCCGTCACAATCGAAGACCCAAAGAAAAAGAAAACAGTGGTACAATGTCAACGATGTCAGCAATATGGGCACTCGAAGAATTATTGTATGAGACCGTACCGGTGCGTCAAGTGTGCACAGTCGCATAAAACGTCTGAATGTACGAAAAAAGACAGAAATACACCTGCAAAATGCGCGCTTTGTCTTGGACCGCACCCGGCGAATTACAAGGGCTGTGAAGTATATAGAGAAATCTTGGTAAGGAAGATGTTAAAATATCCTCCTCAAAAGCCAACTCAAAGCATAGGAAAAAAACCTGAACAGGTTCCTGAACAAAACCAAACTGCAAAACAGAGAACGCAGTATGCAGATGCTCTGAAGTCCCACAAACCAAACTCACATGAATCACAAACAAAAAGTAATGAGTACTCTAATTTAGAAATGCTACTTACAAGACAAAGCGAAAAATTCGATTTAATCCTCCAACAAATGAGTACTCTAATGAGTCTCATAACAACGCTAGTTGACAAGCTAGCCAAAAAATAGGTCTCCGAGTAGCCACTTGGAACATTAATGGCTTATGCCCTAACAAAGAAGAGGCTGAGCTGTTAATAAAACAACACAAAATTGACGTATTAATGGTATCTGAAACACATTGCACCGGTAGCAGTTGCATTAAGTTCAACGGGTTTAGTACTTACTTAACTAACCACCCAGATGGCAAGGCCCATGGTGGGACCTGTATCATAATTAAAAACAGTATAAAACACCATTGCCTTCCTGATTTCCAAACTAATCACATTCAAGCCACTATTGTTGCTGTTCAAGACAAATGCGGATATTTCAACCTAGCATCGGTTTATTGTCCACCAAAACATAACATCAATGAAGCCATGTTCACTGAGCTATTCTCAAAACTTGGCGACCGCTTTGTGGCAGGCGGTGACTGGAATTCAAAACACACTAATTGGGGATCCAGACTTACAACTACTAGAGGAAGACAACTAAACTTAGCACTTATCTCGAACCACCTCATACCAGTATCTAGTGCCGAGCCAACATATTGGCCAACCGACATACATAAAATTCCTGATCTACTGGACTTCTTCATTGTAAAGGGTTTATCCCAACATTACTTAAAAACGGATGCCTGTTACGACAGTTCATCAGATCATACGCCAGTCTTATTAACCATTAGTACCACCATTATACATCACGAGAAACCAGACACTCTGTACAATAAACTTACAGATTGGGAAGCCTTTCGTGAATTTCTGGACCTCAATATCAGATTAGATGTAGCACTGAAAACTCCCACTGATATCGACGATGCCACTCGCTATATCACTACTCTCATACAAGAGGCATGCTGGAGATGCACCCCTGCAGTTAAGGAAACCTCAGAATCTGTTAACATTCCGATAGAGATAAGACAAAAAATACTAGAGAAACGGCGTTTGCGACGGGTGTGGCACACTAGCAGACATCACACTGATAAAACGGCTTTCAATAGAGCGTGCAAAGAACTGAAGAAAAAGCTGCAAGAGATGCATGATCTCACAGTAGAGAATAAACTAGTATCAGCTACACCAACTGCGTCCACTAACTACTCTTTGTGGAAGCTGACTGCTTCGATTAATAAGCCCATACAAGCAAAGACTCCTATAAAGCTTGATAACGGATCCTGGGCTAGGAGTAGCCAAGAAAAAGTAAATGCTTTTGCTGAACACCTCGCCAATGTTTTTACTCCTAATGAAGTGGGAAACAACAGCGATACTGATAACTCTATCAAAGCCATTTGGAATGCCCCTTACCAACTAGACTTTCCCCCAAAACCGGTCTCACCTCGTGAAGTAGTAAGCCTTATCAAAGGTCTAGATAACAAGAAGGCACCCGGCTTTGATCTGATAACCAAAGAAGTTCTAATAGAAATGCCGAAGAAGGCGATTATCTTCCTATGTTACCTATTTAATGGTATCCTAAGAACTCAATACTTCCCTAGACTTTGGAAAGTTTCTCAAATTCTTATAATCCATAAAGCTGGGAAGCCACCGCAAGACATAAAGTCATACCGGCCAATAAGCCTACTACCCACCTTGTCCAAGCTATTTGAAAGAGCCTTACTTGAAAGGCTAACACCAATTTTAAATACAAAGAACATCATCCCGTCGCACCAGTTCGGATTTAGACCCCACCACTCGACCGTCGAACAAGTCCACAGAGTGTGTAATAAAATTCGTAAATCTTTGGAGAAAAAAGAATACTGTGCCTCTGCCTTTTTAGACATCCAGCAAGCATTTGACAAGGTTTGGCACAAAGGCCTCCTTTGCAAGCTCAAATGTATTCTACCACACAGCTACTTGCCACTTCTTACCTCCTATCTCTCTGATAGAATATACCAGATAAAGGACAGAGACACGACTTCACCATTCTACAGTATCAAGGCTGGAGTCCCGCAGGGATCAGTCCTTGGGCCTACCCTGTATTCGATATACACGGCTGATCTCCCAACAATACCGAATGTCACTACGGCCACGTTTGCTGATGATACAGCAGTCCTAGCCAGCCATTCAGACCCTTCAGCTGCCTCCGCACTGCTGCAGCAAGGACTCGATCAAATTGCTACCTGGCTGGACACCTGGAGAATCAAGGCTAGCGCCAACAAATCGGTTCAAGTCACCTTTACTCTAAGACAAGGGAACTGCCCGCCAGTCAGCTTGGGTAACAGTACTCTTCCACACAGTGACCATGTAAAGTATCTAGGCCTTCATCTTGACCGAAGGCTGACTTGGAAAAACCATATTAAAAAGAAAAGAGAAGAGCTAAACATAAGATTCAAAACTTTCCACTGGCTGTTGGGAAGAAACTCGAAACTATCAGTTGATAATAAACTGTTAATTTACACATCGATCTTGAAGCCTATTTGGGCATATGGCGCACAACTATGGGGCAGTACATGCGACTCTAGCCTGAATATCTTACAAAGAATGCAGAACATAATACTACGCTCAATCGCAAACACGCCGTGGTACATCACAAATGAAGAACTCCACACGAACCTCCAAATACCAACTATAAAGGAGGAAGTGCGAGGACTAGCGCAAAGATACAAAGCACGCTTGCTGGTCCATCCCAATCTTTTAGCAAACAGACTCCTTGTTGATGAGTGTCCTAGGCGTCTGAAAAGAAAACGGATCACTGACCTTGACCAATAAAGGAAGGCATTTTCAAACGAGTGACGGTTCTACTGAGGATCGACCTCTACACGACATATGGCATCCAACAACAAATTTGCTCATAGCCCTGGGGCTGATTGCAGATATTGGTCGAACAAAAAAAAAAAAAAAAAATTTTACATTTCGCAAAAGATCGAGCACCGAGCGTGGGTGAACAAGATTTTTGGTAATAATCAAAAAAGCTTGGTGATTTTTTTTATCGTACCCATTAACTAATACCTCCTGGGACGAAAATCCTCTATAATGGAGAGTATCCGGCCTTTATACCCAAATGCCAAACTGGCTGGTCTATCCAGCTATTAGGTGTGGTTTGCGACGGCAACCCTATAGGCCTCAAGAAAAGTGGGGAGGTAAGTATACGACTGCAACAGTCACTTCAAGAGAAAATTGCCTTCTATAATAATACCTGCTTAGGCCGAGTGACTGCTGGACGTTTTAAAAAATCTTCTTTTTATTTACCTCTGTGCAAAATTTCAGCTGTCTAGGACCAAGGGCTCAGCGATGAGTGTTTCCCTACGTTTCATACAGATTAGTTTTATTATGAGTAAAGGGATTATCGTTATCAGTTAACGAATTTTCGGCTATCGTATTTACGTATATTCGAATATAGGTAACGCTACACTCAGTCGAGGTTTACGCGGTCAGTATCGCGCGAGGCCCCGATGGCTCCTCAACATCTGTAGATGTCTCACGGCGAGTGATAATTTCAGCGTCACACTCGGCCGAATAGTTTTCAGTGTTAGTCGAGGCGCCGGCCGACATGGCTTCGCCGGAGTTCGCAGTCCGACACGCCGGGAAAACTTACGACATACAGAAGTTCGTGCGCGACCACCCGGGCGGCGTGAACACGCTCAACAAGTTCCGAGGGAAGCCCATCACCCAGGTGATGAGGCTTTACGGACACAGTAATAGTGCTTATCACATGCTGAATGATTTTAAGGTGGAAAGTGACAAGGATGGGAACCTGACCGGCAGTGTCAGTGCTAACGGGAGAATCATCACCAACCACGAGGCTGACATGGATGACGATGAAATAGCCTTCTTAGAGGAGCTCGAGGTACAGTTGAGACGCTTACGAGCCGAGTTTGTTGTGGAATCTTTTCAGTCGTGTTTCCAAATTAGTACTTTTATATTGCAAATATTTATCACAAACATCTGATTGTTTAGATAGTTACCTAAATAATAATACGTGCTAATAAATAAATAAATAGTACATTGTTATAAGAGCATTAAATGGGTTACATCCAGTGCCGACGAAGAGCAAGTGCCGAGTCTCTTACCAGTTCTTCTCGGGCAAACCTGCTTTTCGAACATGGGCGTAGAGTTTTGAATTTTCATTGCCTTTTTAAAGACCCTATAATTTATGGCTATGAGAAAATAAAGATTTTCATTCTCATATTTTATTTATCAGTTGCGAGTTTTCACGGTCGAGGATTCAAGTCAAACGTTAATAGTAAATTCAAGTCAAAGAAAAAATTGTGTTTGTGACCCATCACTGCCTTTAACGGCTCTGTATCTACCCAAAGACAGACGGTACCTAACGGCTACCCCGACACCTTAGAGATGGCAAAAAACATTGAACTCCCGACAATTTTATCACAGCTTCCTAAAATCATAATTTTTTTTGATAAAACTGGAAACTACAAGACAATAAAATACTATAGGTACCTAAGTCCTAACTCACAGCCTCATCGTCGCGTAGCCCAAAGACTTTAGAACTGAACACTGAAATTGTACACTGAAGTTGCGTTTATAATGTTGTGAATTGAAATTACCCGGTACAGTACACCTTTGTTTTTTATACACTACAAGTTAGTCTACAATCACAATTCAGAAGATTTTATATCGTACTGACTTGGATAAGGTTAGGATCCCTAAAGCTTGCTACACAGCATCGCACCGGAACACTAAGTCGCTTGGCGATGCGTCTTTGCCGGTAGTTAACAGTTTCCTACATTGTTACCTACCGATGACAAACCAATTTTTCAGAAAGAAAACTCGGTATCGGGTTTTCCTGACTTAAGTACCTACATGTTAAACTTCCATTTTCTTAATGGATATTAAATTGAATGTACAATTAATTATCTATTTATTTATCTATTTGAGGCAGGTGATACATGCTAGGCTATTACCTACTTCGTTATGATGATAACTACGAGGAAACAATTATAACAAATATTAATACTTACATAACATTGAGAAAAACTTTGCAATATCATTTATTAAGTACATAAAAAAAAATCAAAATGTTAATTCTTTCACATGGACCTAGCTTACAGACACTTCTGAAATGTAAGACTACCACCACCGAGAAGAGACAGTTTTGCACCGAGAAGAACGGCCAAGAAACTCAGTTATAGCTATCAATAAAATTCATGTTAATAAACTATTCACCAAGAAGGTTAATAAGTAGTTAACGAAAAAGTTAAGTAATACCTAAGTCGCTTAACAAAAAAGTTAAGGTAAAATTCATATCGAAAATTATATAAGTATACGTAGTAAGTAGGAAAAGTTTTCATTCTTATTTGTTAGTTAAACCTATTTAGGTACACCCACATTCTTCTTAAATAGTATGACGTGAACTGTCACTGTGAAAAAGAATATTTTTATTATTATAATGGTGGTCATGAAGAAAGCATTTTTATTTTAATTATTAAGAGGTTATGGGCTTTAACACGCAGTAATGAAATGTAAAAGGATAATATAAAGAATGGCTGAATTGAAGGAAATGGAATTCAAAATAAAAACTAATCAATATGGTGTAACTCCATTTGCCGGTGCAGACTTTAGTAATTGGTTTTTTAGAATTAAAACAATCCTAGAAGAAAAACAACTGCTAAAATATATAAATCAAAATATAAAATCTAAAGAGCTTAATGAAACTGAACAAATTGAAAACGCGAGAACAAAAAATATTTTAATACAATGTATATCTGATAATTACTTAGAAATAATTAAAGACTGCACACTAGCCATCGAAATTGTAGAAAAGCTAGAAAAAATATTTGTCAGAACAGGAATTTCATCACAATTACTAATACGCAAAAAATTGCTTACAATGAAATATAAAGAAAATGAGTCTCTTTCAGAATTTATTTTGAATTTTGATAGAGTAGTGAGAGAACTAAAGTCGTCAGATGCTAAGCCTAGTGATAGCGAAATAATATGCTACCTATTATTAGCTATGCCAGATTCGTATGATAATGTTGTAACAGCAATAGAAACATTATCATCAAGTCAACTGTCGCTAGAATTTGTTAAAAGAAGACTATTAGAACAAGAAATTAAAAAAATAAATAGAGAAAATACACTTGATACTCCAGAGGATCATAGAGTATTCTATCAGAACAATGCTTCTCAAATGCGCTGTTACGGCTGTGGAAGACAGGGTCATCGTCAATCCCAGTGCCGTATGCGCGGAAATTACTTTAACTCTAGATATAGAAAGTCGCGGGCTAATACCGCAGAAGAAACTAAGGAAGTAGCTTTTATGTGTGGAGATACAGGAAATGAAATAACAGGTCAGTTCCTACATTTTTATGTTGATTCTGGTGCCTCTGATCACTTAATTGGTACTGATGAATATTTCTCAGATTATTTGAAGTTAGAAAATCCTATAAAGATCAATATTGCTAAGAAAGATCAGTACCTTTATGCTACAAAAATTGGCAACATACAGACTGACACTTGCAAATTATTAAATGTTCTTTATGTACCTGAATTAAGCAATAACTTGTTGTCTGTAAGTCGTATTGAAAACAATGGATATGGTATTAAATTTGAAAATAATGTTGTTAAAATTCACAGAAATAATTATGTAATTCAGGAAGGTACAAGGAAAGGTAATTTATATGATATAAAATTTAGAATCTCAAAGACAATAGCACAAAAAGCCTACGCAATACCATCCTCTGATGAGATATGGCATAGAAGATTGTGTCATACGTCAACACAAAAAATGAAAATATTAAAAGATAAGAAATTAATAGATTGTGAATTATTATCAAATTATGATATACTGTGTGAGCCATGTTTAAAAGGACGTCAAACGAGATTACCATTCAATAATGATTACAAAAAGACAACTAGAATTCTAGAACTTATACATAGCGATCTATGCGGTCCGATTAGACCTGGAACACATGACAATAAAAAATATATTTTGACATTTTTGGATGATTATAGTCATTTTATGATTGTCTATCTGCTGGAAAATAAAAAGGATGTGTTAAAATATTTCAAAATATATTCCAAAATGGTTGAGGCTAAATTCAATTATAAAATATCGAGATTTCGTTGTGACAATGGAACCGAATATATAAACCACAATTTCAAAGAATACTGTCAACAGGAAGGAATTCAGATAGAAACTACTATAGTATATTCACCACAACAGAACGGAAAGGCAGAGAGATTAAACCGTACATTAGTAGAAAAAGCTAGAACAATTTTAGCAGATTCAATATTTGATAAGGATATGTGGGGTGAAGCTGTGTATACAAGTGCATACGTAATTAATCGTTTGCCTACAGTAGATAATAAGATACCAGCAGAACTATGGTATGGTGAAGTATGTAACTATCAAAAATTAAAAGTTTTTGGGAGCGAAGCATACTGTTACATAAATAGAGTATACCGACAAAGTAAAATGTCAGAAAAGTCACAAAAATTGTACATGATTGGATACTGTAACAATGGATACCGCTTATGGGATCCAATAAAAAAGGAAATAATTGAAGCGAGAGATGTTATATTTAATGAGGAAAGAATACAAAATAAAAAGGTTCATATAAATACTGAAATATTGACGGATATAGGAAATAGTACTGATAATAATATTCAAGATGTGGAAGAATTAGAAAATGAGAAAGCCAGCACTTCAGAACAGAATACATTAAGAAATGTTTCTGAAGAAATAACGGAAACAGAGAACAAGAGAACGAAAAGGAAACCATTTTATCTTCAAGATTATATATGTGATGAATTCCATGAATGTGATTTTGTTGCTCTAAGTGTAGATAATTTAATCAATGATCTCAATGTTCCAAGAAATTTGAAAGAAGTATTAGAATCTAAAGAAAAAGACCAGTGGCTGAAAGCTATAGATGAAGAAATGAATTCACATAGGAAGCACAACACATGGACTGAGGTAGAGAAACCAAGAGATAAGGAAATTATTCATAGTAGATGGGTATTTAGAAAGAAAAATAATAACACTTACAAAGCAAGACTGGTAGCAAAAGGATATGAGTCTTCAGAATGGAATGAAACCTATGCACCAGTAGGAAAACTATCTACTTTTAGAACACTTTTAGTATTAGCAAATAGAAATAGTATGTTTATTGAACAAATGGACGTTAAAACAGCTTTTCTGCATGGAAATTTACAAGAAGAAATTTATATGTTTTTACCGGAAGCATCAAATAATAATAAAGTATGTAAATTAAATAAATCATTGTATGGCTTAAAACAAGCACCTAGATGTTGGAATGATACGTTTCATGAATTTATGTTGCAAAAAGATTTTAATAATTCACTGCACGATACATGTCTTTATACAAGAAGGGACAATTTTTATGTATTCTTATATGTTGATGATGTTCTTCTTATTCATAGCGATAAAAGTGTGATATGTAATTTCCAAAAAGAATTGAAGTCGAGGTTCGATATGGTAGATTTGGGTCCAATAAAAAGGTATTTGGGCTTAGAAATAGAGAGAGATCATAAGAACATCACCATTAAATTACATCAAAAAACGTATATCGAAAATCTATTAAAACGATTCAACATGTTAGAATGTAAAGGTATAGCCACACCTGTAGAGAAAAATCTTAAATTGACTAAGGAAAATAATACTGAACTCTTTACTAAGAAACCTTATAAAGAATTAATTGGCTGTCTGATCTATTTAGTTGTTGGCACAAGACCTGATTTAAGTTTTGCAGTTAGTTTCTTTAGTCGCTTCCAAAGTTGTGCTAATGATAATCATTGGAACTATTTAAAAAGAGTATTACAATATTTGAAATTTACTAAAGATTTAGGAATTTATTATAGAAATGACATACATGTAGAACATGATGTAATTGGTTATTGTGATTCAGATTGGGCGGCTGATTGTACTGATAGAAAAAGTGTTTCAGGATTTTGTCTAATGTTGTATGGAAATGTTGTTATCTGGGGAACCAAAAAGCAAAAAACAGTATCACTTTCAACAGCCGAATCTGAATACATTGCTCTTAGTTCATTAATTCAAGAATCTTTATGGTTTAAAGGATTGTTAAAAGATTTACATCTAAATTGTGATAACGTTCTAATATTTGAAGATAACTTAAGTTGTATTCATATAGCAAAAAATAGGGAAAGTAAAAGAGTCAAACACATAGATATTAGACATCACTTTATTAGAGATACAATACAGAATGGTAGTGTAATTTTGAAACATGTATCTTCTTCAGAACAAAAAGCAGATATATTCACAAAGGCTATAAGTAAGGAATTGTTCACTAAGTTTAAGAATGCCTTAGGTTTGTTGAATTGTTAAATTAACTATAGGTAACTAGGCAGCTTATTATTTGTTTCAATGATACTTATGTGTTAATTATTTGTTTTGTTCATGTAATGTTTTGTTTTAAGTTAGATTTAAACTTATTTTCGTTTGTCCAGAGTCTTATGTAAATGTAGTATTAAGGGGGAGTAGTCGTAAGAAGAATGTGGTGTTAAGGGGGAGTGTTAGTTAAACCTATTTAGGTACACCCACATTCTTCTTAAATAGTATGACGTGAACTGTCACTGTGAAAAAGAATATTTTTATTATTATAATGGTGGTCATGAAGAAAGCATTTTTATTTTAATTATTAAGATTATTCAATCATAATTTGTGAAATGGTACAAGTGTAAAGACGCACCGCCAAGCGATTTAACGTTCCGGTGCGATGCTTGTAGAAATCGTTGGGGTAAATTTACTTACCCTTCCAAGTTAGTACGATACACATATTACAACATCTAAGGCTGCATCATCACTTACCATCAGGTGAGATCGCAGTCGCCAGTCAAGTAGGTACTAACTTGTAGTAAAAAAAAATGTTTTAGATACAGGGAGAAGGACACTCTCCGTCTTTGTGAGTAGGTGATATCACATCAAAGAAAAACCAACGTAGTCAGGTGCGCGTCGAGCTATGCACAGAGTTCGAAGCGGTTTGATTCCAGATTCCTCGTTCCTGATACGTACTGCAAAGGTCTGGAATACCCTGCCTACCTGTATGTCTTTCCCTGCACCACCTACAATTTGGGCGCCTTCAAATCAAGAGTGAATAGGCATCTCCTAGGCAAGCGCGTTCCACCTTAGATCACCACTTTCCATCCGATGTGATCACAGTCAAGGGCTAGCCCATAAAGTAAAAAAAAAAATTTATTAAACAAACCGGTCAAATGCCAATAGATATGCGAAACGAGCTACTACAGGCCCCTAAAAAGTTGAATTATTATTAGTTCCGAATAGCGTAAGCGTGGACTCTAACATTAGTTAATTAACTGAATTGATAATAATTGGCACAACTTGACCTACAATATTCACGGATCGGGTCAAGAGCGAGATGCCGTAAGAGTATAAGTCAAGTAGAGTATTAGTTATTACGGGAGTAACATCCATTACACGTCTTCCTTATACAATCATCTACTAAGTATATACAACAAACTAATATGGACGGATATAATAATTACTCCATTACTCGTACTTCGGTACGACCCCGCTGGACAGACGGGTTGGTAGACTGGCCGCGCTGGTCTCGCTGCTGCCGGACACCGACCTGCTCAATTACGGTTATCCCGCCTGGATAACTGTTTTGAGATAATTTTTTTCATGGTAAGGTGCTGGGATGGCCACGCACCGGGAAGCGCAGTGTCGGCCTAGACCTCCAACCAGGTGGACAGACGGCATAAACAAAGTCTCCATGCGGCGTAAGATCGTGGTGTTTTGGCGGTCATTTCAGGATGCCCATGTCCAGCAGTGGACGTCCGGCTGAAAAGACGACGCCGACGACGACTCGTAGGTACTTCTCTCTTATTTACCTCGAGCAAAGTTCGAACTAACTATGGCTTTACTAATGTTGAATCGTTTTCATCAATCCCGTTTTTCAAAGGATTGTAAAATGAACACCGAATAGGTACAAGTATAACTGTGACAGACAGACATGCAGACGAGGTACGTATATATTATATTTATGTATATTAGTAAGTATGTATATTTATCAGTTATCTAGTACCCATAACACAAGCTATCACTTACTTTGGGGCTAGATTGCGATGTGTAAAATGTCCCGTATATATTTATTTATTTATTTATTTATTTATACATAGTCCTGCCTGAGGACCTAATAATACGAATCGAAAATGTCACCGCAGAGGGATATGGCTCGTATAGCTCAGCGGTCAGAGCGCCCAGCCGCGAAAGCTGGGGGACGCGGGTTCAAATCTCGCTGCGAGTGAAAAAATTTTGATTCGTATTTAAATTTAGAGGTACGTATAGTCGCAACATAAGAATTAAATTTTCGCCATCCTAGTAGGTATGTACCTACTGAACCCTAAATGTATCCAATGATCCTTTGAATCAGTGGTTGAGTGTAAAGTTGGCTGTTGGCAAATTTTCCATCAGGTATGGCAACCTAACCAAAAACTTAGTTTGTTTAACTACTTACTGCTTTGTTGCGATAAAAGTACCTATGTTATGGTCAGTCCGCACTGAAAGAAGCAGTTCTCTCAGACCATTTGTTGCAGGCCATATGAATAGGTGGATGAACGTCATCAAGGGTGCCGCAGGGAGGGTCATGGCACCGTTTGAATAGGCTGAGTAATGTGCCAACTCTCAAGTAACACGCGTGTTATCTGTGAGGTGTAGGTATGGCAATATTCCGTGAAACAATTCGTCAGACGGATAAGCGCGGCCATATATCGATTTATTATCTTTATTGGCTCAGTCATAGTTAAGGAATAAGTGAGATTATTATCAGATAGCGAGACGACTCGGACTAGATACAGCTAAGTAGGTACCTAGGTAGGTAATGATGAAAAGCTTTTGTCATTTGTGGGAATTGAGTATTTATTAAAGTTAGAACCATAGATACTTACATAATTAGATAGATATATAAACACTTTATTGCACACCACAGAATAAAAAATAAAAAAAATACCATACTACAGTACTACAGTATACTTACGCTGAATAAATATTGTGCATCGGCAAACGTCAGAAAAATCGTATTTCCCACATTTCACATTAAAAACGAATTTACTAAGTTTTCTGTAGTAGTGTAGGTACTGTATAAACATAAAGGTACCCAACGCTACAGCTTATTAGACAACAACTTGTATTTCATTTTTAGGGTTCCGTATTCAAAGGGTAAAAACGGAACTCTATTACTTCACCGTCCGTCCGTCAGTCCACCACCAGGCTGTACGTATGTCTTGAAACGTGATAGTCACAGACTTTTATATAGGTATTTCTTGCCGAAATACAATAAATACTAAAAAATTAAATAAAATAAATATTTAACGCTCCCATTCAACAAACGTAATTTTTTTGCTTGTTTTCGCTCGATATTGATAAAAGAAATAGGTAGACGCTTAAAAATCCTAATTATATATAATAATTTATCTATAAGAAAATAAACTGCACTTTGTATTATATTATTTAGAATTTAATGAAAAACCTATTGGTGCAAACAAAGGAATAAAAAGATGAATGACAGAACAAAAACGCGCACGCCTGACATTTCAATTGTCACTTGATATGTGACATTTGTCCACAGACACAACTTATAAATCTAATACATAGAGGAGACAGAAGGCGCGAATTTTAAATTTACATTTTAACACTCCCACTAAATTTAAGCCTTCTAAAAGAAAAACAAGTTAAAATAAACTTTTAAACAAACAAATCAGAGTAAAAAAAATAATTAAATTTTAAGTGTTAACAAGCCAATCTTTTCTCTGAAAAACTGAAATTTTTCTCTAGACAATGCTTTGGTGAAAATATCTGCAAGTTGACTATTACTACAAACATGATTCAAATCAATTAGCTTATCACAGTATTTTTCTTTTATAAAATGATACTTAATGTCAATATGTTTACACCTTTTGTGAAAATTAGCATTTTTAATAACACTTATAGCACTCTGATTATCAAGATTTAAGCACAAAGTATCTTGTTTGTATTCACCAATATCACACAATAACTGTTTGATCCAAATGGCTTCCTTGGTAGCGGCACAGGCAGCCATAAATTCGGCCTCTGTTGTTGATAGAGCTACGGTTTGCTGGCGTTGGCTGCACCAGGTTACTGCGGCTCCACTTTTGATGAAAACATAGCCAGTCACAGAACGTCTAGTTTCCATGTCGTTGGCATAGTCTGCGTCACAGTAGCCCTCCACCTTGCCATCAGAGGTAGGCAGGTAACATAACCCAAAGTGTTTTGTCTCTTTGAGATATTTGCATATTTTCTTGACTGCGTTCCAGTGGGCATTGTTGTAGCAATTGAGAAATCTACTCACCAAGCTTACTGCAAACATGATGTCAGGTCTGCTTACTATGGCAAGGTGCATCAGCGAACCAACTGCTTCTCGGTACGGGATGTTCTGAGTCGAGCACTCTCCTTTCTCAAGCTTCGTGTGAGGATCAACTGGAACACTGTTGGGGTTTGCATTATTCATATTGAATTTGTTCAACAATTGTTCAATGTACTTGGTTTGGTGAATGAAGATATATTTATCACACTTCTCTATTTGCATTCCAACAAAATTATTTACAGGGCTTATTTTAATTTCAAAAATGTTTTGTAAGTCACTGATAAGCTCCTTCAATACAGACTTGTCTTTGGAGAACAATAGCCCATCATCTACATATAGACATAAGTAGCATTTAATTCCATTTATATTTCCAAAATAAACACATTGATCTGCTCTACTGTTAATAAGTCCAAATTTCTTTAACGTTTTATCAAACTTACTGTTCCAGCATCTAGGTGCTTGCTTCAAACCATAGAGAGATTTATTGAGTTGACAAACTTTGTTTGTCCCACAGATTAAACCTTCTGGTGGAGACATAAATATCTTTTCCTGTAATTCTCCATAAAGGAAAGCAGTTTTGACATCTAATTGGATTATTTCAAGATTATGTTGAGCAGCTAATGACAATAATAATCTGATAGAATCATACCTGACCGTAGGGGCAAACGTTTCCTTGTAATCAATATCTTTTGTTTGTGCATACCCCTTTGCACACAAACGTGCTTTGAAACGAGGACCCGTTGGCTCGTCTTTGACACGGAAAACCCATTTGCATCCAATAACTTTGGCATCTGCTGGTTTTTCGACCAATGTCCACGTTTCATTTTTCTGATGAGCTTCTAGTTCCTCTTCAATGGATTTTCTCCAGTTTTCTGAATCACTTGAACTTAATGCATCTTTATATGTTTCAGGAGTTGTACAGGATAATGTATCACTGTAGCACAGGAAAGAATTTTCTTGTTTGTTTCTATTACTTATTTTATTTCTAGGTCTCAATGTGATGCGAGGAATATCTGGAGACTCTACAGATTCACTTGGTATGTATTCACTTTCAGAGGTTGATTTTGATTCAGTAACTGTGTCATATGAACTTTCTGAGGGACTTTCTTCACTGTCGCAGGGGTAATTCTGCTGGTGAGTTTCTGTTGTACTTGTATTCAACTCCACCGGGACATAATTTCTTTTAACGGTTGATTCTAAAAATGTAGCATCTCTGCTTTTGATGACTTTCTTGGAGTTGGGTACAATAAACCTGTAACCTTTAGAATTTTCACAGTACCCCATGAAGAGCATCTTTTGTGCTTTCGGGTCCCATTTCTTTCGTTTTTCCTTAGGTAAGTGAACCATAGCTTGACATCCAAATGTTTTCATATGACTGACGTTTGGCTTTCGACCAGACCACATTTCTTCCGGTGTCTTGAATGACAATGATTGAGTCGGAGAACGGTTTATGATGTAAGCAGCTGTATGTACTGCTTCGGCCCAATATTGTTTCGGCAGCTCTGCATTCAGAAGCATACACTTAGCTCTCTCTACTAGTGTTCTATTCATGCGCTCAGCTGTTCCGTTCTGTTCTGGTGTATAAGGTGTGGTTGTCTGATGTATGATTCCGGCACCTTTCAGGTATTCTGAGAAGTTCTTATTCAGATATTCAAGGCCGTTATCTGTCCGTAGAACTTTGATATGACAATTTAACTGATTTTCTACTTGATTCTTGAATTCCTTAAATTTTTCAAATACTTCAGATTTATTGTGTAAAAAATATACAAAAATTTTCTTTGAATAATCATCCAGGAATGTCAGAAAATAGGATGCTCCACCCAGTGATTTGGTTTCCATCGGACCACAGACATCTGAGTGCACCAATTCAAGTAGCTGATTTGATTTTGAGCCTTGACTTTTGAATGGTAGTCGTGTTTGCTTTCCTTCCTTGCATGTAACACATGCAAAACTGAGTTTCTTTTCTGATAAGCAAACACCTTCTGTATTTTCTGTCATCTTTTCCAGACTATTAAAGTTCAGATGTCCCATTCGTTGGTGCCACAGGAAAGTATCTTGTTCAACATCGGACATGCATGCATAGCCCCTCGGGGTGTTAAGCCGGTACATGTTGTTGATCAAGCTGGCTGTTGCCACTGTCTTATTCTGTTTGTTTAAGATAACACAGCCATTACTATTAAATATTACTTGGCCACCATTGTTAACTATCTGACTTACGGATAGTAAATTTGTAGCAAGATCCGGCACATACAAGACGTCTCTAAATAATATTCTATTTTCCTGACCTTTGTCATCAAGAACCTCTATGGAAAGTTCTCCTGAACCCTTGACCAGTAACATCTTATTGTCTGCAACTTTTATGTTCTGAATCGACGGGAGCCTCATATTTGGCAGAGGGTGCCTAGACATGTGGGTTGAGGCACCGGAGTCTATGTAATAGCAATCTTGATTTTCTGGACTTACTGTGAATGCAGCTGCATAACTGTTACTATTGCTAGGCTTCTTTTTATTTGACAATTTACACTCCGGGCTCTTGTGTCCATATTTATTGCAGGAGAAACAGCGAGGCCCCTTTTTCCTTTGATTTGGAACCCTGCTGGAGGTAGCGAAGGCAGAAGTTTCACTGATATCTTTGACGTCTTGCAGAATTTTAGCTTTCACCGCATCAGCTGTAATTTTTATACCTGAGCTTTCTATAGCTATTATCATCGGCTTGTAGGATTCGGGAAGACCGGAGAGCAGCAGTGTGCCGAGCCACTCGTCGTCTACTTTGAAGCCAATATTTCTGAGCTTGTGTGCGGTTGTGATGATTTTGCTTACATATTCCTCAATATTCTTGCACCCTGATAGCGTTGTGGTGCATAAGTCACGCAGCAGGCCTACCCGGCGTGTTAGCCCTGAGTCGTCGAACGCACGTGTAAGGTTATCCCATGCTTCTTTTGCGGTGCGTGCTTCTTGGATATGTACGTAGTTTATCGGGTCGACAAGCAAAACTATTTTTGCTTTTGCTTTAGTGTCTTTTTTCGTATCTACCACGTGTGGATCCTCTATGCACTCCCACAGCTCCTCATGTTGTAAGTAGGTCATAACCGCGAACCGCCATGTTGCGTAGTTTTCCCTACCAGTCAACTTTTCAATAAGTGCAAGTGGATTGTTCGACGACATCTTTTCACTTGGGCTTTCTGGGCCCACAACCTAATAATTTATCTATAAGAAAATAAACTGCACTTTGTATTATATTATTTAGAATTTAATGAAAAACCTATTGGTGCAAACAAAGGAATAAAAAGATGAATGACAGAACAAAAACGCGCACGCCTGACATTTCAATTGTCACTTGATATGTGACATTTGTCCACAGACACAACTTATAAATCTAATACATAGAGGAGACAGAAGGCGCGAATTTTAAATTTACATTTTAACAATATATTTACCGGGTAGGTACATCCCACGATTAAAACATTATGTTGTTATGCCGATATTTTTATTTACTTATATAAATTACTGATTTAGTATTTACTTATATAAATTAATGATTTAGTAGGTATTTACTTATATAAATTTATTTATATCCACTATAAAAATAAATAGGTAAATTAAATAAAAAAAATGTACTCGTATGGGCGGAATTGTTTTCCGTTATGAGCTCTAAAAAAAGTCCGGGACACCATATGTTGGGGGCAAAGCCGCAGGCAACAGCTAGTCTCAAACATGCAGTGCGTCCATCGCAATATTATACGGCGCACTTCCAGCAGTGCACGTCCATCAGTTGGACTGACCTTGATATTAGTTTTGGTCGACAATAAATTCGAATGTAGGACTACTTTACGCTGAGAAATAGATTCCAATGAGACATTAATTTTATCGGCAGGTGTGAAAGACATCGTATTTGGGCCACCTGTTATCAGTTTAGTTGTATCAGCGTTTATCAGTCGGCTATATCTCGTAATTTTGGACTCGATCGATTGGTCAGTGGTCACGCTCACGGCCCGCGTCGCGTGGTTCACAAATGTTAATCTTCCAATTGACACCACAATGACTCACCGAACACCTGAAAGCTTAGCGTAATTAAAATACGTCGAACGCTTGCTAGGTACTTTCTCGAAAAATGTGCTAATTAATAAATGGCTGATAATGCCTTTGGGGATAGTGGAAAACACAATGAAAATGAAAATCTTTATTTTTCGCAAGCACACACAGGCCTAATTTGCAAACTATGACTAATATGAAAAGTCAAAACTCGAAAAGCTACGAGACAATTTCCGAGGCATTTGCTCTTTTCAAAATATTATCTCGTGAGACGAAAGCAAATCCTCCAAATCATTCCGAGAAGCCTTGATTGAAAGTAGTGATTTCATTATTTTATACCTACCTAGGTACTTAAAAAGTCATTAGCTTGCAGACGTTATCTCAACGTAGCCCTTACCGAGTCAGCGTCATCACACCTTATCACTCAGCCTTTCTTTTCCTGCCAATCTTTAAATCCAACGACCTGATAGACCTCCACATTGCGTTGGCTGAATTTTCAGGCCATTGCTTGTGCGGCAAGCGTCACCTACCCACTGCGGCACTGCCTCTTTAGCTGGCTAATGATTTTACCACATGCTCAGTGCTGAGTGCATAATTTTCAGGAAAACGGAATCCCTTGAGGGATATTAGGCAGGATAATCCCGTCACGAAGGAAATCTACGAAAATCTTCGAAAATATAAAATGAAAGTTTCTCTTACTAACATGAGCACGCATGCAATCATGTCAATACAATTATAGTATTAAACTACTCCTCTATTGATGAGCGAGCTACTTAGCTGAAAAAAGCGTCACCTATCGGGTACTTAGTGGATGAAACTTAGTTCCTACTGAGTGTCGTGAGTGACACTCACGTCTTTTTCTGAGAAGGAGGTTGTAGAAGGTTTATGCATCTCGAAGTCAAACTCGGAGATTGGTGTGGAATTTCCACATCATCATTAACAGTGGAAATAGAGTCACTACTCACTACAGATAAGAGTTTAAACCAGTATATTGCACCTGACCTGACTATACATGGTACACTCGTAAGATAGTAGGAAGTTGTTAAGTGCATGCTATTTGGATAACAAGGCGTGAAATTTCGCTCCTGTAATCACGGCACAATTATCGAGCGGCGAGTCCACGCGAAGGTCAGCGGCTGCTGAATATTTGGCGGGATTGGAGATAATATGTAAATAGAGTATTGACTATTGACCCAAACAACGTTGTTTGTACCTACGTGCTGAGAAAGGTCCTCCACTTTGACTATAGTGCGCCAGCCGTCAACGACACCGGGTATAGCTTGCCTTCCTTGTCGTCATACCTGATCACTGATGCCATTATTACACCCGATATCGGATGCACAAGACGAAGTTGTCATTCCTCTTCGACCTCTGCAAGCGGAATGATGTTCTTTGGCAATCAAGATTCAAGTTTTGATGAAGGAATTTCTCACTTAGCATGAAAATAATTAATTAGCTTTGGTCTTCCAAACTTTCCAAGTTTTCACTTTACTTGTGACCCCAACATCTACCCATCCTCCAAGCAATAGCACTTCAACTCAACACGTGCTGCGCTCGCGAGGGTAATAAATAATTCCGTACATTTCTTCCAGAGCAGACTGGACTGGTCGAAGCCGCTCCTGCCGCAGCTGCACCTGGTGGCGCCGCACTACGCGCGCTGGGTGAACTGCGCCGTGTTCCGCCAGTGCCGGCTGTTCGCCAGCCCCGCGCTCGAGAGCCTCACCTTCACGCCCTGGTACATCGTGCCCATGTTCTGGGTCCCCGTCATCCTGTGCCTGGGCGTGCTGCAGTTCCGGGAGCACGTCTTCTGTGGCGGTAAGAGGTCCTTTCCTTTTATCAATCGTACCTACTTAGCTAACTGGAATAAAGTGCATGCCCTAGATCAGGCAACTTAGCTAATTGGAATAAAGACTAAAGTCGATGCTTTAGATCTGGCAATGCAGGCAAGAATTAGTCGGTCAGGAGACCCTAGCCTACTGGGATCATGCTAAGTAAAAGAGGTAGAAACACGAGTCCTATGTCTTTAGCCGGAATTTGGTACACTTTATATACAAGTTTTTTTTTCAGTAGAACTCGTAGTTAAGAAACTTGGAAATTTTTTTTTTTTTTTTTTATTCTATACAAGTTAGTACTTGACTGCGATCTCACCTAATGGTAAGTGATGATGCAGTCTAAGATGTTATCGTACTAACTTGGAAGGGTAAGTAAATTTACCCCCAACGGTTTCTACACAGCATCGCACCGGAACGCTAAATCGCTTGGCGGTGCGTCTTTGCTGGTAGGGTGGTAACTAGCCACGGCCGAAGCCTCCCACCAGACCAGACCTGAGCCAATTTAGAAATTATAAAATCCCAAAGTGGCCCGTGGCGGGAATCGAACCCGCGACCTCCCACTCGAATCCGAGCGCGCCCCCACTGCGCCAGGGAGGTCGTCAAATTCTGTAAACATAACGACTGTTCTCATTAACAATCCGTGGTTCTCAGTAATGAGCTGTAAAAAGAAAGTGTTTGATTATGGCTTGACGTTTCCGAAGCACTATGGACTTACCATGTGTTTTATTGCCGTCCCTGCCCGCACAGAGGCGTGCGAGGAAGACAGCATGGGGGGGCTAGTGTTCGCGGGGCACCTGCTGTTCGGCGTGCTGCTGTGGACGCTGCTGGAGTACGCGCTGCACCGCTGGGTGTTCCACTACGACCCCGGCTCTTCCATCACGCTCATACAGATCCACTTCCTCATACACGGAATGCATCATAAGGTACGCACATCCACTTCAATACTAAACATTTCTTTTACGTTCGAAAGGTTCATGGCCAATACATTTTCTTATCCTGCAAAGGATGAGAGACAAACAAGACTTAATGCTCATCGCAGTAGGTTTGCAATGATAATTATTTTGCGAACAAGGCTGCACTGCGTTAAAAATTGCATTATACACAGTAAATGCCTTTCTTACCGAAATAACCACGTAATTGCATTGCAATGAAAAATAAATGTAAAACTTATGAAGATAATGTATATTCCACAGGTACCCTTTGACGGGTTGCGGCAGGTGTTCCCGCCCGTGCCGGCGCTGATGCTGGCCTGCCTCCTGTACCTGCCCGCCTCCATGATCTTTACCTACCCGCTCATCAAGCTGACCGGCGCTCTCGCTGGTAATTTAATTCCATTGAGCTTAGCTTCTATAATTGTTCCGCTTCTGAGTTTAGATGATAGTAGGTTGCCTACATCTGTCCGAGATTAATATTTATTTATTTGTAGTAGTTAAAAAGTCATTTTAAATAGAGACCACCAACTAGGCGAAGTTATAAGATTTGAAAGTCGGCAAAAGCAGACTGGATTGCTTATGAGAAGAGGATATGGTATCATGTATCAATTTGTACTCCAAATAATACAAAGTTTATTATACCAATATAACGTTTATTAGGTACTTTGACACAACAATGGCGCATTTAATAATCCAAAAAGTATCTGAGTTCCTTGTATCTGAGGTATTACCGAACATAGAGCATAGTGTTACAGAACTTATTTTGACAATCACAGAGTAGTAATCTAAAAATGTAAAATTACAAATTTTAAAAACCCCCGACACAAAAAATAAAATATAAAAAGTAACAAATAATATTTTAAACCTATTATAATAATTTTTATCGTCACAATATAATATTAAGTACGTTCAAATATTTTTTAATTCAAGCGTCATCGCATCGTCGTGGGACCGTTAAAGAGATACTCCGGAAAATGAGTCCCCCGACGATGCGATGACGCTTGAATTAAAAAATATTTGAACGTACTTAATATTATATTGTGACGATAAAAAATATTATAATAGGTTTAAAATATTATTTGTTACTTTTTATATTTTATTTTTTGTGTCGGGGGTTTTTAAAATTTGTAATTTTACATTTATTTTGTCCTTTTTAAAGTAGGTAATAAGGTATTAAATATAGGGAAGGTATTAATAGTGATAAGTTAGTAACTTAGTTAGTTAGTATGTATAATATTAGTTTTCTTTTACTAGATTAAGTTTTACCTTCCTACTCGTATGTTTAGGTTATTTTCATGTCATCTTTTTGTCAAATTAAAAGAATTTATGTCACGAATTTGCGATGCAATTCAGTTTAGGTCTATTGTTGAGTCGCGATTAGAGTTGATGGTAGGCCCTCAGGTCATGATTACCTTACCATGCGCTTTAAATATCATTGAAATAACACGGTACCAAATTTCGAAACGATAGGACACATAGAAGGTAGTCTGATCCCCTCATCAACTATTAAAGAGCTGATGATCTTCAAACGGCAAATCAGGACATGGTTACCTTACCATATACTTTCAATATCATTGAAGTAACACGATACCAAATTTCGAATCGATAGGATATATGGAAGGTATTCAGATCCCCTCATCAACTATTAAAGAGCTGATCTTCTTCAAACGGCTGATCAGGTCATGATTACCTTACCATACGCTTTAAATATCATTGAAATAACACTGTACCAAGTTTCGAAACGATATGACCTAGGGAAGGTAGTCAGATCCCCTCATCAACTATTAAAGAGCTGATGATCTTCAAACGGCAAATCAGGACATGGTTACCTTACCATATACTTTCAATTTCATCGAACTAACACGGTACCAAATTTCGAATCGATAGGATATATGGAAGGTAGTTAGATCCCCTCATCAACTATTAAAGAGCTGATCTTCTTCAAACGGCTGATCAGGTCATGATTACCTTACCATACGCTTTAAATATCATTGAAATAACACGGTAAGTACCAAGTTTCGAAACGTATGTCCTATACATATGGAAGGTAGTCAGATCCCCTCATCAACTATTAAAGAGCTGATGATCTTCAAACGGCAAATCTGGACATGGTTACCTTACCATATACTTTCAATGTCATTGAAGCTACACGGTACCAAATTTCGAATCGATCGGACATAAAGAAGTTAGTCAGATCCCCTCATCAACTAGAAAATACCTGATAATCTTCAAACGGCTGAACAGATTTTCATGAAACATGGCTAAGAACACTCGGAATAAAATTATCTATGACACAAAATAAATTTCATGAAAATCGGTCCACCCGTTTGGGAGCTACGCTACCACAGACAGATACACAGATACACAGACACGTTAAACTTATAACACCCCTTTTGCGTCGGGGGTTAAAAACAGCGACCACTGACTATGGGCGGTCGCCACAAGGACTAGGCAACATAGCTCAGACAACATAGGCCTCTCTTGCTCTAAATATGCCAGTTGTGGATGCACAAAAGTTGATGAATTGATGTTAATGTAGCACAAGATATACTTAGTGATGTTTGGAGATCCCTTCAAGAGACTTATGTGTACATTTAGGTACTTAATATGTACTGTAGCTATGTTCAAAGCTGTCTTGGGGAATATGCTAAATAAAACACGATAGACTCCAACAAGATTCTAATTCAAATACACAATTTAGTAAATGCACAAACAATATACCAAATATGATTCTATTGTGAAATATGACTATATCGTAGCGCGGATCTAACGTAACCACGTAACTAACTCAAATCCTGCATGGTTTCATCTTATAACGCAACGCCTCACATGAACGCTGCATCTTAACATGACTATATAATAAATGGTCTAGTACATGAGTATACGCTTCGCGCGCCTGTATGTGTGGGCGTGCCCCTACAGTACACATTCAATTGTGGATGCCACTGCTGGCAGCGCCATATGTAGCAATGGTTGTTCTGAGCACTGATCCCTAGTTGTGTCGCATTGCAGGCTACCTGACGTACGACATGATCCACTACTACGTGCACCACGGCTCGCCGCGCGACGGCACCTACCTGTACGCCATGAAGCGCTACCACTCCGACCACCACTTCCACAACCACGACAAAGGTATTGTAGACCACTCACACAGAGACGTATTGTTGTGTTGTGGGCGGCGCATTGCAGGCTACCTGACGTACGACATGATCCACTACTACGTGCACCACGGCTCGCCGCGCGACGGCACCTACCTGTACGCCATGAAGCGCTACCACTCCGACCACCACTTCCACAACCACGACAAAGGTATTGTAGACCACTCACACAGAGACGTATTGTTGTGTTGTGGGCGGCGCATTGCAGGCTACCTGACGTACGACATGATCCACTACTACGTGCACCACGGCTCGCCGCGCGACGGCACCTACCTGTACGCCATGAAGCGCTACCACTCCGACCACCACTTCCACAACCACGACAAAGGTATTGTAGACCACGAAGACGCGCCCCACTCCTTTCTAACTGCTTCCGAATCGCGTGAAACATAAGCGATCGTAAAGGAGTGGCGAATCAAATGTCACCAATGATCCCTTAAATAGCCGCTTGACATTATTAGGACAACATGACCACTAAGTGTGTAGGTACTGAATATAATCTACCCCCCTTATTACAGTGTTGTAGGTATACCTTAATGTAAACTTCTATTAAACAATAATCATGCTTTAGGATATTGTATTTTTTTAATATGTTTTTTCTGTTTCAGCATTTGGCATCAGCAGTAAGCTCTGGGATCATATTTTCAAAACATTTGTACAAGTCAAGAACCTGGGATTTAGTTTACATTGGTAATGGTGTATTTGCGTATGTGATGGTGCTTAAGCATGAATCTATTTTTATAAGGTTCTTACCTAGGTAGGTATATCCATAGGGCTAGGCAGGTAAATACGTTGCGTTAATCCGTGTATCTGTGTGATCTTTATATTCCCTTCTTGATATCTCGAATGATTGAATTCCTCATAAGTTTATGAATTGCGCAATATTTCTGCTTAAAAATGTTTTTAATTTTCCATCAAATTTATAAATAACAAAAGAGTTATGAACCTTATTGTTTTTTTGTGCACATTCGAGCTACCGATTGCATTTAAATTTAAAATATTTATCTTTGTACTATTCAGTGTTCTGTGTCTTGACACCTACCTAAGCTTGGGCGTAGAATGCAAAATTATAATTAAAAGTTAAAAAAATTGGTTGCCTGTAAAGTCGGTTTACTGACGATAGTTGAACGTGACAACGTCTTCTTTGTCGCTCGTTCCGCGCTCTCGCTTGCACTTCAAGCCTTACATGGAACGCCTCAGAGCGAGGTAACGCCGCATGAGCGAGGTAACGCCGGTAACGCCGGATGAGTCATGTTTTTCGTGCGTGCAACCGGCTCTATCGAATTATTATAAGACGTTGTCACGTCAAAACAATGTTTGTTTAATGTTAATACTTAGTGATTATAATAAACTAGCTGACCCGGCTACGCGTTGCTGTGGCTAAAGTTTTTGCTATATTAATAAATTAAAATTGCGACTATAATTTGAGATTTAAACTATCCTATCTCTCAAGTTGGACCAAATGACAGATATTCACGAAGTTTGAACTAAATCGGTTCAGTAGTTTAGGAGTCCATCGCGGACAAACATCGTGACACGAGATTTATATATATTAAGATAAGATAATTATTTATTATAAGTTTAGTGAGGATAAAGTTAAGTTAACCGCTATAAATCTGTGAAAATGAAAATTAATTCTTAGGCCGTAAGTAATATAATATAGAGACCAAAAAATCGAACTCTACCGCCAAATTCGAAAGCGGTTTACCTACACCAAGAAGAAAGAACGAAATTTTTATTTATTACTATGCCACACATTACCACGTACATCTTATATAGGTACATACTAGGACGAAAACTTGACATTTTGAAAATAATTATTATTCTTTTCAAAATGTCAAGATTTAAAATTATTTGTTAATTATTTGTTAAGAATATTTTTACTATGGTAGGCACCTATTTAATAATAGGTCGTAAGTTTTATGTGGGAGATCGCTCATTTAATTTTGTTTTAGTTCATAGAGTAGGACAGGGCACTAATTGATAATTCCGGTCACTATTAATTAATACCTAACGAGTACATTATAACGTAATGATGCTATGACCAATAGGAGCGGAGTAAAGATGAAAAATGTTGCAAAAACGGAAAAAATGTTCCTTTTGGAGAGCTTCCGTTGCGTGCGCTGCGTAAACGGGAGAGTTACACAAAAACATGGAACATCATGTATTATGGAATTGTTCTAATTTAAATTCCTAAGAAACGTCCGATATATCTTTTAAGGTGACTTATTCGGGATATCGATATGTACCTTGTCTTTGAAAAAACTGTAAATATTTTCATGTCTATAATCATTAATCGGCAAAACACTGACCAGACACTAAGAACTGTGATATACTTTAGTCAGTCAGAAAAGTCTTGAAATTAATTAATTTTTTACCTTTCTCTGCCTCATGCGACTGGTTAAAATGTATGTAGGTAGGTACCTACATAAATGAAATATTAAAACAATTATGTTATGTAATTTTTGATAATTCCACTTTTTGTTTCATGATATTTTTGACAGACTATATACCTAACTATGTATGTTTTTATGCCATTAAAGGATATTATTACCGAAATTCATGCGAGCTAGTTTTAATAACAAGAGGTACTTAGGTACTTAAATCTTTAAGAACTTTTTGTGAAACTTTAAAAAAATATAATTTTTCAAAAACTTATACAGTTGTTTGAATCGCTATTTATCTAGATATCACCGGTTGTAAAACGTTCGGAAATAAGATTCAGTTATAGATTGTACCGTTCATATGGTCCATCGTATCTAATTATTAATATCCCAAAAGGTATACCTACCTACCTACAATAAATGAGAAAGCGCCTTGCTTCAATATCTTAAAGAAGAACCTGAAAAATCGACCGGAAATACTATGATGCGATTTACCGTTGGAACGTTGGATTGTGATGCTGTGTAGCAACGGCTAAAGATTATGTGCTCTTCCAAGTTGGTACGATAACGTCTGGGTAGTAGGCACAGAGTGCATAACAGCGTGATTTTGGTCAACTTGTTATTAATTTAAAAAGTTGCTGACAACCGAATGGCGTAGCGGTAGCGAACCTGCCGTCTACGTCGGAGGTCGTGGCCCCGTGGGTTCGATTACCACTTCTGGTAAAAGTTTGTGTATCTGAGCGTGAATGTTTTCCAGTATCTGGGTGTTTTTCAATATATTAATTTATGTATATTGATATTATTCAATATATTATGTTTATGTATGTTGTCCTTCAATGGATTAAAAAACATATTATGTCAAATGAGCTTGTTGAAGGTCACTGAGTGATTATCACTGAGATACAGAATAAGGGTCCAGATGTGTTTGCTGTCGAAAAGATAGTAGTGAATGAGTCACCTTGAAGTGAATGTTTGCCACAACAACTACATTGCTGCACCTGCTGAGTAGATAATTATTATCAACCTGACACGTTACACGTACTTGCAGATTTTCATATAAAACCGTATGACATGAGTCATACAATCTTATGTAAATCGTATCGATGTAATCGTATGATTTCGAAAAGATGGCGATACAATAACATAGTAATAATATTTACGAGGATTGTTTCCTTTGACGCGAATTAACGCAACGAACGTGACTCGATAACGCCGCATTAGGACTCGAGTAGACGAACGACTTTATTGGCGGAGGCGACATGTCGGTAATTTGGAAAACAATCAGTGCACAAGTAGATGTCATCCTGATAGTACGAATTACTAGCTTAAAAAGCATTAAAATGACTAAATTTTGCACTTCTAAAATTATTTGAGTACTTAACGACAGCCTTCTTATAAATAGTGTTGGATAGCCTTAACGTAAGTTTTGTCACTTTCTTACTTTTTATCAAGTGGCAAAGACTA
The DNA here is from genome assembly GCA_036785405.1 of Coenonympha arcania. Taxonomy (NCBI): domain Eukaryota; kingdom Metazoa; phylum Arthropoda; class Insecta; order Lepidoptera; family Nymphalidae; genus Coenonympha; species Coenonympha arcania. Next base: position 293,480 of record CM072065.1, on the reverse strand, counting down.
ATCTTGTGACTAAGCTATCCGACACTATTGCACGGTAGTGAAACAGGCTTACTATAGTTTCTTATATTCAGTACTAGTTTATGGCGATACACGTAGGACGGTACCTATATTTTGAAATCTAAACAAAAAATTGGTTGTCTGTAAAGTCGGTTTACGGACGATAGATTTACGTGATAACGTCATAATTGGCCTCTATCGTTTGTTTTATCGTGCCTCTCTATTGCTTGTTGCTCGCTCTCGCTTGCACGCACAGGCTCAGGTGGAACGTTATGCGGAACGTTACTATTTTTCATGTACGTTGCTGGTGTTCATCAATTTATTAAACGTTATCACGTCAAAAATCTGTATTTAAAAAAAAAATATTTATAATATAAATGTGCTAATGTTGGTGATATGGGATTTTACTTTTTAGTAGGTACCTACTTTAGTGACACTATGAATTCACAAGCTCATAAGGTTGTGTAAGAGCTACAATATATCGTGGAATTTTGCTTTTAATTGTATTATGTTACATGTTTATGAAGTTCGTCTGTTCCAGTACTTAAATGTTAAAAAAAAAACAAATGATTTAATTAACTTATGGTTCAACGTTAACCTGTCGAATGTTGCGATACGTTTTCGGAATATCGTTCAATATTACACACTTACGTTATCTTTCCCATTTACATATTCTTTCTAATTACTCTATTAATGTTAAATAAGCCGGCGAAAGAGCTTGTGAACTAATTAAAATTCCGTTAAATTGAATTTTCATACGTGTACTTTATTTTTGTGGAACTACTTTGTGTTTAAAAAATTGCTTTCTTTAAAATCCTTTGATAAATTGACTACAATTTATTTTATTAGTTGCATATATTCGTAATGAGTTTATGCTAAACAAACAAATAGAGAATAAAATACTGTTGAAAAAAATACATGTGGATGGGACAGAAGTATCAGAAGCATGGATGTAAAGTGGCCTCGTAGGAACGTGCTGTCACTGTCAGTGGTGCTGTACTTGTTCTGCGCGTCGGTCAGCGCGTGCTTCAGCTCGGGATGGGAGTGCCTGTTCGAGGACCTGTTGGCGGACCTGTGTCCATTGTTCTCTGCCACCACCTCTGTTATCAACGAGCTGATCCTGTCTTCAGGCAAGTAAAATGATCAACGTATACCTACTAACAGAATCGATGGCAGCCTTAGACATTTTATCCCAAGATTTTTTTATGTCATGTATCAGGACATTACAATTTACACACATAGCTATCTAGTCCCAAAGTAAGCGAAAGCGCGGTATTCTGGGTTCGTAATAGATACTAACGGATAAGATACATATTATAGTATTCAAAATACACAACGAAAAACACCCAGACACTGGAAAACATTCATGATCATCACAAAATTGGTGATTGGGGGAATCGAACCCACGACTTTCGCCGTAGAGGGTAGGACCACTACTGCGCCATTCCGTCGTCAACTAGATCGATTACATGAATGAGAATCAAAAATATCTTTAACTAACTAGGTACATGGGAGTATGATATTTTTTCTGGGGCACAAGGGGTAAAGTGACTGATTTTTTCACCTGGTCAGAGAAGTAAGTATACATATATTTTTTAAACTGTCCGTGGGTTGGGAACGTTCCCCTGTGCCGGCACTCTCCTAAACCACTATACAAAGGGAAGCAGCTATATCGGTAAAAAAATTGAGGCACATGACGATCGAAGCTGCCTTACGTATTTCTAAGCCACGTGGGTGGGATAAAAACAATTTTGGATTAATTTTGAAAAGGATAGTCGAATTCCTATGATATTCGAGCCATCAGCAATAGGAACAATCACGGCAATAGGAAACACGGGAGGGCACACGTCCGGTACTTGCTCTTTACGTGTTCCCGGGGCTCCTTATTGACTCCATACAAATTTTTTCCTCTCGCTCCTTGTCCCTATATGCTTCACTCTCCCCAATCTGGGCCAGGAAGATACAACAAAAGACATCAGCTCGCGCCGTCGCTGTTCACAACTTAATTCTCTGTCTTGTCACTCCAAGCCTCTCCACCTCTTATGCCACGGATCCACGAACTCCTGTAGTTTTCCGAAGTAGACCCACGCCCACGGAATGCTGCCGAGCCCACGCAATCCTGATCATGATCCCATATGTGATATATTATTCTAATAGAATAATAATGTATGATGATCTTGCAGAAGAAGACGAACTCATAACCAAAGAGCTGGTCTCAGAAAGCTTTCGCTGCGGTCGCGAGCTAGCTCGTGAGGCTAAGCAGCGCGCTAATAAGCTGGTGCGCAACGGAGTTAGCCTGGAGGCCTGCTCGCCCACCTTGCTGCACTTCTTCTCCTCCACGCTCTCTGGCGACGCGAAGAAGGCATCAGAGCTATCCAACGAGCTGCTGTCCGCTACTAAGATACTGCAAATGAAGGTGTGCTCCAAGTAAGTGTTATGAAGGCAGTTATAAAAAAACGAAGGAGAAATTTTTCTGTCGTTGGAGGCAATAGGGAAATTTCCCTCGATCGGCGGTGACGTGTCGGCGGATAGTATAGTGAGTCGGCGCGGTCGGCGAATAGTATAGTGAGTCGGCGCGGTCGGCGAAGACTGAGAGTCTGATGAGGAATGAAGTTAGCAGCTGTTGCTTTTTCGATACTAAATCGGTTGTTTGCATTGGCTGTTGATTTTCAGTTGTGGTTGATACGGCTTCTGGAGCATTTGAAGCAATAGGGGTTCCCTCCAGCCAGGTGTTATGCCTGGGGACTGCTGGTGGTCCGAGCGTATGACGTCAGTAGTTGTATTTATAGAATGCTCGTCGAAAACTTCGACAGTGTGTGCTATTAAGCTGGTTACCTACCTATCGACATCAGTCGAAGACCGCTACAGAGCTGTAGAGATTTTAGGAGTGTCCTTTAACTGGTCACAGCAAAAATTGCGAGCTGACGCGGAAACTTGTAACAATGTATTCTCTGAATGGAGTCAATTGTCAATATTATGTACCAGCTTTGATGCAATTTCCAAGCCTGTTCGCCTACAAGGGGAACCCTAACTTCCATTTCTCCACAGATCAGACGTGACTCCCAACACATTTCTATCGTTCCTGGAAAACAACCCGGTGCGTCCCAGCGAAGTGTTCTGCAAGCCCGTGAAGGTGTGCTGCACCGGCAAAGACAAGTACCGCAGCTTCGACGGCACGTGCAACAACCTGCAGCATCCTGCATGGGGCAGACGCGGAGCTCCGTTCACGAGGATTACCTCACCGAGATATGCTGATGGTCAGTTCAATGTCCTTTACTGGAAACATTGCTTGTGGTAGGACTCTTCTTGCGGAGTCCATCCGATACCACCGCGGTGTCAGATATTCTACCGCGAAATGGCTCTTTTACTAATCTGTGGTTCAATCCATAAAGAAGCGCCCCACTTCTTCACAATCGTATTGTTTTTATGCGATTCGGAAGGAGTAAGAAAGAAGTAGGGCGCGTCTTAGTGGATGTATCCGTATTAAGTATTGTGTTTTGGTTTGAAGTGCTCTGTAGGTGTTCTTTTTAATTATTTAGGCTAGCGTTTGACTGCGATCACACCTGATAGAAAGTCATGATACAGTCTAGGTTGCGGAGCTTTGTGTATTGCTTGCCTACGAAATGCCTATTCACTGTTGATTTGAAGGTGGCCAAGTTGTAGGTGGTGGACGAGGGCCCAATTTCCTTTCATTTTGAAAGGAGACCATGCCTAGCGGTGGGACATAAAAGGTTTGAACCACCATGTTAGCCTCAGTTCTCCCCATCAGGTATCTACGCGATGCCAGTGGCGCGCAGCGGTCGGCCTCTGCCCAACCCGCGGCTGCTGTCTAGTCGGGTGTTCGCGGAGCACCCGCGCGGGGGCGCCAGCCGCCTGCTCACCGCGCTCGACATGCAGTGGGGGCAGCTCATCACGCACGACATGCTGTTCCAGGTCATGGACTCCACTGGTAAACGTCTCTCCATTTGTTATCCACTAAGGGGATCCCCGTTATAGGTAAAAGAATGTGCCTCCGATGAGGCCCAGGGCTTAGTGTAAGGCATGGGCCAGTCTAGGTGATTTCATAATTTTAAGATTTTGCACACGGCTGCGGGTCTATTCCGTATCTCAATGATGATCACTCAGTGACCTTCACCGGCAAAATTGTCTATGGAATGACCATCAAACATAGATTTTGCATTCTGTTATCCGTACCGTATCTTCCAGTGCTTGTTCTTGTGGGAGACTTCGAGCGCAACCACACTATACGAACAAAGCTAATCGCAATAATTTAGCGTTCCGTTGCTATGTTGTGTGGCTAACGACAGATAGTACCTGCAAAGTTGCCCAAACCTCAGTTGCCCAGACACGTTAGCGTTACTGCTGATTCTTATGTCTTCCATTAAATACATATTCTGTGATGCCTTCGGACAGAAGGGGCCATATTTGACAATTATGTGCCTGTTAAAATTAGTTGAAACAAACGGACCTAACAGTGAGGTTGTTTTTGTGATTGATGTCCGACATTAAAATAGTCACAGATAATATTCGAGGCATTGAAAATTCTTTGAGGTCTTACTCATAAGATCAGCAGTGGTAAGCAGAACGGTGTATTTGTAGACGAAGGCGGTATTCAATGTTGCCTCGGCGACGGGCGAGACGTGCTGCCGCAGTCCCTGCTCAACGACAAGTGCATACCCATCTGCGTCTCCGAGGACGACTCCTTCTACAGCCAGCACGGCGTCAAGTGCCTGAACTTCGTACGAAGCGTTACCACCCACAGAGACGACTGCAGTTTAGGACACGCAGAGCAGGTAACATGATGTTTCACTGATTTGTGGAACCTCCATATTCCACTTTATTTGGATAATTGAGGTGCTTGTGTGAAGCTACATTTCGTAAAACATCACTTCAGAATGATGCTAATGACATTAGTATTTCTGAAGATGACAGACCTGACTGACCTAATATAGGAATTCATTAATTTTGATACTCATTTCAGATGAACACAGTGACCAGTTTTCTAGATGGATCAGCGATTTACAGCTCAGACCCCAAGGTCGCGGCCAAACTGCGAAGTTACTGCGGTGGAAGATTAAAAGAGGAGACAAGAAAACATTGCAAAGGAGGTTTCTTGCCTTCAGTGAGCGATAAACACGCTGTTTGTGACTTGAGAAACTCATCGCAGCCGTGTTATTTAGCTGGTAATGTAACTCAAACTTATATAAGTTTAAATATTAAACTTAGTAGGTACCTACTTACTTTCTGCAATCCATACGTTATAAGATCCATATTATGTACTATGTAATAGGTAGGTTGTTGAATGTAGGAGCTCGAAAGATCGAACGATTCAAAGCTCAATCCTTACCATATTATGTGAATAGCAAAAGAAAAAGCTATGTCAGGTATTATAAGAAATTTCGTTGACGAAAAACGATTTTCCATTCTACAAACACAGTAAAAGATTGCAGAGATCAATATGAAGTAATTGGTTAGAAGATTAAATATAAAAGGTTACAACAGGTGCAGGTAACGATCTTTCCCTGATCTGTGTAACGATACCTAGATGAATTCCGCAGGTGACAACAGGATCAACCAGACGCCGACGCTAGCGGCGCTGCACACGCTGCTCCTGCGGGAACACAACCGCGTGGCCGACGTGCTGGCCGGCCTCAACCCGCTGTGGAGCGACGAGAAGCTGTTCCAGGAGGCGCGCCGCGTCGTCGTCGCCGAGATCCAGCACATCACCTACCAGGAGTGGCTGCCTCTTAACTTCGGTAATTGCTCCTTTGTTGTGTTCTTAGTGATACGTCTGCACCGATGTCCGTCCGACAATTGCCTGTGACTTCCTGCAACCACCTTCACTAGCGTGGCAAATCAGAGGCCAGACAAGAACGATGCGGGCATTACCAGATTTGAATCTACCTCATTATCTGGGGATTCGTAAATCGTACCCATTAAACTGGGTGGACAGCCTCAGCACGTCATGTTGGTAGCCTCCGGGAGCTGATATGAACGCACCGGAGGTTCCCCCATGTGTGCTACCCCCGTTAGGGTCGCCTCTGATTCTCTCTGACCTTTAATGCCGGCCACTGGAGATGGAGATGACATCCTACTGTATGCTTCATCCGACAAAAGTGAAGCTGAAGCTCATATTAAGAGTTCTAAGAACCGGGTATATCTTATCATCTTGATAAGTTGATGTTGGGGAAAAAAATCTGATAACAGAACACCAAAAACCTTGCAAGTTTTCAAATTCCCAGGTGAAAGCTACCTGCGCTACTACCGCATTTCCCCGTCCTCGCTGTACAGCCGCGACTACAACGAGGAAGTCAACCCGGGAGTCATCAATAGTTTCGGCGCGGCCGCCTTCCGCTTTCTGCACACCCTCGTGCCTGACACCATCATGACATGCCCGGCGGGCTCCCAGGCCGCCTACTTACACAGGTGAGTTATTATTGGCCTTTAAATTAAGCAAGAAAACATTCTTTATAAAAAAAGAATGTGACAGAAAAGATGCCCATGTCAGATGCAGTGCGCCCCATAATTTTGCATTGCAATATCATATTCATACGACACACTGCACTGCGCTCATCCTGTAACATAAGTTCTTAGGTCTAATTTTGCACCGTAACTACGTCTTTCAAACCATGACGTTACGCTGGTTGGTATCTACCCTGGTCCTGAATGAACTCTTCAAGTTCTACCACCAGTAAATTCAAAGTCCTACTACCAGTAACGTATTCAAATTATTTTGATTTAAGTAATCCGTCAAAACAGAAAAAACCTTTTGGTATATTTGGAGGTGTAATTATGCCCTAGAAGCTAAGCAACGCTTACGTTCCCAACAAAGCAAGAAAGTCACAACCATTTTCTTGACATTTCTCACTTTCTAGACTGAGCGACCACTTCTTGAACCCCGGCCTCCTGGAAGCGGGTCCGGAGTCGTTCGACGACGTGATCCGCGGCGCGATCACCCACCGCTCCGGAGAGGCGGACCCGCACTGTTCGGCCGAGATCACCAACCTGCTGTTCAAGTCGCGCAATCAGTGGGGGCTGGACCTGCTCGCCATGGACATACAGCGGGGCAGGGATCACGGGATCGCCTCCTACAACGACTACAGGTACATTGTGCCGTTACTTCCACGCTGAGCGATCACTGCTCCTACCCTGGATTCGGGTCTTCCGTCGAGTTTATATCCGCGGTGACATCACTCACCGTACTGCACGGTTGAGATCGGATCGTCTCCATCGAATTGGGTATTTTGTGACAAAACATACGAGCAAGATGTTCACTGATAAGTGAATAACCTGCCCGTAACAGATGCTGTGCGCGTCAGGACTCAGCATTGCAGTGTCATTGATGCGCTGCACTCCGCCCGTTATTCTAAGACATTATGGTACTACAGTCTCAACGTGTTCTTTAATTTCTTTAGCAAGTGCTCTTCAAATCGAAACACAGTAAGGCTTCGCAATGGCAGCATCCTGCAATATGACACTGTGGTGGTACTCTTCCTCTGCCTTGAAAATTAGCCCGCTGGAAGCGATTTTTTTTCCAAAAAGCCATAAATGTTCAAAGCGATAGTTGATAAAGGATCCTTTGTTCGTCTTGAATTATTTAAATTAAGCAAATCAATTAAGCACTTTAATGTATTTTATGTATCTGTTTTGAGCGACGTTTAATGGATTCTTGCATTTCGATCTTTTACAGGGAAATCTGTGGCTTGCAAAGAGCTAGAAATTTCCAGGATCTAGCAAATGAAATATCTCAAGATGTAAGTATTCATAGATAAATAATAGTCACTAACATAAAAATTAAAATGCAGAAATGTTCTACTTATGCAGAAAATCAAAAAAGGCGCTAAAGCCTTTTGTGGGCGGGGGCCTGCTCAATAACATTCCTTCATCGGTCTCTGTCCATTGCTTTCTTTTCCAATTTTTTTTTTCCTATATCCTATGTATCCTACTTCACATCATCCAGCTAACGAAGCTTTGGCCGACCAATATTTCTATGGCCGTCTGGGTGCGAGATCAGTAGTTTCTTGCCTCTGATCACCTATGCGCTATGATATGTCCAGCCCAAACAATACTGATCCGTTTATTTGCACACGCAGCGCATAGCCGCCCTCGCGCAGCTGTACGAGTGCGTGGACGACGTGGACCTGCTGGTGGGCGGCGCCCTGGAGCGCGCGGTGGCCGGCTCCGTGCTGGGGCACACCTTCCAGTGCATCGTGGCGGAGCAGTTCTACCGCACGAGGATCGGCGACCGCTTCTTCTACGACAACAGCGAGATGCTGCATTCCTTCACACCCGGTGAGACTCCTTCTTCACTCTTCACTCTTGAAGACATAAATGAGATGGGGTGATGATTGGGTGACGCCTCCTGTCGTCGCATTCTGGACTCAACACCCTCGAACTGTGGATAGAGTTCCGCAGAAGCTGCCGTAATTGGCGGCTAATATGCGAATTATTGTGAAATTCTCATTGATTGTTGATACTGACTTTTCTATAGCACCAACTCCCACCTAGAACGACAGCCGAAACCGAAGCGTCCCAAAAACTTTGTACTGAGAAGAGATATTTATTACCTTCCAGACCAACTGAAAGAGCTGAAGAAGGCATCAATGGCGCGCCTGATCTGCGACAACACCGACGTTAAATACGTGCAGCGGCGAGCGTTCGAGGTGGAGAGCGCTCACAACCCGCGCCACCGCTGCGACGACTACGTCGCCATCCCCTGCGTTGACCTCACCGCGTGGAAGCGCCCCAAGTACGAGCTGTACGACTGAACTAAATCACGGTCGCGGAGCACGAAGAATTTCGTACATTAACCTGTTACTACCTGTCTCTGTCACTCCTGCGTCAAAATAATGCGGTCACGCTCGCACAGATGCAATGACCCCGTCCTGTGCGAGCGTGACCGCATTATTTTGACGCGGGAGTGACAGAGACAGGTAGTAACAGGTTAATGTACGAAATTCTTCGTGCTCCGCGACCGGACTTTACACGTGGTCACGGCCTAACTGTGCGGCCTAACATAGAACAGGCGCTCTATGTTTCGGTTCAATATCCTAGGAAACAATAGGGACTGATCCCTTCTATAAAATTACCGTGACAATTTTTAATCTGTCGAGTGGCGTATAAGATGGTGTCACCTACGGTAGTAACCACAGATCACGGAAGCTCTTTCCTTGATCTTTGGTAGTAACTCAGTACATGAACTTTTGACAACCAATCTTGGCGCTCATAATGGCGCCGTATGTCATGCAAGGCTAGGCTAGAACAAAGAGATAACAAAACTATAGGGACAACCCTCCACCATCCATGGCCCAATCAACCTCGCGGTTATGGGGGCCGAAACGCGGGAGGGCGCCCGTTCGGTACTTGCTCTTGGCGTGTGCCCGGGGCGCCTTCTTGGCTCCCTACAAGTTGTTTCCTCTCGCTCCAAACAAAACTATAGATATACTCTATTCATCCATTTTCTAGAGTTTCGGTTTGACTGGCGCTGTACGCCAACGTGATTACTGGATACAATGAGACCTAGGCCTGATGTCGCAGGTTGATGAGCGCAGTGCAGTGCGTCGTTTAAAAATTTTGCAATGAGAAATTATGATGGGTCAAATTTGACTTTCGCGGACAGGCCCGTTTAGAACGCCTTAAAACGGAATTTAACCGCCGAAATACGGCAAAGTTAAATATTAAATTACGCTTAGGTGTTCCGATATTAATAACAACCGCACTTAAAGACGGCACTTAACTAATAATAATCATTGAATCATTTAACATACTAAATGATTATTAAATTAAGTGACGTCTTTGTAGCTACCACCGTTAGTGTCACAATAAAAAGCTATTAGTAATAATTAATTATTTTTGAAATAATTTATTGATTTCGTAATTTTGTAAATAACAATAAACTGTATAATTTTTAAATGCCTTTTCATTGCTTAACCTCTTACTCAATATACATATAGTTACACATCTACAATCTACAATCTAAATAAAATATTACAGAATATCTACAATTAATTCAATGATATCAAGTACTTTAGTTAGATCAAGTTATTATAGCACATCTGTAAAAAATTCGCCGCTCGTGCCTCTAGTGCGTTTCGCTAGGGCGATCCCTTTGTACTTTATTTATTCCTTGTCTACATGATGCAAACCTCTTGCAAAACTTTTTAGGTGCCAAGGTTTGGGTGAGCCATGATAAGTCAATGAGTGAAGTACATTCATTTTTCTCTACATATTAGGTATAGAAATTTTCATGCCGGCTCGGTTTCCACCAAAGCAAAGAGCTGGGTTTTGAATAAACAATCAGATTTCTTCATTTCCACATCTCCCCTCCACTTAGTTTCGGTGGAAATGGATCAATCGGAGATGACTCATTTTTCTAGTGCCGCACCTCGCACGCGCGCAGAGCGGAAATGTCTATAGTCGGGCGGTCGAGCGGTGCCGCTGGCCCTCTCACGGCTCGTTTCAAATAATCAAAAACTATACATAATTATTTTTAATATTCTGTATTTACATACTGTCAGAGTAGACAACTATTACTTAACTACTCTGTGTGGCTATGGTGAACTTGAGGAAAGTATCATACGTGACCGCATAGTATTGGGTACACTGAGTGATGCAGTTAGAGAGAAATTGCTCGCTGAACCCAAACTCACCCTACAAAGAACAATTGATATATGTCGTTCGGTCGAGCGAGCTAAGAACCAGGTCAAAACGATGAAGCAAACTACGACAGTTGAATCTATAACATACAATTCCAAAAACAGAGGAGGTGCAGCGAAAAAAACTAAAGAAAAAGACCTATTTCAATGTGGACGGTGGGATACAAAGCATGGACCTCGAACTTGTCCAGCATTTGAAAAAGTATGCAGGCTATGCAGACGGAAAAACCATGCCCCAAAGTGCTGTAAATCTCAGAAGGTGAACACAGTAACAGCGCAAGATTCTGAAGCAAGTACAGACGAAGACTTGTTTGTGGCGTCACTGGAGAATGACAGCGATATTGATACAGAAGATTGGTTTGAGAACGCATTGCTTGCTAAAAAAACCAAATTAAAATTAAAGCTAGACTCGGGCAGCCAGTGTAACGTCCTCACAAAAGGAATTATTGAAAAAATGAAGGCGGAAGTTAAACCATCGCCATAAACAAGATATCTTACATCATTCTCTAATCACAAGATGCATGTACTAGGAGAATCCACTATTGAGACTGAAATAAAGGGAACAAAATTGAATGTAAAATATATTATTGTACAAAATAATAATTATTGTACAAATTAATGTAAACGTCGGGTGGCAGAAATGGCGGTCACTGACTGGAGTGCTGTGCGATCCACGTATCCCCATAAAAACAAAGGGCAGAGTATACAAGACTGCAGTTCGTCCGGCATTATTGCATGGCTCCGAGTGTTGGACAGTCAAGAAGACGCATGAACAAAGGATGCATGTCAACGAGATGAAGATGCTGAGGTGGGCAGGAGGTGTGACTCAGCTCGATAAAATTAGAAACGAATACATACGAGGAAGTTTTAAAATAACACCAATTACCGAGAAAATCACCGAAAACCGCCTCAGGTGGTATGGACATGTAATGAGGCGTAGCAAAGATCATGTAGTACAAATCGCGCTAAATCTACCGGCCTGCGACCTGGTGGTCGAATATAAAGAGAGACCTCAAGCTAGCCCAATTGCCTGAATAGACAACCCAAGACCGCATGACTTGGCGCAAAAATGTGAGGAGACCCGACCCCAAATAACGGGATCAGGGAAAGAACAAGAAGAAGACAAAATAATGTTTGTCCCATTCTTGGAAAAGCAACATGCATAAAATTTGGGTTAATTAAAAGACTTGACATGTTGTCAGCTAATGATGATCCCTTACACGGTATAGGATGTCTGAAACAATTTAAATATGATATAGATCTGGTAGACAACCCTAAATTACCAATATGTCCGGCGAGAAAATACCGCACATGATTAGAGAACACGTGAAAGAAGAATTAGACAGCATGGTTGCTCAAGGTATCATAGTACCAGTTACCAAACCTACACCAGCGGTATCACCTATGGTAGTGGTCAAGAAAAATAATAAAATAAGACTGCATTGACCAATCTGCGATAAATAAAAATCTTAAAAGAAGACACTATCCTTTGAACACAATTGACGAGATTACAGCAAGAATTAATGGATCAAAGTGGTTTAAATTATTAGACAGTAAAAAAGGGTTCTGGCAACTTGAAGTTACTCCTCGCACATCAGATTACTTGACATTTAGCACACCTTTTGGCAGGTACTTCTGTTAAAGAATGCCATTTGGTCTTGCTTCAGCTCCAGAGGTATTTCAACAAGTTATGAGCTCCTTGTTAAAAGACGTTAAGAATGTAGAAGTGTCAATGGATGATGTTCTTTTACATGCGTCAACTAAAGAGGAGTTGGAATCAAAAATGAAACAAGTGTTCGGGATATATAGGAATTCAGGCCTAAAACTAAACAAAGATAAATGTGTATTCAAAGTACAAACTATCAAATTTTTGGGCCACATTGTCTTAGAGAAATTAGAAACCATAAGTAAAATCAAGAGAGCCGGTCACTACCACCAGAAGTGGAGTAGAGTAAAGTAGTAAAGAGGATTATTACATTACCAGCTCGATACAAGGATTAAAAATTTAAAAAAAATAAGGGAGATGTCAGAGTAGACAACTATTACTTAACTACTCTGTGTGGTTATGTGTGTAGAAACTACTCTATGTCTATGACGTTTGACAAGACGTGTGCTGTGTGCATATTCAAGATGATTCATGTTGTTCGATTATTGTATTGTAACTTGTAAACTACAATGGTGAATTAATAAAGTATTCTTAGTTTGATAATGTTTATATTAATTACTGACACATACTTTTCAATCTGTGCTATGAAAAGATGTGGTTTTCAAAAGATGTGCTATTTCAAAAAAATCTTTTTTGACATAGCACATCTCCGCTTGTCTTTTCTGGTCTCCGCTTCGGTGGAACCGGGCCTAATACAGTGAACATTACTCAACTGAATAATATTTTTTTTAATACATTTGCTCAAAAAGTTGACATTTCCATGTATGTTTAGCGTGCGCGAAAAGTTATTCTTTTCCGCACTAGTGTTTTTGTGTTTTCCTCCTACGCGGCACCGGAGCGGGCGTACCAGGAGCGCATAAACACGAACACGGCATGCAAACACGGAGCAGGCAAACACGTAAAACCAATATTTTTTTTTCGCAAATGTATTAAAAAACGTCGTTCAATGCACGTGCGGAATTGTCATTTTTACTCGTCCTTATAGTTGACCCTCGCCTTCGGCTTGGGTCAACAAACCGGGACTCGTAAAGAAATGACAAACTTTCCGCACTTATATTGAAATGTACTATTATGTAACATTCCTAAAAGCAAAAAGTAATTGGCATTCTGAAGGCGCTGATAAGTTGTTACAATAATTAACTAATTAATTAATTGTATTACATTTATATTACACAACTTATACTTATCTTATCATTTACCATACTTGTAGCAGACAGCCGCTGCCAGCGCTAAAATAAAATAGCGATACAGGACTCCGCCTGTTGCCAGTAAGTGCAACAGAGCAAAACATCGCGGGCAGCGACTGTTTACTATAGATGTGTTAAAATATAGAGCTAAGAATCACAAATTCAAACACATACATAAACATACAGGAAACTGATGGTGATGACACAATAATTATTATATTATAGGAATCATAGATTACGATAACAATAACTTGTTACAACAATTACAATTATGTAACAAGAGATAAACATTATAAATCACAATAAAGGCACGAAAATTTTAGGCAAGGGCACAACCGCAAATATAATTTTATAATATAGTTATTTAATTGTAATTCGCTTTGCATTTTTATGTTAAACCTACTTAAACGTTAGTAACACAATATGTTAGCAGAGTGGACGTTATACTTAAATTATACTAATCAAACTAGAGCTATTTTATGTGGTTTGGTTTGTGACGGCACTGCATTGGACTTCTAGTGTTGCCTCTGAGCGCATTAAGAGGATACACTGAATTTATTTTTGTCTATGTCCCTCTTACGAATACGTAAGTGGATGTGTAGCGGACGACATGTAGCGTTGTTGAAGAATATAACAGAAAAACGACGTTTTACCTAATTACTAAAAAACTAGGCCAGTAATCAAAAATCCATTCTGAGCGTTTTTGGATATTATTATTACCGACACATTAAAATAAAAATTGCAACTTCATCCATTGTAGTTTCCGATAAAAATTATAAAAATGTAGGTTTTAGAGCAACTTTTGCGAAAACTATCTATTGAGAAAATTTAATCAATCGTTTTCTTGCTTCACCGCGATTTTAGATTAAGACTGTTCATGCGTTAGTATTATGCTTGAGTCAAAATTGTCAATTTTCGACGTAACATAAGAGTGTCATGTGTTCAATTATTGATTAGATAATTGCCATCATATTATTTGGCATTTCATAATCTAGTTTTTGTCTCAAAAATATTTGAAAATATGTGTATAGCTTTCTCATTAGAAAGTTTAAGGTAAAGGCTAATTACTCACTTAGCGGTGGAAGCTCTATTTTGATGCAAGATATTTGCCATGTTTCATAACACAAACTTATAACAATGACATATTTAGAAAATTAATAACATTTACTAAAAAAATGTCTCAAAAAAAAACACGATTTTCCTAGATTTTCATTCAAAAACCATAAACCGAAAAGTGCCATTTTTAGCATTTTTCGATAAATTAAACGTATTATTTTAGGATAAAATCCAAGATATTTTGTTGTTTCTGAATTATAGTAATTTAATTCAATTCATATGGTTATTTACTATTTTAATAAGTTGTATATTTATTTTACTATATTTTTTTTTGTAATACCATTTTCCGCGCAAAATTGCGTCAGTGGGAACGGAATTCTTTTTTTGTATGGAGCGACACGCGATTCACGCGTAAACGTATAAACGCTCTTAAATATCCAAAATACATGACGTTTAAATTTGAAGTAATTGTCTTTATAGGTTTTGAACTGCAGGGGTCTGATTGAGTAAGTAAACCATATTCATAATTATTGTAATCGTTAGCAAATTCTGCCCCCCGATTGGCTGACGTAAATTAGCGAACCAATCAGCCCCTAGATTGTCTAAAAAAACGTATTCATCATTATCGTAATCGTTTACTAATTCTGCCCGCTGATTGGGTTCCTGATCTATGTCAGCCAATCGCGGGCAGAATTCGCTAACGATTACGAGAACGATGAATACGTTTTCCTTACGCAATCAGACCCGAACTTGTAAACGATTACGATCACGATGAATACGTTTTCCTTACACAATTTAGGGACTTAAAATCGCTTAAATAATCGTTTACGCTGAACCTCACTGTCCTGTTTCAAGCAACCTCTATATGAGCAAGTTCCTGCCGGGCGGCTTGTCCTTGCTCCAGAAGGACGCGAGCTTGTTCTGCACGGCGCTCCACGTGACGGAGGCGCCCATGAGCTGCGACAAGGGCGCAGGCCTCCCCAGGCGCTCCAGCAGCGGGCGCCGGTACAGCCGCTGCGCCTCCGCGCGCTGGTCGTCCGTCACCTTCCTGTCGTCCAGGTGGCTGAGCGACGGGAATTGTGAGATCACGAATAACCTACAACGGAAACTGAGTTTAAACACAACAAGTAAAAAAACATTTTTCATCACGATAGCCCAGGCTTATTTTTTTTATTACAAGCTGAACAAAATAATACATGACAATGCATCTTGCAATTATTGCAATAACTTTAAAGGTGTTTTTTAAAGAGTTCCTTGCTACGTCATACGTGACAAGCAGTTTGTTTACATTGCACCAAAACTCTTAAACTGCTTTAGCAGCCAATCAGAGACTTTTTTTTAATAAATATATTATATCAGGACATTACACACATTACAATCTAGTCCCAATGTAAGCAATAAATAGCAAGTTTTGTGGGTACTAGATAATTGAAATAATATACATAAATACAATACTTTGAATGGCAATCAGACTCTTAAAAACATTCATGCACACCACACAAACATTTTCCAGTTGTAGGAATCAAACCCACGACCTCAAAAGCAGACTGCAGGATCACTACTGCTACGCCATTTGGTCCTCAATAAAAAAAACATTCATTATAAAATGGGGTTAAACTATGCATGTTAAGGAGACTGCCACTAACTGACCTATACTGCAAGTAGTCATAGAAGGTGCCTCCGTTGAAATAGCTGGGTGCTGCGGGGTTTCCCATCAGGGACAGCAGACACAGCTGCGGACAGGACTCCTTCAATTTGCCCACCCATGGGTATAAAGATGCTATCTTACATCTGTTCAGCCTGTCACAAATATGATTTATTCGTAAACTTAGTTTTAAAGTCATAAAATCGTTATCACTACTGACATTCATACAAGCCAACAAGTAAGGCCTGTATGAAATAAATAAACCATTTGAGTTTTCATTTGATTAAAATTTTGCAGTTCAAGGAACTGGGTCACTCAGTTATCATTTGTTTATTATAGCTGACATATCTATTTGCTGGACCAAGGTCTCCTGCAATGATTTCCAACCTGCTGGATGGTCCTATGCTGTTTGAATCTAGTGGCTTCCCACACTCAAACCCTATATCTATCATAAGCTAAAATTTTGCACAGAGGTTCTGATTAATAGATTTTTTGATCTTTTGGAATTTTTTTTTAGCAGAATATTTACCACAGCAGTTGTAGTTTGGGCATGGGGGGCAGGAAGCAGTTCTCGGTGATGGGGTTGTCATCTGCCACCAGTGACGTTAAATGCTTGAAGTGCACCAGTGCATCTAGGTTGCTGGAACATACAAACATTGCATTCACCGAACCAACAACAAACATAAACATAAATACAATTTCTTTTTATCCAAACTGCTCAATCTATTAAGGACAAGGAGTTATAATAATTAATTGTAATAGGACAAGCAGTTTTCAATGATGAGCCTATACCAATTATTTTGCTCTTTCATTGGAGATTTCTTGGATAAAACTTTATCTGTATAAAAATATACTTTAATAAAAGATAACTGATTCTGATTGATCATTGCCCACATTAGAATGTTGCATCTAGAAAGCTGTGATTTTGCACAGTCCCTCTTTTTACAGTGGAGACAAGTGAGATAGCAAGGGCATCCGGCATGTCATCAATATAATATTGCAAAACCCAACATGGGATTCATCTTTCAAAACCCATACATAAACAAGTAGGCTTAAGATTATTAATTATTCATATTCTGTTTCTTTTGACCATCAATTAATCTATTTTTAGATAATTTTATTGCATTAAAAGATAAAATGTCATTCACATTATTATTATCCGCTTGGAGCATAGTTCAAGAAATGCAAATTGGTTTTTATTTGGATAGATAAAACTGGTTCATTAAACAAGTTTTGAACATATAGCCACTTACGACTTGTTTATTCCACGAAAAGGGAAATTATTAGTTTTTTATCCTATTGATTACGACAAATAACATAACAGACCAAATTGAAGTAGAGATTGGTCAGTATTACAGAGTATCTGAACAAAGCAGAGCACATATGAAAAGAGTAGAGGGCGAACAGAGAGGAGTTGCTACATCAATAGAATATAGAAATTAGAGAGGCAAAATTATGGGTTGATGGTGACAACAGGAAAATTGGGTAGTGGTGGACCAGAAATTTTATACAAAAAATAAAGAGGTAGCTTATGGTGGCGAGAGAGTTATAACCAGGGTTTTATGTAGAATGTTGCACCAATAATAAAGCTGTTAAATAATGTAGATATATCAATACCTTCGTTACATACCAAAACTGTTAAATAATGTAGATGAATCAATATATTTGTTACTTACGTAATTTTGTTATGGCTAATATCCAGGTACTTGATGTGGTCTCTGAATCTCTCCACTATGGTTCTGGGTAGCTCGTACAGCCTCTCGTACGCCAGGGTCAGTTTTGTGGGGTCTTCTTCAATGGCATCCCCTTCATTTGCCGATCTGGAGAAATTGAATAAATACTATTATTATGTCCTATGAGTTATAGTTATTGTTTTAAAGCATAAAAATTCAAGGTATCGAAAAGGCTTACACCCCTAATTGGTACGTCGATTGTTGACGTACCAAAGACACATAGGCATTTACTAGGCAAGCGCGCTCAACCTTAGACCGTATTATCACTTTCTATCAGGTGTGATCAGTCAAGCACTAGTTTACCTTAGTGAAAATCCTTCCAGTAACGAGTTTATCGTTACAGACAGACAGACGTGACAGAGGACTTTTATATTAAGTAGTGAATTAATGATCGATTGTTATCAGAGTTGATAACCGAGAGTAAATAATGTAAAAGACAGATACTTACTGTATCAGATCAGGCGGTATAACGCTGTGAGACATGGCGGTGACAGAGTCCACTAGTACTCCGCTCGCCACATCTATGGCCATCAAGCCTTCGTCCTCTCTGATAAATGCAAATGTTAGTAAAATTACAAACCAAACAAAATAGGTACGGATTTTTTATTAAAAAAATCAAAAGTCAAAATCATATAAAAAGTACTCTGTGATCGAAGTCTTGTGGTCTGTGGTCGAAGTCAATCTTCTTCTTTTTTTTTTGAGGAATTGGCTCCGCGCGTTGAGCGATTGAGCCATTGTCGAATTTTTGTTATTTTCTTTTTCTTTTTTTTTTTTTTATTAATAAAACGAGGAAACTTGTTTATAAATTTAAACAAAAATTTTGAAATATACAACGGAATTTAGAAAAGGATCAGAAAAGGATGGATAAAAATATAATGGAATACTTACTTAAGACTTATACTACATATTTACAACTTAATATCATTTAATAGAATGAATGAAGAAAACAGTTTATATACACAGGATATATCGGAGGACAAGAGGATGTCAACAGAAGTAGGAAGTGGTATATTACACTGAATAAGACCCTGGTAAAATGGATCCCGGTTATATTTTGGGCAAGATAAAAATATATGATTCAGGTCACCCACCTCACCACACTCGCACAAATCACTGTTCACAATACGAAATCTAGCCAGATGAACTGGAGAGCAAACGTGGCCCAGACGCATACGCGTCAAGATACACGTCACTCTCCTGCTCAACTTCAAACTTGAGAACCATGGCTTCGATGGAATAGAGCTTTGAATCCTAGCAAATTTTTTGCCTTTTGATTGGCTGGAAATCGACCAAGTCACTCTCCAAGATTCTTGAAGTGAATTCTTTGGCAATGTACACAAATCATGGGCATCATTGCAATAGTCTGCCATATCTCCGCATAAAATAGCCTCATTGGCAAGCTGATCAGCGCGTTCATTTCCCGAAATGCCGGAGTGACCTGGTACCCAGGAAAACACCACTGTATAGCCTTTTTCATTACATGTAACTAGTAGGTTTCTAATTTTAATAATAACATGGTTGATCTGACCAGACTTAGATTTGAATGGGAATCTAGATAAAGCTTGCAGAGCACTCATAGAGTCATTAAATATAACGGATTTCTTAAGTTTAGCAAGAAGAATATATTCAACAGATTTAAACAGGCCAAGACATTCTCCAGTAAATACAGATGATTCAGGCGGAAGTTTTGTTTTCTGGACAATATTATACTGGAAATGGAAAACTCCCACTCCAACTATGCCATCTGGTGAATGTTTCGAAGCATCACTATATATATAATGAAAATCCAAAAATTCATTTGCTTTTAATATGTTCACATACCGAGGAGCATCCAATTGATTTCTTGGAATATCTGGATTGATCCTAACATCCGGAATGATTGTCAGTGCCTTATATTTAGAATTAAACGTTGGATAACAATATGTACTATACATCGGCGCTTGTATGGAGCAAAATATTCGATAACTCTTGATAAGACGGGGCGGTGATTTATGGGACCAGTAAGAACAGGTGTCTATACATTCCGAAAGAAGATGAAGTTTATCACGAAGAGGATGATGAGAAAATTGCATAGCTTTGAATAGATACCTATCAGATAAATATTGACGTCTTAAACGTAAAGGTGGTTCAACGCACTCTATTTGCATAGCATTGATAGGGCTAGATTTCATAGCTCCAAGGATGATCCTTAAAGCTTTGGCTTGCACGCAATCTAATTTGCTAAGAGCAATGGCACTACAGGGCTCTATAATAAAAGTAGCATAATCTAGTAAGCTACGGATGAGAGCGTTATAAATAAGACGCAAACAAAAAGAGTGGGCACCCCACCAGACGCCGGTTAAACACCTCATCATATTTAAATTTTTTTCACATTTATTTACAATATATTCACAATGAGGTATTCCAGTAAGTTTTGAATCTAGAACTACTCCTAAAAATTTAACTTCAGACTTTACAGGTATAGGTTTCTCCCTGTAAAGTACATTGAAATCCGGAATCCTTCTTCGTCTAGAGAATACAACCACAGTGCTTTTACTAACAGACAATTCTAGTCCATTTACATCTAACCAGTCATTTAGCTTATTAAGAGTATTAGATAAGCGGTTACTAGCATTTTCTATAGAATTGTCTAAGTTGTATATAAGCAGATCATCAGCATATTGCAGAATATTTATATCTGAGTTTAAGGATGTTTCTAAATCATAGGTATAAACGTTGTACAGTAATGGACTAAGGACTGACCCCTGGGGCAAGCCTCTCCATACTAGCCTTGATAGTTGAGTACCATTGTTTAGGTCTAATTTAATACATCTTTCAGAAAGCATATTGATGATAAACGTAATCAATAATTGTGGTACATGTAAATCATGTAATTTTTTATGTAATACTGAGATCAGCACATTATCATACGCTGAGCTAATATCAAGAAAAGCCGCAATAACCGACTTATTTTTTGAGAAAGCTAACCGAATGTCCAAAGTAAGAATACTTATATTGTCTATGGTGCTACGGCCCCTTCTGAATCCCAACTGATTAGCTGTCAAAATATTATTATTTTCAACGAAAAATTCTAACCTGTTTTTAACAAGATGCTCAGCTATTTTGGCAAGAACAGATGATAAGGCTATTGGACGAAAAGAAGAAACATCAGAAGCTGGTTTGTTTGGTTTTAATATGGGAATTACGTCTTGGGCTTTCCAAGAAGAAGGTATATTTCCAGACAACATGATAGCATTTATAATACTCAAGTAATAATTCAAGGTAGAGTCACTGCAGTTTATCATGAAAGAGTATGTGATGCCGTCTTCGCCTGGTGATGAGTCTTTTACATAAGAGAGTACTCCTTTTAGTTCAGACAAAGAAAAAGGGGCATTAAGGTCTGTATAGCTACAGGCTATAGAGAAGGGAATACAACACTGGGTATTTATGAAATTGGGAGCAGATGAAGGAGCCAACTTATCCATAAATTGGTCAGCTAGCTCAATAGGTAATGTACTTGATGAAGATGAACAGAAAGATGATTTAAATCTTCTAATATTTTTCCAAACTATCGATGGGCATATATCTGGATTCAAGGACTCACAAAATCGTCTCCAACCCTCGATTTTTTTCTTTTTAAGTAGCTTGCGAGTGGAATGCGCTGTTTGGGTATAAATTTCAAAATTCTCTGAAGTCATCATGGAACAATACCTTTTCTCTGCCTCCTTTCGCTGCTTTATAGCTTTAGTGCACTCACTATCCCACCAGGGAGGAAATGGTATTTTACTAGATCTATTGCCTTTTAATGGAAATAAAGCGTTAGCGGCATCAATCAAGACTTTAGTAAACTCATCGGCACATACTGTTTCATTACCACTGTTAGCAATAGGAAGGCTAGATAGTTTTTTTTCCACATAATGTTTAAATGTACTCCAGTCATCTGGCAATTTATGTTTTAATCTAGGTTTGTGTTGTAGGTTACGAGGAGGGCAGGATATCGGTAATGAAAGAAGAATTGGAATATGATCACTGCCAAAAGAATTATCAAGTACACTCCAGGATATCAGAGATGCCAGACTTGGGGAGCAAAGGGACAAGTCAGGAGCACTAAGAATTTCAGTGGGACCAGTACGTCGAGTTGGAGTGCCGTTGTTCAATATACATACATTTTGATAGTCTAATATATCTGCCATCATTTCACCATAACAATTAGTGCTAACACTACCCCATGATCGATTTTGGCAGTTAAAGTCCCCAAGTACTAAAAATGGGCTAGGCAAGGTAGTAAGCAACTGACTAAATTCATTGTATAAGGAAAAAGAAGGATGAGGTATATACACAGAAATTATACAAATTTTATTTACTATTACAGCAATGGCATTAATACCATCACTGAGGGGAGGGAGTGAAATAATCTTATGTGAGAAGGCTTTATTAATGAGTATGGCCACTCCACCATACCCATCATGTCTATCACTTCTCACAGTAACGAAACCAGAGATCCTGAAGGAAAACTCTGGTTTTAACCATGTCTCAGAGAGACACATAGCCATGGGCTTATATTTATTTAATAAGAAAATAATGTCAGTTTTTTTGCTTATTGCACTTCTACAATTCCATTGAAGTATGTTGTGATCCATACTTAAAAAAATTGTTTAAAGCTGTCAATAATGATTCGGCGGCGTTGGACGGTGAGGAGCTATCGCTCGGAAATAGATTACTGGTATTTGAAAGTAATTTAATAAGTTCCAAAATTAATTGACCTATAGATTGTTGAGGTATTGTCGTATTTGATTTATGTTTTAGTACATTTCCATTAGGTGTTTGAGAATTATTATTATTATATTCCTTTATAATTTCGTCATGTATGGTGCGGTCGTAACCTCCAGTTTGTTTTGGGGGTACACGGCGCTGAATATACACTGTTTTTTTATGAGAATTTGTATTGGGCGAAGATGGTCTTGTTAGTGTAATATTTTTATTTTCGAACTGAGGCGACGAGGCTGCAACATCGGTATAAGGTTTTGAAGAAGGGGGATGGATTTTGGCTGCCTCTGCGTAAGATATACAGCTCTGGGCCATAGAAATTTTAATTTTTTGTTGTCTCAAGAACTCGGGACAAAGTTTGCTAGTGGCAAAGTGGCGACCAGTGCAATGGAGACAATAAGCATTTTCCAAGATAATGTTACAAGTGTCTGAGACATGTTCGTCCCCGCATTTAAAACAACGAGGCTTTGACCTGCACTGCAATTTAGTATGACCAAATTTGCAGCAGTTGTAGCACTGTATAGTTGGAAATATGTACAATTCAACAGGGAGCGCTGTATAGCACATGTAAACTCTTTTTGGTAATATTTGACCATCGAACGTCAATACAACCATGTTGGTATTAATAAATAATCTAGTACCATCATCTTTCGGTGTTTTTCTTTTAATACGCCTAACCTTTATAATTTTTCCACAACCCATAGGAACAGTAATGTTTTCCTGAATCTCGTCCTCAGACCAGTCTTGGGGTACACCCTTTACAATACCTACTCTTGTGACAATAAAACTAGGTATGAAAACCTTGTATGAGAGATTAGCAATTAGTGGGTTATCTGTGAACAAATTAGCATCTTCGTAGTTGGTAAATGCCATAGAAACTCTATTTCTGCCAATACGTTTTAAGCTACCATTAACTATATTATTGATATTATATTTTTTTAAATCTTTACCAAATTGAATAGGATGCAGCGTAACAGGATCATTCGGAGATGTGGTTATCCTTTGAATGTGAACAGTGAACGGCCCTGAATCTGTGCTTACATATTTCCTTACTAACTGCGGTTGTGAGGGACCTGCACCAGTGGGTTGTGTAGCGGAGACACTATTATTGAAAGGAGGGACATGAGTTTCAACAGGCACAGTTTTTTCGCCTTGAGCAGTATTCACAACAGGGACCAACTTCTCGTCTGAATCGTCACATTGGCATTCATGAGTAATCTGTTTACCGTTCCTACTTCTACTTCTCTTTGTTTTGCAAATTCGGCACCTTTTTTGTGGTTTGACTCGTTTCCGTTCTGAGAGAGGAATAAGACCATCCTCAGTGTCCATCGATGAGTCGTCAATAACTACATTATAAGCTACAGGACTAGGAGGGCCAGTGTCTGGCCCTGGACCCCCCAGTCCGGGGTTATCCGGGGGTGGGTCAACCCCCGGGCCCATAGTAGAAAACTATACGCTTACCAGATAAGTAGTACCTATATACACTATTTATATGAAATATCAATAAAAATATGTAAAAACTATTAACTAACTACTATTTTACACAAAAAAACCTCCACTGATCCACTTTATAAAACAATTAAAATCAATAAACCAAAAAACACGTCCACCAAATCAGAAGTTTCCCGCGCTTTTCGAAGTCAATCAATAGGTATAAATCAGTCTGGTCTGAGTATCAGTCAAACTTCAAAATTTCAAAATTATTCAAAATATCAAATGACAGTTTCGTTTCTATACACGCAGGATCTATCATAAAAACATAAAATTATTATCTTTAAATTGCTTTTTGAACTTTTTTACTTTAACTTACGTTAAATATTAGAGAAATCACTGTTCTACTGATTGTTATCGAAGTAAAATTTTTAGCTAATGAATTAACGATTAACGAAGTTAAGTTTTAGCCTGCGGAACATTCCGCTAAGGTTCCGCCGCCGCTTGGCCGCCGCAAGTTCCGCTCAATACGTATGCAATGTTTTTAAGTTATGCCGCGATTTAAATCTTTGAAGTTACCTAAGTATATGAGACATGTACTAGGTACGCAACGCGTAGTAGATTTAGTTCATGGAATATACTACTCATTTATTACGCGAATGTACGCATCCGCACAGTTCCGCAGGTGCGCACTTTCAACTTTGATATCCGCAGATGTGCCCAAGTACCGAAATTTTTCTGTTCCGTGGTTCCTTTTCTAAGATCGAGAATCATATTTTATCATAATAATTATAGGTAGGTACTTATAATAATTAATGTTGAACCCCTTTTACATTGAAAAAAGGAATGTTATTAATTATCCGTAGTATATACAATGATGAAGTATAGAGATCACGACTTACTGATTTATTTTGAATCCATTCGTCGACATGTTTACATAAAATATTATAACTAAATAAGAAATTATTAATTTATAAAGTATGTGATCGCATTGTCAATACGTGAATCATATTTGATAATACTACACGAATGGTTATCAATCGGACTCGGCTACAATGAGCCGTATGATAAGAAGTTATTTACGTTTCTCACAGCCTTTGTGACTTATCAGCGTTGTTAATTTTAGGGGGTTCAACTATGGATGATGTGCCCAGTACCACGTCACGTAAGGTAAGTATACCCACAAGCTGTATCTATCCTAGCGATTATCTTGTATTCAGAACTGTGAGATCAAATAAATAATTAAATACTTATTATACCTACTCGAATGTTTCCTTTCGTGTAAAACATTGCACGTGTAAAAACTTTATGCCATGCCACAAACTTTTGTCCAGTGGCCAAAACAGGAACTAAAGTTGTGATTTTGATTTGCTCAGTTTGTGGTCTACTCTGTTGTTATTAACAGTGAGTTTTGTTATATTTGTTTTGTAGTTTTATCTACATAAATAATGCCAAAGTAAAAAGAAATGATGAGTGAAATATCCTGCTAAGAAAACATCACCACCACAATCGTCAACAGAGACACCCTCACAGGACAAGAAAAGTTTGTGATACAGTCATATAATATATTTTAAATATAACATTATTGTAATTAAGCTTCTCGTGTTCTAACAACTCATTTATGAGGCACGGGACACGCACATGGGTACAGGCTTCGGCCTTCGCTCGAACTTTGACCATTTGGTATTAGGAACTCGAAGTGACAATTAAAACCCACTGCGCGAAAAACTAAATGAAATTTGAATTTCGCGGGCTACTGGGGCCGAAACCCCTTGAGGAATTAAAAGTTTGATACAGACCATAGACAGTTTGAGTTTGATTGATGGGTTTGATTCAGAGATTCATTTTATACTTCAGTGACTGGGATCCTTATACTTTTTACATAGACCGAGAAAACCATATGGACTTGCCCTTTTAATTTACCTAGGCAAATTGACTTAATGAACAGATAACTTATTGAACAGATACTTAACTATATAATATCAATTTATTATAGCACCGTGAATCTTCGACTAAATCTTCGTAAGCTGAAGTGGCAATGGGCGGGGCACATAGCTCGCAGGACCGATGGACGTTGGGGACCCAAGGTGCTGGAATGGCGGCCACGCACCGGGAAGCGCAGTGTCGGTCGACCCCCCAGGTGGACGAACGACATTAAGAGGGTCGCGGGGAGTCGCTGGCGCCAGGCGGCGCAAGAACGTGGTGTTTGGCGGTCATTTCAGGAGGCCTATGTCCAGCAGTGGACGTCCATCGGCTGAAATCGAATCTTCGACGGGGGCGCTTCAAATCGGCACAAAAAAGGGACTGTCAATTGTTGAGTATAGTTGAATAGAGGTCAGTGTCGGGTAGTAACTCAGTAAATGAACATTAATGACTTCTTGCACAAATCTTGGCGCTTATCATGGCGTCGCATGACACGCATGTCTTAAATGAATGGTCATCTTCATTTTTTTATTATCTCTGTGCTTTTATGGCTTTTTCATTGACATTGACATCGCAACTGTCATAAGTGTCATTGACACGTGTCGTCGTCAATGTCGTCACACGTCACCGTAGTGATTATATCCTCTTTGCACAATGCACGTCACCTCTCCTCTTGTGTCATAAGCCTCTCGTTAGAGAGTAGTATACCTATTCCTTGGTCATAGCATTGAAAACAAAACATGTTTAAAAAAAATCAACTTTTAATAAATCAGCTATTCTATCGTTATTAAAGCTATGCTGCAGCACGCAAGTTGAAATTAGTCAGCATATGGTTTCCTCACAATAAAGCAAAAATGGATGTAAGTACACAGATTTATAACATTTTTTTAACAACTAAATTTGGAAGAAAAAATACTTGATTCAACGGAGTTATAAAGTGTATTATGTATTTCTACCTGATGCTATCCTTGTAGGAAAGCAATATCCCGATAGACATTAACATAGGCAAGTTACAAGACTGGCTCGTGAGTCGACGTCATGTCAACAAAGAGTGGCAGAAAAGCATCGTAGCGGTGCGGGAGAAGATTAACAACGCCATCCAGGACATGCCCGCGCACGAGGACATCGCTGCGCTTCTATCGGGCAGCTACATCAACTACTTCCACTGTCTGAAGATCATTGAAATCCTCAAAGAAACCGAAGCCGACACTAAGAACTTGTTTGGAAGGTACGGGTCGCAGAGAATGAAGGACTGGCAGGACGTCGTGAGGAACTACGAGAGGGAGAACTTGTATCTGGCGGAGGCAGCTCAGATTTTTGTCAGGAACATCACCTATGAGATACCGAGCTTGAAGAAACAGATTGCTAAAGAAGAACAGATGCAAATAGTGAGTTATAAATTGTACAGTACGCTTTAGTGCTTGTCAATCAGGTTGTCTGGCTATACATTTATATACTATCAAATTACTAATTCAAGGTTTTTTTTTGCACAACAGGCCCTGTGGTTGCTTGAAAAAATATCAAAAGAGGTTTCAATTAAATTGACCTCTGTTAATTTTTAGTGCATCTTTCTGTTTTAGGAATGTGAAAAGAAGCATTCAGATTATTTAAAGAATGAGGCGTCTAGTAAATCAGAGTTCCTAACTCTGTGCAAGCAACTAGGCATCAAGGGAGACAGAATCAAAAGAGAACTGGTGGAACGGCTGCAGGAGCTACCAGACATTTATGATAAAGTAAGATAATCGAAGAATGTTTCAAAAGTTTGCCTTTTTATTAGACTTGTACTTAACTGCTTCCAGTTATCAACACTTGTGACTGTAGTTTTGGAATCCTAATTCCATACCAGAACTTTAAAATGGAACTCTTGTGGTGAGAATCTCTCCGTATCTCCGCCCATCCATCACACTTGATTATTTCAGTAACTGTAAAAACTATCAACATGAAATTTAGACAAGTGATGTATATTGATCATTATTTTTATTTTTATTTTAAATAAAGTCAGGGATAATTATGATCAATAGGGATTAACACATATTTTACAGGTAAAATTCAATCAACTAAACTGAGCATAATTTTGTAGAATGGAATCCTCAGTATGCGAGTCTAACTTGTACTTGGCCAGTTTTGTTGTCAATATACCTAACTACTTTGTTTATTCATAAACTTTCCTGTACAAAAGTCCAGCTGTAGCTAATGTAAAAAGTTAGTCAAAACCAAAGAAGTTTTTAGTTTATAATTCCACCACTTCACAAAAGTGAACAGATGTAGTTTTACCTTCCTAATTATATAATCCTTACAGATAGGGAACTCCCTGAAGCCCGTCCAACCAGCGATAGAGCTGTACTCTGCATTCACTAAGTACATCCTAGGGGAGCAGGCATCGGAGCTGTTGCCGCTGCTGCAGTACGTGGCGCGGCACGGCAACACCACCGTGTACCAGTGGAGCTACGGAGAGCCGCCGCTCAGTGTGGAGCCTGACCCCATACATATCGAGCTAGAGGACGACTCGCAGGGCGCCGGCGATCAGGTATGGGAAATTGTGTGACATTTATTGATATAGACGTTGCACAATCACAGCTCGCTGTCTCTAAAAAAGGCGTGACTGTCGTGGAACACTCCGTAAAAACAAAGTTTGGAATAACACCTAAAAAAAACTTGATTATATATTTTCATGTGCAATTTCACCCATGGTTCTAGATATACGAGGCTGTATTCAGTTAGCTCGCAGTAACAAGCTCATCATACCAAATGTCTATATGTAGTTGCATGTGTGCCCGTACTAGTAAGATAAACTTTTATTATAGATTTTCTTTTTGACGGGAATTTTCTTTCGTGTAGCTTCCTGCGCTAGTGACAGTTTTCACCTACAAGTAGTACAAGTAGGAGTGTTCTATATAGACTCCTAGAAGATTTCCTCAGTGTACGAATCATTTGCAGATAGATTTCGGAGACAGCGGTGGAATAGACTTCGGCTCGGACGACGCGTGCGTCGAGATAGACTTCGGCGACGGAGACGCCGGCGCAGAGATCGACTGGGGCAACATGGACGCTGCTGTGGATGTGGTAACGTTTGCTTATTCTTTTATAATGCTTTAATTTACTGTCTGGCTTTCACTAGTGCCAAACAGTAAGCAAACAACTCATCGAGACTAATTTTGGATTAATAAATCTGTGCAAGAATATTCCCAGGTTGTCATGTTTTCAATTCAGTTTTCTACTAAAAGTATATATTATTTACTCCTTTATATGTCTCGTAAGTTCCATCAATATTCTGTTACATTCCTAAAAAACCTGTCAAGTGCGAGTCGGACTCGCGCACTGAGGGTTCCGTACTACAACCGGAGGAATAAAACCATAAAAACCACTTTTCTTATCGAACCGCAAAACTAACTTTGTTTTTAGAGGTTTATTGTAAATATCAAAAAAACTACTTATTAGATCTCGTTCAAACCAATTTTCGGTGGAAGTTTGCATGGTAATGTACATCATATATTTTTTTTAGTTTTATCATACTCTTATTTTAGAAGTTACAGGGGGGGGGACACACATTTTACCACTTTGGAAGTGTCTCTCGCGCAAACTATTCATTTTAGAAAAAAATGATATTAGAAACCTTAGTATCATTTTTGAAGACCTATCCATAGATACCCCACACATATGGGTTTGATGAAAAAAAAATTTTTGAGTTTCAGTTCTAAGTATGGGCACCCCCAAAATTTATTACTTTTTTTTAAATTTTGTGTGAAAACCTTAATGCGGTTCACAGAATACATCTACTTACCAAGTTTCAACAGTATAGCTCTTATAGTTTCGGAAAAAAGTGGCTGTGACATACGGACGGACAGACGGACAGACGGACAGACGGACAGACGGACAGACAGACATGACGAATTTATAAGGGTTCCGTTTTTTGCCATTCGGCTACGGAACCCTAAAAAGAATGATGTGTATGATTCTTCGTTCTTCTTACTTTCGATTGCAGCTTTTTTCACGCGACAGATCCTGCTTGTCGTAGTCTAGCATAACGTGAGAATGTACTTTATGAGCAGGACTTGTCGGGCGACATGGCGGCTATATCGCTCGACGAGAGCGGTATCGTGGTGGAGGCGGCGGGCGCGGCGGGCGGCGTGGCGCGCGGGCGGGACGCGCTCTCCGTGCTCGACTGTACGCACACGAGGAACCAGTTTCTCGACCAGCTGCTGGAGGTGAGACGATAGGGCTGATCGGTTGAGAAATTCGTACGGATCTTTTAGTATTGTTCGCTTCGTCGGAGTAGGTATTGCAGCAGTGTCTGTAATTTTTGCTATGCTTAACGCCAGATTTTGGTTGTAATTTTATACTGCGCCATATTCCTTAGAATAAGAATCAGGTGCCACCATTTCTTGTACTCTTTTTTTGCCAAACTATACGTAACCCATGACCGTTTGTCACAGCTGGAGTCGTTCCTCAAGATGCGGCTGTACGAGACGGTGGCGGCCAACGAGAGCCACACGTTCTCGCTGATCGAGCAGCTGCCCGCCGAGAGCGAGGCCGCGCTGGCCGCCATGCTGCGCGCCGTGCACGCCGCCGCCGGCGCGCTGCTGGCGCCCGAGATCACGCACCTGCACAACGTGAAGCACTCGCCCAGGTGACGCTCCCCCCCTCACCAACAGCTGCCCGCCGAGAGCGAGGCCGCGCTGGCCGCCATGCTGCGCGCCGTGCACGCCGCCGCCGGCGCGCTGCTGGCGCCCGAGATCACGCACCTGCACAACGTGAAGCACTCGCCCAGGTGACGCTCCCCCCTCACCAACAGCTGCCCGCCGAGAGCGAGGCCGCGCTGGCCGCCATGCTGCGCGCCGTGCACGCCGCCGCCGGCGCGCTGCTGGCGCCCGAGATCACGCACCTGCACAACGTGAAGCACTCGCCCAGGTGACGCTCCCCCCTCACCAACAGCTGCCCGCCGAGAGCGAGGCCGCGCTGGCCGCCATGCTGCGCGCCGTGCACGCCGCCGCCGGCGCGCTGCTGGCGCCCGAGATCACGCACCTGCACAACGTGAAGCACTCGCCCAGGTGACGCTCCCCCCTCACCAACAGCTGCCCGCCGAGAGCGAGGCCGCGCTGGCCGCCATGCTGCGCGCCGTGCACGCCGCCGCCGGCGCGCTGCTGGCGCCCGAGATCACGCACCTGCACAACGTGAAGCACTCGCCCAGGTGACGCTCCCCCCTCACCAACAGCTGCCCGCCGAGAGCGAGGCCGCGCTGGCCGCCATGCTGCGCGCCATGCACGCCGCCGCCGGCGCGCTGCTGGCGCCCGAGATCACGCACCTGCACAACGTGAAGCACTCGCCCAGGTGACGCTCCCCCCCTCACCAACAGCTGCCCGCCGAGAGCGAGGCCGCGCTGGCCGCCATGCTGCGCGCCGTGCACGCCGCCGCCGGCGCGCTGCTGGCGCCCGAGATCACGCACCTGCACAACGTGAAGCACTCGCCCAGGTGACGCTCCCCCCTCACCAACAGCTGCCCGCCGAGAGCGAGGCCGCGCTGGCCGCCATGCTGCGCGCCATGCACGCCGCCGCCGGCGCGCTGCTGGCGCCCGAGATCACGCACCTGCACAACGTGAAGCACTCGCCCAGGTGACGCTCCCCCCCTCACCAACAGCTGCCCGCCGAGAGCGAGGCCGCGCTGGCCGCCATGCTGCGCGCCGTGCACGCCGCCGCCGGCGCGCTGCTGGCGCCCGAGATCACGCACCTGCACAACGTGAAGCACTCGCCCAGGTGACGCTCCCCCCTCACCAACAGCTGCCCGCCGAGAGCGAGGCCGCGCTGGCCGCCATGCTGCGCGCCATGCACGCCGCCGCCGGCGCGCTGCTGGCGCCCGAGATCACGCACCTGCACAACGTGAAGCACTCGCCCAGGTGACGCTCCCCCCTCACCAACAGCTGCCCGCCGAGAGCGAGGCCGCGCTGGCCGCCATGCTGCGCGCCGTGCACGCCGCCGCCGGCGCGCTGCTGGCGCCCGAGATCACGCACCTGCACAACGTGAAGCACTCGCCCAGGTGACGCTCCCCCCCTCACCAACAGCTGCCCGCCGAGAGCGAGGCCGCGCTGGCCGCCATGCTGCGCGCCGTGCACGCCGCCGCCGGCGCGCTGCTGGCGCCCGAGATCACGCACCTGCACAACGTGAAGCACTCGCCCAGGTGACGCTCCCCCCTCACCAACAGCTGCCCGCCGAGAGCGAGGCCGCGCTGGCCGCCATGCTGCGCGCCATGCACGCCGCCGCCGGCGCGCTGCTGGCGCCCGAGATCACGCACCTGCACAACGTGAAGCACTCGCCCAGGTGACGCTCCCCCCCTCACCAACAGCTGCCCGCCGAGAGCGAGGCCGCGCTGGCCGCCATGCTGCGCGCCGTGCACGCCGCCGCCGGCGCGCTGCTGGCGCCCGAGATCACGCACCTGCACAACGTGAAGCACTCGCCCAGGTGACGCTCCCCCCTCACCAACAGCTGCCCGCCGAGAGCGAGGCCGCGCTGGCCGCCATGCTGCGCGCCATGCACGCCGCCGCCGGCGCGCTGCTGGCGCCCGAGATCACGCACCTGCACAACGTGAAGCACTCGCCCAGGTGACGCTCCCCCCTCACCAACAGCTGCCCGCCGAGAGCGAGGCCGCGCTGGCCGCCATGCTGCGCGCCGTGCACGCCGCCGCCGGCGCGCTGCTGGCGCCCGAGATCACGCACCTGCACAACGTGAAGCACTCGCCCAGGTGACGCTCCCCCCCTCACCAACAGCTGCCCGCCGAGAGCGAGGCCGCGCTGGCCGCCATGCTGCGCGCCGTGCACGCCGCCGCCGGCGCGCTGCTGGCGCCCGAGATCACGCACCTGCACAACGTGAAGCACTCGCCCAGGTGACGCTCCCCCCTCACCAACAGCTGCCCGCCGAGAGCGAGGCCGCGCTGGCCGCCATGCTGCGCGCCGTGCACGCCGCCGCCGGCGCGCTGCTGGCGCCCGAGATCACGCACCTGCACAACGTGAAGCACTCGCCCAGGTGACGCTCCCCCCTCACCAACAGCTGCCCGCCGAGAGCGAGGCCGCGCTGGCCGCCATGCTGCGCGCCGTGCACGCCGCCGCCGGCGCGCTGCTGGCGCCCGAGATCACGCACCTGCACAACGTGAAGCACTCGCCCAGGTGACGCTCCCCCCTCACCAACAGCTGCCCGCCGAGAGCGAGGCCGCGCTGGCCGCCATGCTGCGCGCCGTGCACGCCGCCGCCGGCGCGCTGCTGGCGCCCGAGATCACGCACCTGCACAACGTGAAGCACTCGCCCAGGTGACGCTCCCCCCTCACCAACAGCTGCCCGCCGAGAGCGAGGCCGCGCTGGCCGCCATGCTGCGCGCCATGCACGCCGCCGCCGGCGCGCTGCTGGCGCCCGAGATCACGCACCTGCACAACGTGAAGCACTCGCCCAGGTGACGCTCCCCCCCTCACCAACAGCTGCCCGCCGAGAGCGAGGCCGCGCTGGCCGCCATGCTGCGCGCCGTGCACGCCGCCGCCGGCGCGCTGCTGGCGCCCGAGATCACGCACCTGCACAACGTGAAGCACTCGCCCAGGTGACGCTCCCCCCTCACCAACAGCTGCCCGCCGAGAGCGAGGCCGCGCTGGCCGCCATGCTGCGCGCCGTGCACGCCGCCGCCGGCGCGCTGCTGGCGCCCGAGATCACGCACCTGCACAACGTGAAGCACTCGCCCAGGTGACGCTCCCCCCTCACCAACAGCTGCCCGCCGAGAGCGAGGCCGCGCTGGCCGCCATGCTGCGCGCCGTGCACGCCGCCGCCGGCGCGCTGCTGGCGCCCGAGATCACGCACCTGCACAACGTGAAGCACTCGCCCAGGTGACGCTCCCCCCTCACCAACAGCTGCCCGCCGAGAGCGAGGCCGCGCTGGCCGCCATGCTGCGCGCCGTGCACGCCGCCGCCGGCGCGCTGCTGGCGCCCGAGATCACGCACCTGCACAACGTGAAGCACTCGCCCAGGTGACGCTCCCCCCTCACCAACAGCTGCCCGCCGAGAGCGAGGCCGCGCTGGCCGCCATGCTGCGCGCCGTGCACGCCGCCGCCGGCGCGCTGCTGGCGCCCGAGATCACGCACCTGCACAACGTGAAGCACTCGCCCAGGTGACGCTCCCCCCTCACCAACAGCTGCCCGCCGAGAGCGAGGCCGCGCTGGCCGCCATGCTGCGCGCCATGCACGCCGCCGCCGGCGCGCTGCTGGCGCCCGAGATCACGCACCTGCACAACGTGAAGCACTCGCCCAGGTGACGCTCCCCCCTCACCAACAGCTGCCCGCCGAGAGCGAGGCCGCGCTGGCCGCCATGCTGCGCGCCGTGCACGCCGCCGCCGGCGCGCTGCTGGCGCCCGAGATCACGCACCTGCACAACGTGAAGCACTCGCCCAGGTGACGCTCCCCCCTCACCAACAGCTGCCCGCCGAGAGCGAGGCCGCGCTGGCCGCCATGCTGCGCGCCATGCACGCCGCCGCCGGCGCGCTGCTGGCGCCCGAGATCACGCACCTGCACAACGTGAAGCACTCGCCCAGGTGACGCTCCCCCCTCACCAACAGCTGCCCGCCGAGAGCGAGGCCGCGCTGGCCGCCATGCTGCGCGCCGTGCACGCCGCCGCCGGCGCGCTGCTGGCGCCCGAGATCACGCACCTGCACAACGTGAAGCACTCGCCCAGGTGACGCTCCCCCCTCACCAACAGCTGCCCGCCGAGAGCGAGGCCGCGCTGGCCGCCATGCTGCGCGCCGTGCACGCCGCCGCCGGCGCGCTGCTGGCGCCCGAGATCACGCACCTGCACAACGTGAAGCACTCGCCCAGGTGACGCTCCCCCCTCACCAACAGCTGCCCGCCGAGAGCGAGGCCGCGCTGGCCGCCATGCTGCGCGCCATGCACGCCGCCGCCGGCGCGCTGCTGGCGCCCGAGATCACGCACCTGCACAACGTGAAGCACTCGCCCAGGTGACGCTCCCCCCTCACCAACAGCTGCCCGCCGAGAGCGAGGCCGCGCTGGCCGCCATGCTGCGCGCCATGCACGCCGCCGCCGGCGCGCTGCTGGCGCCCGAGATCACGCACCTGCACAACGTGAAGCACTCGCCCAGGTGACGCTCCCCCCTCACCAACAGCTGCCCGCCGAGAGCGAGGCCGCGCTGGCCGCCATGCTGCGCGCCATGCACGCCGCCGCCGGCGCGCTGCTGGCGCCCGAGATCACGCACCTGCACAACGTGAAGCACTCGCCCAGGTGACGCTCCCCCCCTCACCAACACCGTAGAGCGCGCCTCGCGCTACATTGTTAAAATGAAAATCTTTATTTTTCACATAGGCCTAAATTATTATAGGCTCTCATGAAAAGTCAAAACTCTATCGCTAATAAAACCGATGCAAACGTCCGAGACAGACTATGGAATCGTATTGTAGAAGCGTGCACTAAACCCCACAAAGACCTTGTGTACCTTACGCAAACAGTGTGGCACTATAGCCAATTATATATTGTTGTTATCACAAATTATATTTTCAGATATGTGGACGTGTTGACGGGTCAGCTGCAGCAAAAGCTGGGCGTGTGCGACAAGCTGTCCCGGCTGGCGGCGCGCGAGGCGGAGCGCGGCTCGGCGGCGGCCGCGCGCGCTGCCGAGCTGCGCCCGCTGCTGGCGAGGATGCTGGAGCGCACCGGGGAGCTGCAGGCCGACGTGAGTGTGTGCTGTGTCGATAGCGGATACACGTATACGAGCTGTCCCGGCTGGCGGCGCGCGAGGCGGAGCGCGGCTCGGCGGCGGCCGCGCGCGCTGCCGAGCTGCGCCCGCTGCTGGCGAGGATGCTGGAGCGCACCGGGGAGCTGCAGGCCGACGTGAGTGTGTGCTGTGTCGATAGCGGATACACGTATACGAGCTGTCCCGGCTGGCGGCGCGCGAGGCGGAGCGCGGCTCGGCGGCGGCCGCGCGCGCTGCCGAGCTGCGCCCGCTGCTGGCGAGGATGCTGGAGCGCACCGGGGAGCTGCAGGCCGACGTGAGTGTGTGCTGTGTCGATAGCGGATACACGTATACGAGCTGTCCCGGCTGGCGGCGCGCGAGGCGGAGCGCGGCTCGGCGGCGGCCGCGCGCGCTGCCGAGCTGCGCCCGCTGCTGGCGAGGATGCTGGAGCGCACCGGGGAGCTGCAGGCCGACGTGAGTGTGTGCTGTGTCGATAGCGGATACACGTATACGAGCTGTCCCGGCTGGCGGCGCGCGAGGCGGAGCGCGGCTCGGCGGCGGCCGCGCGCGCTGCCGAGCTGCGCCCGCTGCTGGCGAGGATGCTGGAGCGCACCGGGGAGCTGCAGGCCGACGTGAGTGTGTGCTGTGTCGATAGCGGATACACGTATACGAGCTGTCCCGGCTGGCGGCGCGCGAGGCGGAGCGCGGCTCGGCGGCGGCCGCGCGCGCTGCCGAGCTGCGCCCGCTGCTGGCGAGGATGCTGGAGCGCACCGGGGAGCTGCAGGCCGACGTGAGTGTGTGCTGTGTCGATAGCGGATACACGTATACGAGCTGTCCCGGCTGGCGGCGCGCGAGGCGGAGCGCGGCTCGGCGGCGGCCGCGCGCGCTGCCGAGCTGCGCCCGCTGCTGGCGAGGATGCTGGAGCGCACCGGGGAGCTGCAGGCCGACGTGAGTGTGTGCTGTGTCGATAGCGGATACACGTATACGAGCTGTCCCGGCTGGCGGCGCGCGAGGCGGAGCGCGGCTCGGCGGCGGCCGCGCGCGCTGCCGAGCTGCGCCCGCTGCTGGCGAGGATGCTGGAGCGCACCGGGGAGCTGCAGGCCGACGTGAGTGTGTGCTGTGTCGATAGCGGATACACGTATACGAGCTGTCCCGGCTGGCGGCGCGCGAGGCGGAGCGCGGCTCGGCGGCGGCCGCGCGCGCTGCCGAGCTGCGCCCGCTGCTGGCGAGGATGCTGGAGCGCACCGGGGAGCTGCAGGCCGACGTGAGTGTGTGCTGTGTCGATAGCGGATACACGTATACGAGCTGTCCCGGCTGGCGGCGCGCGAGGCGGAGCGCGGCTAAAAATGTTAAAAATGTTTGTTTTGTCACCAACAGCGTCAGTTTTAAGCCGACAGTAGGTATTATCTATGGACCG
Organism: Coenonympha arcania; assembly: GCA_036785405.1. NCBI lineage: Eukaryota > Metazoa > Arthropoda > Insecta > Lepidoptera > Nymphalidae > Coenonympha > Coenonympha arcania. The sequence continues at coordinate 256,322 of CM072065.1, read as the reverse complement.
CGATCCACGCCACAGATTTATTATTAGCCCGCATGCGAGTTTATATAAAAAAAACGATTTCCGCCTTATGTATTGTGACAGTGGTGTGATTAGTGGGAAATTTGACAGATGGTTTACGTTTGTTTACATGGGTTCATTCTTAAGTTCATATCAGTGGCTAAGAACGAAAAAAGTTATAAGCAATTTAATATTTCTGATTAGGCAGAGATAGCTATTAGTCAGTGACTATCACTAATACAATAGTGTTAAAAGAGTGCTAATACTATAAGTAGTTCTATATAAATTTCCGTCTTGCGAGAAAGGGACAGAAGGTACCAACTGCAAAAATTCAAATAACTTTAGGTTTCTTTTATTGGATTAGAATTTTATTTTCAGTTATGTCATTATATTTTCTAACCTAGTTAAGAATAAAGCAATAAAAAAATTGAGTAAACTACCTACCTAATGAGTACCTGCTTTATTATTGTTAAGCACCTGTCATCTGCCAAAAGCGCCAGTTGCCTGAAGTTTATCTTTATCACCTTCCTTATCAACTCTGACACTGGCGAGGTGTATTGCCTGCCTAGTCGGCACAGATGCAAGCCCTAACTAACCCTAAAAGTGAATTTGAAACTTTAGCTTGTAAATTAAAACCAGTGAACAATTCACCAAATTCAGGTGTAATTGTGATATGTGTTTGTTTGCAGATCGAGAAGGAGATATCGAAGAAGTACAAGGGAAGGCCGGTCAACATCATCGGTGGAGTGAAGTTCTTGTAGAAGGGTAATACAGGCGGGTGGAATTGACTAAGTCAAATTATATTTTTTATCGTTGATTAAAAACTTTATTTTATTACGAGGTTTTTTTGTTTTATTTTTTTGCTGTTTAATCCAGCGAAACGTGAAACACCACACACAATTTTCCAACACTTTCTTCGACGTACATTTCGTCCCAACACCGGGACATCCTCAGGAGATGTTGACTGCACAATGCGAAATCGTAGAGGCTCTACGATTTCGCAATCTGTCCTGCTGATAGCACCAGCAGTTCTTTGAAAGAAGATCTATGCAGCCTAAATCTCGCTTATGTACTTTAAAAAAATCAGAAATCGAAGGAAGTCGCCACATATTATACTCATCAACGTAACTTTCTAAAAGCACTCATTCGAACGAACCGTTAAAATCGAAATTAAAAAGGCAAAGGTAATCAAATAACCGAGTGCTCTTTTAAAATTTTATTTCAGCCAATTATTTATCCATACACATAAGGGTAATAAACGTAATACGGGTAGGGGTAGTAAAAGTAGGGGTAATAGTAATAGGGGTAATAATATAGAAAAGGCACACAGATTGCCTTTATCTTCTCGTCGTTTTTGTCGTCGTTTCTTCTGGATTTAACGCATTCTGGCGGTAGCTGTGGCCGCTGGCTGGACGCGGGGGGAACTTCCTCCAGGATAAGGAGGGTAATGATGATCCACGGGGTAAGAATACTTAGAGGCGACATCTGAAATAGTATTTCATGACTAGTACATCTGATTGCTGCCTGAATAAATGGCAAAACTGCCTTAAAATCCGAAAAGAATTAACTCCAGATACCTACTATACTACCTACATTGCGGTTAGGTACATCATATAACCAATACCATTATTTTAATAATTAGCTGACCCTGTAGACGTTGTTTTGCCCTGATAACTTTATATTACTTGAACACAAAACTAGTCATCAAAATCGATGTAGCCATTTTCGTGCTTTGGTGAGACTAACGAACAGCAATTCAAAGAGTAAGAAGAATAAAAACTTACCTGACTCAACATTAAAAATATATCTCTCTTATTTTTTTTTTCTGTTAGTTATTATTAGTTTTTGTTAGATTTGTTGCTAATCGATTATCTGTTAATTTCACTGACTGAGAAAATTAATCATTGCTGTCTAGCTAGGTTCTTTTGATTTTAATTTTCTTCATTTTTTTTGCGATGATGGTTTAACTTACATATACCTACGGAATGTACGAGTACCTACCTATCTACACTTAGTAACGACTGCATTTCGAACGTTAAACTACTGGCTACCGTGATTAGGAAAAACTATTAAATAATTTCTAATTAAGTGTGTAGTAAAGTTCAATAATGAAAATTTTTAGTTTCTACTAAAACGTTCTACTACGTAGGTACTTCTGCTGGGTGAGACATTGGATTATTAAAGTGTTTGAGCTTTAGATTTTTAAGAACTAGGTGGGGTGAATAAAAATACCTAGGTTGTTAAATTAGTAGTTATTGGGTTTTGTTTTGTCCCCGCGGGAATCGTGGATTTTTTGATGCGTCAATGTCTTGTACTGTACTGCAAATGAAATGGCCGGATTCTACCCTCGGAAAAAAATAGTCATGGCCATCGACAAACAGTAAGTACGTCATATTAAAGCTTATAAGGTCGTCTTTATAGTCGTTTAAGTTTAATGATCATAAAACATGCGAGAGACACAATATCAGCAATACAATTTGCAAAAAAAATGCGCCTGAATGTTATTAATAGCAATGATTTTTTATCAAAAAATTGCTATTTAAAATGTTTACTCGAATTTTTTAAGCTTTGTAATATGAAAAAATAATAATTAGTTCATAACCAATACGCCTCCCGCCTGCAGGCAGACCGTCCACACTACCTATTTTTTTCAATGAATATGAAAGCCGGTTTTAATCACTGCTATTAAAAACATTCAGGCGCATTTTTTTTGCAAATTGTATTGCTGATATTGTGTCTCTCGCATGTTTTCTGATCATAAAACTTAAACGATTATAAAGACGTTATTATAAGCTTTAATATGACGTACTGTTTGTCGATGGCCATGAATCTTTTTTTCTAGCGCACAGCTCCATACAAGTTTCGACCATGTCTTTTGGATTTGCTTATAAACAAAGTGAAAGATCTAAGTAGATTTGTTTTCTATGTCTGTGGCTTGTGGAGAATGGAAGTTACGATAGCAATGATCATTACCTAGGTAGGTAGGTAGGTAGGTAGGTACTACAATTATGACTGCTGCAATCAGAGGATTGTCCGCACGTACGCGTAGCGTAGGTTCGCAGTTTGTGTTCAATTTTCCGTTGTTCCGTACGCGAGCTTAACTCCTATAACGGCCAGCGCTATGCCTGGATCACTTGCCTGTAATTACGCCGTCTAATCCACACAGCAGGCTGCTGATCTCTGGCTGCTCATAACATTTCGTTTGCAAAGTGGAATTTATTTTAGACTCGCACGCTTGGATTACAATGATAATTATTATCTTGTGTTCTCCACTTGATAGAAGGAAAGAAAGAAAAAACATTTCAAATTATTATGCTACACGTAACAAAGACAAAGTAGGTACCTACTTACGTAGGTACTAAAACGATGCCTGAAGCTTCCCCCACTCGAGCAAAAAAAAACAGTTCCAATTCTGGCACCTCTCGCTACTACGATCTATAAATTCTCTTAGATCTAAAGTGGTGTACTAATAGCTAAAGAATGGCAGGTATACGACTTACCAACTCGCCCAATTATATTGGTCTCAGGTACCTATGTAATTTTACAAAATCAGAAATGTACCTAATCAGAATGGCCAAAATAAAAAAGTCGTTAGTAAATTCGTATTGGTTTATTTTACTATTTATCTCAATGATACTACAGGAAAACTTAAGTAAGTAGGTAGGTAATCTAATATTATTATGTAAGCTCATAGTTTAGAAATTAATAGTTTCTTATAATATGAATAGGTAGGTATTATTTATTAAGACTTATTATCTAATTAAATAGTAGGTATATAGTATAACAGTAGGTAGGTATAATGGTACTTATTTCGAATATTTACAGAGATCTTATTATGGCATCTACACTAACGTCAGGTATAAGTATTAATGTCACTGAACTACTTATTAGCTCTTCTATTCGTGCTCCGAGCGAGAAGAGCAGTGATTCGGTAGTGCTGTTTGCAGAACACCTATGAGGAACGAAAACTGCAGCGAGGGGCTGTGATAACTACTGGTATTACGTGCTCGATACCTAGGGCACCTTGGTGCGGCAGAGCGCCTTGCCGCGCGGGCACGAGTAGCGCTGCACGCACATCGCGAAGCGTCGGTCGCACTCGCACAGCTGGCCCGCGCAGCTGTCACTGTGTGTCGAGACGCCGCGTCACTTGTAGGACATGAGGATGTTCTGCAGCAGGCGCAGCGGCGACGTGCGGCAGAGCGCCTTGCCGCGCGGGCACGAGTAGCGCTGCACGCACATCGCGAAGCGTCGGTCGCACTCGCACAGCTGGCCCGCGCAGCTGTCACTGTGTGTTGAGACGCCGCGTCACTTGTAGGACATGAGGATGTTCTGCAGCAGGCGCAGCGGCGACGTGCGGCAGAGCGCCTTGCCGCGCGGGCACGAGTAGCGCTGCACGCACATCGCGAAGCGTCGGTCGCACTCGCACAGCTGGCCCGCGCAGCTGTCACTGTGTGTCGAGACGCCGCGTCACTTGTAGGACATGAGGATGTTCTGCAGCAGGCGCAGCGGCGACGTGCGGCAGAGCGCCTTGCCGCGCGGGCACGAGTAGCGCTGCACGCACATCGCGAAGCGTCGGTCGCACTCGCACAGCTGGCCCGCGCAGCTGTCACTGTGTGTCGAGACGCCGCGTCACTTGTAGGACATGAGGATGTTCTGCAGCAGGCGCAGCGGCGACGTGCGGCAGAGCGCCTTGCCGCGCGGGCACGAGTAGCGCTGCACGCACATCGCGAAGCGTCGGTCGCACTCGCACAGCTGGCCCGCGCAGCTGTCACTGTGTGTCGAGACGCCGCGTCACTTGTAGGACATGAGGATGTTCTGCAGCAGGCGCAGCGGCGACGTGCGGCAGAGCGCCTTGCCGCGCGGGCACGAGTAGCGCTGCACGCACATCGCGAAGCGTCGGTCGCACTCGCACAGCTGGCCCGCGCAGCTGTCACTGTGTGTCGAGACGCCGCGTCACTTGTAGGACATGAGGATGTTCTGCAGCAGGCGCAGCGGCGACGTGCGGCAGAGCGCCTTGCCGCGCGGGCACGAGTAGCGCTGCACGCACATCGCGAAGCGTCGGTCGCACTCGCACAGCTGGCCCGCGCAGCTGTCACTGTGTGTCGAGACGCCGCGTCACTTGTAGGACATGAGGATGTTCTGCAGCAGGCGCAGCGGCGACGTGCGGCAGAGCGCCTTGCCGCGCGGGCACGAGTAGCGCTGCACGCACATCGCGAAGCGTCGGTCGCACTCGCACAGCTGGCCCGCGCAGCTGTCACTGTGTGTCGAGACGCCGCGTCACTTGTAGGACATGAGGATGTTCTGCAGCAGGCGCAGCGGCGACGTGCGGCAGAGCGCCTTGCCGCGCGGGCACGAGTAGCGCTGCACGCACATCGCGAAGCGTCGGTCGCACTCGCACAGCTGGCCCGCGCAGCTGTCACTGTGTGTCGAGACGCCGCGTCACTTGTAGGACATGAGGATGTTCTGCAGCAGGCGCAGCGGCGACGTGCGGCAGAGCGCCTTGCCGCGCGGGCACGAGTAGCGCTGCACGCACATCGCGAAGCGTCGGTCGCACTCGCACAGCTGGCCCGCGCAGCTGTCACTGTGTGTCGAGACGCCGCGTCACTTGTAGGACATGAGGATGTTCTGCAGCAGGCGCAGCGGCGACGTGCGGCAGAGCGCCTTGCCGCGCGGGCACGAGTAGCGCTGCACGCACATCGCGAAGCGTCGGTCGCACTCGCACAGCTGGCCCGCGCAGCTGTCACTGTGTGTCGAGACGCCGCGTCACTTGTAGGACATGAGGATGTTCTGCAGCAGGCGCAGCGGCGACGTGCGGCAGAGCGCCTTGCCGCGCGGGCACGAGTAGCGCTGCACGCACATCGCGAAGCGTCGGTCGCACTCGCACAGCTGGCCCGCGCAGCTGTCACTGTGTGTCGAGACGCCGCGTCACTTGTAGGACATGAGGATGTTCTGCAGCAGGCGCAGCGGCGACGTGCGGCAGAGCGCCTTGCCGCGCGGGCACGAGTAGCGCTGCACGCACATCGCGAAGCGTCGGTCGCACTCGCACAGCTGGCCCGCGCAGCTGTCACTGTGTGTCGAGACGCCGCGTCACTTGTAGGACATGAGGATGTTCTGCAGCAGGCGCAGCGGCGACGTGCGGCAGAGCGCCTTGCCGCGCGGGCACGAGTAGCGCTGCACGCACATCGCGAAGCGTCGGTCGCACTCGCACAGCTGGCCCGCGCAGCTGTCACTGTGTGTCGAGACGCCGCGTCACTTGTAGGACATGAGGATGTTCTGCAGCAGGCGCAGCGGCGACGTGCGGCAGAGCGCCTTGCCGCGCGGGCACGAGTAGCGCTGCACGCACATCGCGAAGCGTCGGTCGCACTCGCACAGCTGGCCCGCGCAGCTGTCACTGTGTGTCGAGACGCCGCGTCACTTGTAGGACATGAGGATGTTCTGCAGCAGGCGCAGCGGCGACGTGCGGCAGAGCGCCTTGCCGCGCGGGCACGAGTAGCGCTGCACGCACATCGCGAAGCGTCGGTCGCACTCGCACAGCTGGCCCGCGCAGCTGTCACTGTGTGTCGAGACGCCGCGTCACTTGTAGGACATGAGGATGTTCTGCAGCAGGCGCAGCGGCGACGTGCGGCAGAGCGCCTTGCCGCGCGGGCACGAGTAGCGCTGCACGCACATCGCGAAGCGTCGGTCGCACTCGCACAGCTGGCCCGCGCAGCTGTCACTGTGTGTCGAGACGCCGCGTCACTTGTAGGACATGAGGATGTTCTGCAGCAGGCGCAGCGGCGACGTGCGGCAGAGCGCCTTGCCGCGCGGGCACGAGTAGCGCTGCACGCACATCGCGAAGCGTCGGTCGCACTCGCACAGCTGGCCCGCGCAGCTGTCACTGTGTGTCGAGACGCCGCGTCACTTGTAGGACATGAGGATGTTCTGCAGCAGGCGCAGCGGCGACGTGCGGCAGAGCGCCTTGCCGCGCGGGCACGAGTAGCGCTGCACGCACATCGCGAAGCGTCGGTCGCACTCGCACAGCTGGCCCGCGCAGCTGTCACTGTGTGTCGAGACGCCGCGTCACTTGTAGGACATGAGGATGTTCTGCAGCAGGCGCAGCGGCGACGTGCGGCAGAGCGCCTTGCCGCGCGGGCACGAGTAGCGCTGCACGCACATCGCGAAGCGTCGGTCGCACTCGCACAGCTGCCCCGCGCAGCTGTCACTGTGTGTCGAGACGCCGCGTCACTTGTAGGACATGAGGATGTTCTGCAGCAGGCGCAGCGGCGACGTGCGGCAGAGCGCCTTGCCGCGCGGGCACGAGTAGCGCTGCACGCACATCGCGAAGCGTCGGTCGCACTCGCACAGCTGGCCCGCGCAGCTGTCACTGTGTGTCGAGACGCCGCGTCACTTGTAGGACATGAGGATGTTCTGCAGCAGGCGCAGCGGCGACGTGCGGCAGAGCGCCTTGCCGCGCGGGCACGAGTAGCGCTGCACGCACATCGCGAAGCGTCGGTCGCACTCGCACAGCTGGCCCGCGCAGCTGTCACTGTGTGTCGAGACGCCGCGTCACTTGTAGGACATGAGGATGTTCTGCAGCAGGCGCAGCGGCGACGTGCGGCAGAGCGCCTTGCCGCGCGGGCACGAGTAGCGCTGCACGCACATCGCGAAGCGTCGGTCGCACTCGCACAGCTGGCCCGCGCAGCTGTCACTGTGTGTCGAGACGCCGCGTCACTTGTAGGACATGAGGATGTTCTGCAGCAGGCGCAGCGGCGACGTGCGGCAGAGCGCCTTGCCGCGCGGGCACGAGTAGCGCTGCACGCACATCGCGAAGCGTCGGTCGCACTCGCACAGCTGGCCCGCGCAGCTGTCACTGTGTGTCGAGACGCCGCGTCACTTGTAGGACATGAGGATGTTCTGCAGCAGGCGCAGCGGCGACGTGCGGCAGAGCGCCTTGCCGCGCGGGCACGAGTAGCGCTGCACGCACATCGCGAAGCGTCGGTCGCACTCGCACAGCTGGCCCGCGCAGCTGTCACTGTGTGTCGAGACGCCGCGTCACTTGTAGGACATGAGGATGTTCTGCAGCAGGCGCAGCGGCGACGTGCGGCAGAGCGCCTTGCCGCGCGGGCACGAGTAGCGCTGCACGCACATCGCGAAGCGTCGGTCGCACTCGCACAGCTGGCCCGCGCAGCTGTCACTGTGTGTCGAGACGCCGCGTCACTTGTAGGACATGAGGATGTTCTGCAGCAGGCGCAGCGGCGACGTGCGGCAGAGCGCCTTGCCGCGCGGGCACGAGTAGCGCTGCACGCACATCGCGAAGCGTCGGTCGCACTCGCACAGCTGGCCCGCGCAGCTGTCACTGTGTGTCGAGACGCCGCGTCACTTGTAGGACATGAGGATGTTCTGCAGCAGGCGCAGCGGCGACGTGCGGCAGAGCGCCTTGCCGCGCGGGCACGAGTTGCGCTGCACGCACATCGCGAAGCGTCGGTCGCACTCGCACAGCTGGCCCGCGCAGCTGTCACTGTGTGTCGAGACGCCGCGTCACTTGTAGGACATGAGGATGTTCTGCAGCAGGCGCAGCGGCGACGTGCGGCAGAGCGCCTTGCCGCGCGGGCACGAGTAGCGCTGCACGCACATCGCGAAGCGTCGGTCGCACTCGCACAGCTGGCCCGCGCAGCTGTCACTGTGTGTCGAGACGCCGCGTCACTTGTAGGACATGAGGATGTTCTGCAGCAGGCGCAGCGGCGACGTGCGGCAGAGCGCCTTGCCGCGCGGGCACGAGTAGCGCTGCACGCACATCGCGAAGCGTCGGTCGCACTCGCACAGCTGGCCCGCGCAGCTGTCACTGTGTGTCGAGACGCCGCGTCACTTGTAGGACATGAGGATGTTCTGCAGCAGGCGCAGCGGCGACGTGCGGCAGAGCGCCTTGCCGCGCGGGCACGAGTAGCGCTGCACGCACATCGCGAAGCGTCGGTCGCACTCGCACAGCTGGCCCGCGCAGCTGTCACTGTGTGTCGAGACGCCGCGTCACTTGTAGGACATGAGGATGTTCTGCAGCAGGCGCAGCGGCGACGTGCGGCAGAGCGCCTTGCCGCGCGGGCACGAGTAGCGCTGCACGCACATCGCGAAGCGTCGGTCGCACTCGCACAGCTGGCCCGCGCAGCTGTCACTGTGTGTCGAGACGCCGCGTCACTTGTAGGACATGAGGATGTTCTGCAGCAGGCGCAGCGGCGACGTGCGGCAGAGCGCCTTGCCGCGCGGGCACGAGTAGCGCTGCACGCAAATCGCGAAGCGTCGGTCGCACTCGCACAGCTGGCCCGCGCAGCTGTTCACGCCCTGCAAACAAAAAACACTCGTTAACACTGGAGTACACAGTAAACACAGCTCCGTCTGGCACCTTTAGTGTTTAGAAGTTGCGAAGTCAAACTCTCGGCCTCTGCTTACTACGATAAATGGCTTAAGCAGAGCAATAATGCTTCGAGAATTAATCTTAATCGTGCTTATGTAGATATGTCATGAATGAAATTAATATTACAGAGGTTTTATACGGAGCAGCACGGACATAAAACCAGCTAGATCATGGAATTCTTGGTGCAAGTGCAACGTTGACATAGTTGGCCACAATGTATTATTAGCTCCTGAAAGATGAAGCTCATGCCTAGCCGTGTTGTTAAGTTGATAAACGTAGACATACCTTCCGTGATCCGAGGTGGTTCTCCAGCGCGCACAGCGGCTCGCCGTGGTAGCACTTCCAGTAGTAGGGCTGGAAGTAGACGGTGTAGAACGGGCAGTGGAACCTATCGTAGCACTCGTCGTGGATGCGGCAGCAGCTGGAATTGTAGTTATTTTATATTAGCACGCAAATATTAAAGAACATAATGACGTACTTATAGCAAACCATAGTGGTGCCTGACAAAAGGCTTGGAGTCTTCAACGCGAACTTGAAAGCTATTGGTTATTTGAAAACTGCTAAAAGTCTGAAAAGATACATACATTCGAATCATTCATAATAATATCGGTAACATTATATATGTATAAAACTTAAAATAAAATCTTAACTAATATATATAAACTAATTCTAGAAAAGAGGTGACACAAAAAGAAGGAATTTTAAGCGTCAAAGTATTCCTCCGAATCGGTGTCAACTGGAAAAGTGCCCAGAAGGCTGGCGGCATTGCCACGCTGGATGGCAATGCTTATCCTCTGACCTAAAAATAGGCCAGCCCTCTGGTCACGAGAGGCGTCGATTAAGCGCTTTGAAATTTCTCTGAAAAAGAAGCGCGTACTTGGACCCCACGGACCCAGCGTCTCGACTCCAAACGGTTCAAATACGTAATCTCCAACGAGATTACTGTATTTGCGCCGCTTGAGAGTCTCCGCTGATGCAGCAGCGGCGCCCGCACAACCCATCGTGCTAGGAAGATGAGAAGGCGCAAGGGTGTCCACACAAGTTGCGTCCCACACCAAAGGCCTACCCATCTTCCATGGCATCAATGACATGCCGTCCGGTCTCTTTCCATCGTCGCGCGCCAAGCCATTTGGTTCTAAAATGGCTGGCACTCCGGCGGTGGCAAGAGCGCGACGGATGATGCCATTGATGCTAGCGTGGCGCGGTATACGGCCGGCACTCCTACTGCAAGAAAGACCGTGGTGTCCAAGCTTATCGACTGCCTCTCCACAGATACACCGATGCGGAGAAACACAAGGAGCGCCTAAGCGAAGGCAGGTGGCAATGCGGAATGTGGTGTCGTCTAACAAGGTACCAACGCTAGACGAAGGAATGGCTTGAAGCCAAAGGCCGGATGCCCATTCTCCCACAGCCAGCAAACGGGCGCGCTCCGCAGCGTTGGCGGAGGTACTAATTAGTTCCTCTCTAACCAAACTACAGAGCGGTTCGTCCCACTGTCTCTGGGAAAATAAATTTTTTGGGAAGTCTGTACTCGGACAAGCTATTCTCCAAGCATTCAAAGCCTCGGTCTTATATGACACTTCAAAATTAACCAGTGTAGAAGCTAAAATTTTCCTGGTTAATTCTTCCGTGGCATGGACCGAGGATAAGAACGCTGGTAAACTAACATCAGAAATTTTGCGAATACCGAGGCCGCCCAGACGAACTGGTAAAGTTGCCTGTAGCCACACTCGGTCACTCAAAGCCACATTTAAAATTTTGCACAGTGAATTTTGCATTATTTTATCCATACGCTCTAAAACTGGGAGGTTTTTCCACAAATGTGATGATCTTATGCAATGAGTAAACTGAGGAACGAACAGACAGTATCGGAGAATGGTGAAAGCCGATTGTATATTAATTTCAAGTAGTCTGTCCGAAACGTCACTGAAATTTTGAATTTTTTCTTCTATGAAGGAATCGAAACCATTTTCATAAATAGGGGACCCAAGGAGACGCAGAGACGACTTATTTAAAATTTTGATATTAGGTGCCAAAGTGTTTAATTTTGAATTTGCAGAAAATTGATCAATGGTATCACCGAAATAAGCTTCACATTTGTTAAAATTAAATTCCAAGCCAATACTGTTAAATTCAGTTTTTAAAAAGGTCAAATCTTGTAAAATAGTCTCTAAATCGCCTCCCAAAGTTCCATCATCCAAATACCACATGTTTAATTTTGAATTTAGCTGCCGAATTATAGGGTGAACTGCGAGGCTGAAAATAACTGGTCCGAGGGGGTCACCCTGCTGACATCCAACTGCAGATTCCAATAGATTGTCCTTATAGAGTAATTTTGTGGGGTACCTATAACATTGCCAAAGAAATTTAAAAATTTTGGGGGTTTCTAATTTAGCCTGTGACAGCAGGGTGTCCCTATTAACGGAATTAAAAGCATTCCTGAGGTCAACCTTAAGGATCACTTCTCCTTCGCCACAGCCAAGATACGTTGATAATGCGTGTATGGCAGCCTCACAGCCCCCTTTCGAGCCAAAGCCAAGTTGGAGGGGCTGGAATTTTTCTTTTAATAAAGTACTGTATTGTTTACAGCATATTTTGGCTACCATACGACGGAATGTACACCCGACAGCAATGGGACGAATCCCACCGTCTTTCTTCTGCAAGGCGCACAGGTTGGCGCCATACAGAATATCGGTGATAGATTCGACCACATTGCCGGCGAGCATAAGGTTCGCTAAAGCCGTCAACTCCCTCAAAAGCGACTCACCTGGCTCGCCAGCACTTGGACCCAGAAGGTCCTTCAAGTGCTGGGGAGTTAGGCCATCAAGGCCGCCAGCCGAACCGCTTTGGAAGGAGAAAACGGCCGCGAGCACGTCCTTGGCTGTGATACTGAGACATTCCGTGTCAGTATCGGGCGGGTCCGGGAAGGAAAGGTTATCCTTTGGCGCTGGATGCTTGCTCCGCAGACCCGCAAGTGTATCCGAAGAGCAAGGCGCCACCACATCACTACTGAAAAGGAGTCTAGATGCTCCTCTTATATCACCGTCTTTCAATTTGGATTCTACATAATTAAAAAGTGAGTTCTTGCGGCATGGCACAAATTTAGGGTCAGAAATGATATTAGCCGAAAAAGATGAGGTATTGCAATTTTGTTTAATTTTGGCCGTGAGAGTTTTATGTGATGAATGATCTCTGGTAACGTGTAGAATCCTGTAAGAGAAAGTGAGTAGTTGCTCCCATGCTTCTTGTGAGTTTTCTCGAGTGACGAGACCTACGCATTGAGCCAAATTACGTGCTACTGAAGGTCTCGCACCTCGAGGTACTCTCTTGATAACCGGAATACAATTTTTGAGCTGTGATAAGTTTTGCCAAAAGGGAATTTCATTTGAAATTTCATTCGAATCAAAGGTCGGATCAACATTTCAAAGATAGGACGAAGCACCTCAAAGATAAACTTGGTCCACACTGATGAACGAAGAGGGTTGCACTGAGCAAGGATGGCATATGCAGTAAAATCTTCGCCGTAGAAACCAATGTCCGTCCGAGAGTTTGTTTGAGTGGCGTTTGCATTGCATAGCTCTGCTAATTTTAGCTGCTTGTTATCTAATTCAGGGGGATTGTGGTTGCGTCGTGCGAACTCCTCCACGATGGACGTCCTAGTGTCCCGATGGACGACGTCATTTCTGATGTGCATTTCTAATGTCGGAGGCACTTGTTTTGCAAAAAGAATATCACTCACTTGTCAATGCCGTCCGTGGGGCGCCCCTCGCCCAGGAAGCCGCAGTAGCAGCCGTAGCCCTTGTAGTCCAGGGGGTCGCAGCCGGTGGCGCAGGTCAGCATGTTGTAGAGGTGCACCACGCCGCGCTTGCCGCGGTCACCGTTGTTGGAGTACAACTGAGGGTCCAGCGATCTGCAACGTGGATACGATGAAGATTCAGTACCGAAGGGTGAGCAGAAGCGGTAAAATCGTTATACTAATTTCTTGAGTCGGCAACTGCATCTTCGAGGCTTAAAGCTTCTGTCCACCTTTATCTATTTTGCTGGTAACTTTTGAATATTCTGTTTCTGTAGTAACATAGTACACACTAGCCCGAAAAATTTTGTAAATGTTTACAGTAAACCAGTCAAAGATATGCTCTGCAGTGGAACTTGAGCCTGATCCATGAGGTATAGAATTTTCCATCTTGATCTTCAGATTGCCAGTCATGTTATATATAGAGTAGTTAAATCTTTCCGCATGCATTAATTACAGCAACTTCACCTGAAGTCATTACGGTTAACCAAAGGCGATTGTGGGGGCTGAATTAGGCTATTATTTTCCCACAAGGTAGCATGAGATTTCTTTGGTCCACCGAGGAAATTTCGAATATAATTTCCTCTAATACTAAGGTTTTTTTAATTCCTTTGGTTTAGTCTCTTTATGGCATCTCAGAAAATTCGGGACTATATTATGGAACAACTGAGTCTCAATAAACACCACTTAACGGGAGCTAATTAATATCCCCGCTTAGTGAACAGCTCCCATGTTATTTTGCGCCAATCAAAGCTATGCCAATGAAGTCCAGGATTCGGAGTCGATAAGACTAGTGTATCTATGTTTGCGAGTGCGTTCACCTCACACCCCTGTCGTAGTCCCCCGCGGGTATGGACTGGCGGTAGGGGTCCCGCGCGAACCCCACCAGCAGCTGCCCGCTGGTGTCGAGCATGCTCGCGAGCTTGTGCGCACGAGTGTCGTCGCTCGGCGGTCGCAGCGGCCGTGTGTATTGCTCCAACTGCGCGTAGTGCGTGCTGTTGTAGATTTGGTCGTACGTCAGAGACCGCATTTCTGTGGATTAACAAGTAGGTAAATAACTTTAAAAAAAAATTAAAAAATTAAATCACAATTGTATAGGTACTGGTAAAAAATTCTCAAGGTCAGCTACAAAATTACAACCATTTGAATCTATAGATTGCCAGTTTATTATTCCTTATTAAACGTACTAACTTATGTGTATTTTTGTAATGTCTTTTTAATTTTCTTCCTTTTGATACCCTACTTAATAGGACTAACGAACTTTCTTGAAGTCTCTATACGTTTGATAAGGAGAAAGTTCTCAATTCAACTTTTTTTCAAATGTTTTTTACACCAGAACCGAAGACTGGGTGAACCGATTTTAATGATTCTATTTTAATTTTAATGCTGGTGCTTCCCGTGTGGCCCCACTTTAATTTAGTCCACTTCTTAGAGTGACAGCCATGAGGAAACCATACCCAATAGATGTCTTTTTTATTGAAAAGGGTTCAAGTTGCAGTCGGTTTTTTAATAATGCTCTATTCATAGAGCAAAGAATATTTTTGTAGATATGTATCTATTGCAGCATCACAAGGTAACGTTATTAGGAAGCAAATATAATTCTCTCTAAAAATAATCGCCAGAATTGAAGTTTGATAACACAGATCGATAAGTTTAAAAAATAACTAATTTTTTATAAGATCTTTAATCGATATTCATTGCAATCGATACTTATCTATAATTCCAAAAAGGATTGCAGATTTAGGTCAAGACTTATATGAACAGTACTTATATCTTTGCTAAATCACACAGCAAATGGTTAACAATATATTGCTAACGATGGCTACTGTTTAGCAAGAGACTTAAACAAACACTTTAAGTTGGTACGACTTAAAGTTACCACACACTTACTTAACTATTTTATAAATAGTACTAAAACGTAACATATTGTAGCTTATAATTACGAGTTAACATAATTATATTAATACTTAATAATATACCTACGTAATAGACCTATAATTTTAATGTCTATTGCCTACAAAAATCTGCAGGTTGCAGTCACAAAATGGTCAATGAATTTGGAAAAATTTTGCCTTCTGAGGGGAACACCTATGCAAAAGTAGTCAATCAAAATAAAGTTTTATTTTTTCGCATAGGCCTGCCACAACTGCCAAGTTCGGAGTGCAGGTATGCACCGAGAAGAACTGGTCTTTAATCAGGTTTTCTTATTTTATGTAAAAGGAAATTCCATGATTTTTATGATATTAGCCGAAAGCGTATCCCTATCATTCTAATAAGAGTATCATATATCAATGGGTACTATGGTAAGGTTCGATTTTTTTGGAATTCCGGGATCACCTCAGCAGGGCGGGTCAGTTTTTGAACAATACCTACGTAAGTATTATATTTTTGCATCACTTTTAAATGCCACTGACGTGAAGCAACTGATACAACGATAAGTCTATACCTATTGTAATTCGATCGTGAAGATTGAAGGCACATTGCGGAGCTGGATGTATATGTATTGTATGTATATTGTATGTATTGTGTCTAATGTCAAGTTCGCACGTGCAGTAGATGGTAATAGCTGTCGATCGGGTCGAGGATAGTCGCGGGTTGCGACACTTGCCACCACTCAATGCAAAATGCAAATGTCATCATTACAATTTATTGCCACTTTCCTTGAGCATCTTTAAATACAATCTTATTGAGTCTTTTTTAATTGTATATTGACTTATGAATAATAATAACTTACAGTTTAACAGTTATATACTGGTGATAACTATAATAAGAATTCCAACACGCCCTAGCTCTGTGAAGAAACCCACAACATACTCAGCCGGGTATTCATTTTTACAACTATTATTGAACCATTCCTTTTAACTTTAGTAAATGAGAGAGAACAAAGGATTTTTGATATTTCTTTTTATCCTATTTGAGAGTTTCGAGAGCTAGTAAAGGAATGGTACAAGATGGACGGGCTACGTGTTTGAGTGGCGAGACTCGTTAAATGGCGCTGTGGAACGACTAATTATTATAACATTAAGTACAATCTGCCTAACCAATGGTAAATACTGGATACAAACTTACAAAGCAGGTGTTAGTTTTTGTTGTCGTTGCAGTTAGCACTCTGAAACATCGGATGAATTCGTACTGCAGCAGAGCCTTCTTGACATAGATACATAATATGTTTAAATACGACCCTGGAGCATCATCAGGAGATATGGCTTGACAGATTTTTTGTAAAGTCTTGATTTATCCCCATTTGCTACCAAATGGTAGGTGTCCGCGAAAACGGCTGCTAGCTTGTATGATATAGCGGCGTCATCTCAGTGTAACATCCTCTATCATGATGTAACAGTGGAGACAATTATGCAGCATTACAAAACGTTTATAGTCCATTGCAGCGCGTGCGCAGGTCTTAGTACAAAAGTGGTCGCATTTCACGCACTAGATGCGCGGGACAAAGCTGCGTGGACGACCCACGGGCATTATATTAAAGCCTGATTCAATCTACGAATCGGAAATGGGCGGGCTAATAAAATATACCATGTTCGTTCGTTCGTTTCAGCCGACGGACGTCCACTGCTGGACAAAGGCCTCCTGCAATGCTTTCCAGCCCGCACGGTCCTGCGCCATTTGTATCCAGCGCCTTCCCGCGACTCTTTTAATGTCGTCGCTCCACCTGGTCGGAGGTCTGAGGATATACCATGTGCTTTATTTAATTTTATTCTATTCCATTAACATTATTGATGGGAGGCTTTCACCGCGGCTGATAGATCTGTTAGCACCTTATCGGCAAAAACAAGCTATTTAATACGTTAATTCATTCGCATTTTTCTCAGCAAACCATTTGGGACTTAATATTGTACCTTGGAGTGTCAAAAATAACTAGTCCGCCATCTTAGGTGTTCCGCCATTTTGGCTTAGAATGACGTCACACAGCTAACCATGCATTGTCATCCAAACTAAACATTATAAAGCTCAATCGGTTATTGAAATCTGCTTCAATTGCAATTTCCCCCCGTACAAACAAAGATAGCAAGTTAAATAAAAGCTTGTAGTAAAATAAAACTAAAGTCTTTGGAAACCTCATATTATACCGATATTTCACATCCCATTGGGCCAATAACTTCGATTTTGTTCAATCAATTTTACGTCCCGCAGCTCTGAACAGACTTTCTCGCAGAAAAGGATATTTTAGTAACCTTGAGAAAAAATGACTTAATTAGCCGATACCCGACCAATGAAGAATAGACAGACAGGCAGACTACTAAGAAATTCAGCCAAGTGATCAATTCTATTACCCAAATAAGTATTAACAAAAGGTAAGTAACCTTTCTTGCATGGAGTTTCTTACCGAGTAGATACGAGTATTTCTAGGTTCCTGCGTCCAGCCAGGCGAAGCGGGGTCGAGGCACTAGGCAGCCAGTCTAGTAGTAGATATAAATTTAGGCAAAGGTCGAAGGGTCAACCCACGGTAGGTAGGTACTGTCCCTTGTGTGAGGAATCAGGATGACCTCGAAAGACGACTGTTAACTGTTACGATATAACATAATGTCCACGTAGAGTAGAAGTATGCGGAAATTAAAATAAAAACTCGACTCGAATACATCAGTTAAATTTTAATGACTTCACAAACCTCCCGGAAACATTAGATTAATCCGTGATAAAAAAATTAACGCGAGGGTCGTGGAAACTCGGCAGAAACAAAATTATAAAGTTAGTGTATACCTATTTGCATGTGTAATTTCATCCATCGTTAGATAACATTGTCTTCAGTAAGCTCACGCTAACGAGTTCAATACCAAATCTATATATGTGATTGCATGCGTGCCCATTGTTTTGACTAGTAAGAAAAAGTATCATTCTAGATTATCAAAGATTTTCGTAGATTTTCTTCGTAAAGATTTTTGTTACACAAAAAACCCTTTTTCCCCCTAAGCCTCCTCCGTTGCGGGATACCCTCCGAAAAGAAATTTTGTTCCAATAAAGTGTGAGTTATGCCAGGTGTACCTAACCTATATTCAATTTAGCGTGCTTAACAAACATACACACACACAAACCTCAGCTCTATATCGATGCGATTGTCATCGGTTTAACATCGGATGTTATTGATTACCTCCATGGCGCAGTTGAGACCAGGTTCGATTGCTGATACGGACCAATATAGGATCGTAGGCGTTCCGGACCGATGCTGTTTAGCAGTGTTATTTCTTTACGCCTAGCGAGTTTGATAACATCATCGGCTGCATCTTCACTAATATTAATGAAAACAACTATAGTATAGCAGCATCACCTACTTCTCAAAAGAAACACATGGTGATGTTGCTATGGTAACCTCCGATATTCAACCGATGTAGGCTTTTAATTTATTGAAGTGAATCACCTCTGGCCATCTCGATATGATTTCGTAAGTGAAAGTATTTAAAGGCCAATCCGCAGCATCAGTTATACAGCGACTTCGTATCCAACAGACGTGTATTATCTTAATTGTTGAACTGGATTTATGATCAATAAATCCCTTTCACGTTACACCCCCAATTCATTCTCATTCCTTACGGGATTTCCCACTACTACAAATTAATATGAAGGGGTTGGTAAAATAAATGCAAAGTAATGTCGAATTATTATTATTGATGACAAATATTGTTTATTGTTTGGTTCTGTATAGTTGTGAGGTCATTGGGGAATTGGTGGATATTTACTAGTGTTCGGACAGACACCTTATACCTATTTTAGCTTTCCAAACATTTAAGGAGTCTAATTAGTTATGTTTTGCTCTTTAAAATATTTTTTGCAACATTTAAAAGGAGTCTACTCATTTATGGTCGATGGGATGGAAGGTAACCATGAGTGACCGGCGACGCTGACCGCCAACGAAAGTGGTTTTTGTTCACTTTTCAGAGTTCCGTAATAAAATAACAGAGATCGAAACGAATACTATTTAGTTAGTTAAAATTGCATCTGTCGATTGACGACCTCCTTGGCGCAGTGGCGGCGCCTCGGATCCGAGTGGGAGGTCGCGGGTTCGATTCCCGCCACGGGCCACTTTGGAATTATATAATTTCCAAACTGGCTTAGGTCTGGTCTGGTGGGAGGCTTCGGCCGTGGCTGGTTACCACCAGCAAAGACGCACCGCCAAGCGATTTAGCGTTTTGGTGCGAAGCTTGTAGAAACCGTTGGGTAAATTTACATACCCTTCCAAGTTAGTACGATAAAAAAAGGTATGTGTAGGCACTAGAGTCTAGACAGTGGCGCCACCATTTTTTCTTCACTTTTTTTCTAATGTAATTTTCCCTGTGTTTGAAGGGATCTGGAATTTTCCTAATGCACAGATCACTAAATAGTACAGGTAAAGTTCGTCTGTCTTTAATTAATGACTAGTTGTAACAGTTTATATAAAGTTTCCATCAACCTGCATTAATTGCGGGCGGTTTTTCCGCGGAACAAAGATACTGCCACAACCTTGGTAACCTTCTCACGCGCTCCCTAATGGCTATAATTTATAAAGATGACGTACAAACTACTACATTAGTGTAAAATGCCTACTCTGCACAATCGGCCATGACGCGCGATTACAAGCGATTACCACATGCGTATAGACGAGAAGCATGGGTCTAACCCGTCCTTACAGCGATAGTTCTTTCTGATCATCAAGGCAACAGATAGAAATAACTTGTAGGGAGCTCAAGAAGGCATCCGAACTGGGAAAAGCGCCGAGAGCAAGTACCGCTCGGGTGTCCTCCCGCGTTTCGGCCCAAGAGTCCGAGAGGGCGGTGCAGGGGCCATGTGAAGGTGGAGGGTTGATCATCAAAGTATAAGAAATGTACTCATCGACCACGAAAGATTTTACTTAGGTGCGTTTAAGGCATTTATGAAAAGCCATGAATATTGATCCTATGGTGATCAATATTTGTCAGCTTAAAACTAGGTTTACAAGGATTTTAACGTGTTTTTATGAAGTTTTTCGTGTAACGGTTATTTGTTAGTTGTTTGATAACAAATCATTAAGTTACGCGTGCAATATACATACAAATTCCAACAATTAATAATAATGGCAGCTCCTCACAATCGGCTGTGATGGCAGTGATGGCCAATCACATCACGAATTCCCGATTGGTGTTTTACGATTATTATTTACGATTATAATGGAGTTTAAACACTTTATTACTACCATTTAAGTTCCTCAAATATCTGCGGAACTTGTTCTTTATTGGATACACTCAGACTCGAAAGATACCACGTGGTTTTTGACCAGCATCAATAAAGGATAATAGACCCAAAACTTGTAGTATGGATTACTTAATAAAATGATAATTTGCAGGAATTTATTATTTCATAGCATTTTTTAGGCTAGAATACCAAACTCCAATTATTTGTCAATAGATATAGATATCTAACTTTGACCTTTTTTTATTAATATAAATTTACAATTCACAGACTCAGGGTCTGTGCCGTTTTTGATCTGATTTTTATTTAAATTTTTTATTTTATTTCCTTAACCTACTTCTACTACATTCACAACAGTTCTAAATTCTAATACTAACTTACGTACATAATAATTATTTTATATGTTATTAAGATATATATAAGTATACCTTTGACCTTCAAATAATTTAAAGCTTTTTGTATAGGTACTTACTGATGCAGTGGAAATTTATTAAATCTTTCGCTAAAGGACAAAAATTATGGAGGTGCATGTTTCGAGAGAAATTTTAACAAAATGAATGTTACATAAGTAAACTGGACCGTGTAAGGTGGCATTCTTTATATAAAGAGTAAACTCGATATTTTGGAGAGTACTAGTTTTAAAATCATGTTACATTTTTGAACGGATCGAGATAGGTACCTATTTGGCATCAGTAAGTGCAACATGCCTAACTTTCGCTAAGTAAGGATTTAATTGAAAATACAAAAATCCTTTAAATAGAGACCTGATTGTGATTAAAGAGTATAGAGAGGCGGTCGCTTAATTCAAATTAGTATAAAAATACACACTCTTGGGCAGCAGTATGTGACCAAAACAATACCATTTTCTATTTAAATTATCCAACTATTGTCAAGGTCTAATTATTAAAAATTTAGGATTGCATCACCCGTGCCTGTGATAATATATCAACTTACAAAAACACATTTGGCAACTTTTGTAAATCTTCATGTTTAAACCATCAGGTTACAATATTTGAATACAAAACAGTTTATCTCTAATACCTAATGATATTTACATTAGATTGCAGAAACACTCATTTTATTGGGACATATTTTTCTTAAATATTTAAATTTATTGGGAAACTTAGTTTTGCATCGGTTTATAAAATTGCCTCAATCCTAAACGCACTACTGGGCAGGGCTCTCCTCTGGGAGTAAGAAGAATTTGGCAAAAGCCCACCACGGTATGGCAGGTTTCTTTGAGTGATGATTTAAATAAAAAACGCTTGTCTATACTAGGCTTGACGACCTCTATGGCGCAGTGGTGCGGGCTCGGATTCGAGTGGGATGTCGCGGGTTCGATTCCGACACGGTCCACTTTAGAATTTTATGATTTCTAATTTTGCTCAGGTACGGTCTGGTGGGAGGCTTCAAAATCTTCGCCGGATTAGTTAGGTACTACCCTACGAATACAAACGCACCGCCAAGCGATGTAGTGTTCCGGCGCGATGCTGTGTAGAAACTGTTAGGGGCTACTTACTCCTTCCAAGTTAGTAGGTACGATAACATCTTCGGTTGTTTCGTCACTTACCACCAGATGAGATCGCAGGCAATTATTTACTAACTTGTAGTCTTGTAGTGTGTGAAAAAACTAAAAAGGTACCTAAGTGTATGCTCGTAATTCGAACCTTGTACCTTCTATTAGAGTTCAGGCGTATGTACCACTGCGCAGTCAATGCTAATACGGGTGTGATTCTCGAAAATATAACATTGTAGGGTCATTTCGCTGGTTACGCGACCACGGTCAGTTAGCGACCACTAACAGGACCAAACAGGTATTAATACGAAAAAAATAAGAATTCTATCCTTCTTTTCCAAATGAAATTCGCTTAAGTAAAGAGAGAGATAGATCTATTAGCTTTACCTACAATAGTTGGCAGCTTTGTGTTTACCCGACAGTAAACAAATCTTTGTTCAGTCCGCCGCCCATACTTTCGGCGCGTACACGTTCCCAAAACAAAGGAAAAAATAGTGAGCAAGTGATGCGTTCAAGGTAAGTAGATCGTGATGTATTTATTAAGAGGGGGCTGAAAGCTAGAAATAAATCAGATCGTGTCACATTTCGCAACGTCGACTGCCACGTAATGTCAACAAAACCGCGAACACTAGGTAAGATAATCAGATAAATTCGGCTAAGTGCATTTCGGACCACCTAGTTGTAGGCAAAAGATTTCTTGAAATTTTATTTGAAAATTTTAAGGGCATTTTTTGGAATTTTAAAATTTACCACAAATTTTTGATGATATAATAAGATGACCTTATTCAACAGAATTAACATCTTTTCGGAACATTAATTTAATCTTATATGATTTTTCAATCGTCAGATAAACGTTAACTGGGGAATAAATATGACGTTTTGACAGATTTTGTATGCCATAGCAATATTTCAAGTTTATTCCTCAGATCTGGCGACTGAAAAATCGGCAGTTACAAATGCTCAATATGGATTTGGGAAAAATAAGTCTAACTCAAATGCCATGTTTGTACTTTAAAATAATTTTGGAAACTCTGGAACTTAATGGAAACTCTATAACTGTTCTATTTCTTGACATCTCTAAGGTGGTTGATCTTGTTAACCATAAAAAAATATTGGACAGATTAGAACAACCAGTAATTTTAATCTGAAGTTTTTGACAGAAATAATTGACAATTCAAAGCCTTTATTGCGACAGCAAAAAAGCTTGATTGATTATTATTTACACTTAGACTGTTAAGGTCCGATAATCTATGAACTATGAATTATAGTTGCCTTCCAAACGTTTTGTCGCCCTTTGGTCCATTTGCATATGTCGGACCTATCCATTTCTATTTCAGCTTCTTGCATACTTTTTCTACCTCTGTAAATTTAGTTCTACTTTTTATATCTGATAATCTTATTAGTTATCATTCTTTCTATTTTTTTTACTCTTCCACATAATCGATTTTCTCATTATCATTATTTACTTTGATGTTATATGTGTGTGATGCATTTCTTATAATTTTTGTTTTCATTATGTTCATTGAAGCCCTGCGCGCTGTCGCGCTGTGGTCTAATAGTTGCTGTTGCATTTCATATAGTTTTTGGGGACACTGAAAATAGGCTGAGATCATCTGCGAAGCGTAAATCAGTTAGGAATGAGGATTTTATATTAATTTCATAATCGTCCCCTTCCAGGTTTCTGAAGATCATTTCGAGGGCTGCTGAACCTTGTTGGATAGGTTGGGTTAGGGACACCATGAACACCCTAAACATGCATTGCTTCCCAGATATATTCATGTTCCTAGGAGTCGAAGGCTTTGTTATAATGGAAAAAATGGATGAAAATTTGAAATACAACAAAACAATCTATGTGTAAATGTAGAATAAAAGAAATGTATGCTTAGTCAGAAATTAAAAGAAGACAATACATTACATATTTGCTATATTAATAAACCAATTGACATTGTGCAATATAAGGTTTTCAGGCATTTATTTTGACGTGGACTATTAGGTGTCTATTAGGCTAGTCTGATGGGCACTTTTGGCCGGGGAAAAGCTAGGGGGAGTAATTACTCAGCGATAAGAGCACAAAGCCTCGATAGCTGGGGAAAGCGGGTTCAAATCCCGCTGCGAGGGAAATTTTGATTTGTATTTAAATTTATAGGATTTATTGAATGGAAGCAGGCGTTATTTTGCGGAAATCTATTAGCAGGACAGATTAATATGTTTTGCTATAATCCACTACCTACTTGAAAAGATTCTGTCATAGAGTCTACAATTTCGCATCGTAAAGTCAACATTTCCTGAGGATGTCCCGGTGTCGGGACAAAACGAAGAAAGTGTTGGAAAATTGTATGTGGTGTTTCATGTGGGCAGTGTTCCTGCATATTGTACCATACAGAATCTTTTCAAGTAGCGGATTATAGCAAAACAAATCAATCTGTCCTGATTATAGGAATTATATCATAAGTGTGTAAAATACTAATCAAAGAGATGATTAGTTAAAGCTAGGGGTGTTTTTTTTAAGTACACTATCTGTGATTTTAAGTGTCTTATTATCATGGTTCAAGAAATACAGCCTGGCGACAGACTGACGTACGGACAGACGACTAGCGGAGTATTCGTAATAGGTCCCGGTTTTACACTTTGGGTACGGAACCCTAAAAAAAAGCCAAAAAAAATTATTAAAGCGTAGTCTGTTTCATTAGCTGTCCACAAATTCATTTTACCCTCTTACAGAATTCATTACTTATAAATATTTTCTATTTATATATTGTATCGTAATAAATTTGACTTTTTTATTTATTTATTTTTGCACATTGTCTCATAAACTATATTTACGTAGGAACTAATTAACATAGTAACATTTAGTAGTTTTATGAATGTTAACACAAATCAATAATGCAATATCTAATATTTGCATACTGAAGTGTCAAAATCGTGAACATGTTGCACAAAGTGCGCACATACAGGAGCATTCTCTATTCCTCCCTCTCAATATTGATTGGGATCGTCCTTTTTTGCATATACTACTCCCACCGCCATTGACTTGTCATTGCTTGAGGGAATTCAGTGCTCGTTAATTGTGTGCTTTAAAAGTAAAGATTGAAGGTCGATATTTGACAGAAAGGCTTTTGCTTTAATATACTTTTATTTCGTAGTTTTTGCTCCCCATATTTACAATTATATTATTAACGCCACCAAATTATTTATAAATACACACACAATAATTTATAATTCATAATTTATATATTAAGGATACAAAGAACTATTTTTTTGGCCTGGAGCACAGAAATACAGTCTTCTCGTCTCAATGGAGCAATTGTGACTGATTGTCATGCGCAAAACATCGTTCTGGTACAAAAGAGCATGGCGTATTACGCGAAATAAGAATGTAATAAGCGCCATTTATAGTTTACTTGAATAACTTTTAAAATACATGATTTAGAAAGAAAACGATAAGATACGCACTTTGTAATATTTATTGGAATTATAATCCTAAACCTTGGCTCTCTAGTACGTATAACATTGATAATAAATTGAAAATTGTAAAAAATTGGACGCAACTTCGGGAATTTTTTTTATCGACAAAAAATTATCCTTTTATGTTTTCACTTTTACAGTTTCTCGACAATATGATGTAATATTCGTGTGTTTTATTTCAGGCAGTTGAGACTTGATTTACTACTGTAAAAATGAAATCTTGAACTGACATATTCAGTTTATACCCGCTCTTAAAGACAACTTTTTAATGTTCCATTAAGTGTATAAGTACATAAAATATGTACTTATACACTTAATGGAACATTAACGTAATCTGTACATTTATTACAATATGTAATATACAAAATCTTGTAAAAAATTGGATGGTCGCTAACTAGAATTGGAATACTCTATTAACTTTAATTTGCGGCCACCGTCGCCAATAGATATTTGGATACAAAAACATTTATTTTAATTTTTTTTATACTTAAGTAGGTACTACAAATCTAGTTCAGAATTCAATTACTTTCAATTTAATTTGTTTATTTTTATCTACTTATATTTTAGTTTACGACCGCCAAATGATTATTATAAATCTTATATTTTTACATCTTAAAATGTATGGGTATCAAGTGGTCGCCAATTAAAAGTGACAAATTAACGTGTGGTTTTACAACCATTTGCAATCACTACCATAATCTTAGTCTGTTTTTTAGGGTCCCGTACATCAAAAGAAAAAAACGGAACCCTCATAAGATCACTTTGTTGTCCGTCTGTCTGTCTGTCTGTCTGTCGGTCTGTCTGTGTGTCGCGAACATTTATTTCAGTAACTATCAAAGATATCGACATGAAATTTGGAATAGTCGTCAATGCAATCATAAAAAATTGAAAATTGTTTTTATTTTTATTTAAAAAAGGGGGGAAAACGGGACGTCGAAATTTCAAAATAAGATAACAATATTGATTGGGGTATCATAATATGAAAGGACGTTACTTGTGTATTCTAAAACCGATTTTTATTTATTTTTATGCCCGATTCTCTCTCGCACTTAACCAATTATTCATAATGTAGCTGTGTTTTTTCATAATGTAGCTGTTTAATATGTTCTATTTTTATTACAGATGTCCTCCATAAACCGTATTAGAAAGAAAACTCTGGGTTATTCCCAAACAGGGGGCTGATTGTGTAACTTTTTACGATGAAATGGTATTCCTTGACCATCAAAGTAAAATATTCCTTAAGTGTATTAGTTTAAAGTCACAAATTCATTACAACCGATTTCAACATGGAGCGTTATGGAGCGTATCGTACATACCTAAACGTATAAGAACGCATACACAAAATTGAGCTCTAATTCAATGTTGTTATGGTTTATTTTACTTTGATGCCGACGGCCATCAAATGAATACCATTTCATCGTAAAAAGTTACACAATCAGGGGGCAGATCTGGAATGTGCCCGTATTAGAAAGAAAACTCCGGGTTATTCCCAAACAGATCTGGAATGTGCCTTAAAAGATATAAGGGAAAGAGGGCACGGTATTAGAGAAACATGTAAAAAGTATAACATCCCGAGATCTACAGTGCAAGATAGAGTAAGTGGAAAAAGGACGGATATTCTCAAACACCCCGGACCCGAACCGGTTTTAGGGACATTTATGGAGAAGCAAGTTGTACAATGGATTACTAAAATTGCTAAATGTGGTTTTCCTGTAAAGAAACAGGAACTTTTAGACACAGTACAGAAGATTCTGAAGGATAGTCAGAGACCTAATCCTTTTAAAGATGATCGTCCTGGTCAAACCTGGTATTCAGGCTTTCTGAAAAGAAACCCAGAAATCTCAGTCCGAGCAGCAGAGAGCATTAACAAAGCTCGTTCACGGATTACTGAGGAGCATATCCGGCAGTGGTTTCGGGAACTAGAATCTTTTTTGTCTGAATCAGGACAATCCGATATTCTAAATCATCCTGAACGAATATTTAATGCGGATGAGAGTTGCTTCTCACTATGCCCGAAAACTGGTAAAGTTCTGGGGCCGCGAGGCTTTCGAAACCTGTACCAAATCAATTCAGGAAATGAAAAGGATAATTTGACCGTTTTAGTTAATTTTAATGCTAATGGACAAATGTGTCCACCGGTCGTAGTTTTTCCATATTTACGTCCACCAAAAGCGATAACTGACAGTATGCCTCGGGAATGGACTTGTGGCGTGGTGTACATCCATAATCACGAATTGTAAATACGAATTGTTAATAACGTAAAACTCAAAACATTACGGCATTACGCCACATAATCTTGCAATGCATTGTCGCGAGTCGGGACGCGCGACGGTCGTGACGTAGGTACATAATGGAAACGAGCGGCGCGCCGCCGCGCCGCGAACTCCGGCCACTGCGCATGCGCCGCCCGAGACTCGACCGCCGACCGTAGCCGGCGCCCGCGCCAGTCACCCGATCACGCGCTCGGTACTCGGCCGCGCACGCCGTCACGCGCCCCTTCTACTCGTCTTCGATTCACAGTGTCAACCAAACGTGTAGTAACATAAATAATAATAAATACAGTTAACAATAAATACAGTGTTTTAGTTCGTGGTATATTCTCCACACTGGTGACCCCGGGAACACAATGAAGACCAGTGACAGCGATAGCAGCGAGGCGAGTACTCGAGGCGAGAGCGCACCCGGCGTCACCGTCCGCCGGGCAAAAAAAGTGCACAAGTCCACTGACCCCGGACGACAAAGTTCGTCCGAGAATATGACGGTGAATATTAAAGTGCCACCGTTTTCACCGGAGGACCCCGAAATTTGGTTCGCGGTACTAGAGGCGCAATTTGAGAATTTTTCAATCAAAGAAGATACGGTAAAATTTAACAACGTAATAACCAAATTGGACATGGTGCACGCTAAAGCCGTAAAGGACATAATTATTAATCCACCGTCCCGCAACCGCTACGAAAAGATCAAAAGCGAGCTGATCACACGCCTCTCGGCCTCACACGAGAAAAAGGTGCGGCAACTGCTCACCCATGAAGAGCTGGGGGACCGAAAAGCGTCAGACTTCCTGCGACACCTGCGGGACCTGGCGGGACCGGATGTTCCAGAAGATTTCTTAAGGACGATATGGAGTGGCCGACTACCACAACACATACAAACTGTATTAGCGTCCCAAACCTCCCAAGGCCTGGAACAGCTGGCCACCCTCGCCGACCGCATACAGGAGATCACGGCACCAGGCAGCGTCTCAGCGACTTCCGCGCCCAGCCCCAGGCCCGAACCCTCCACCAGCACCTCCGGGGAGATCGCCGAGCTACGGAAGATGGTCGAGCGCCTTTCAGAAAAACTCGACGAACATACGCGTGAGTCACGGTCGCGTCGTTACCGCCATTCCGACCAACAGCATCGTCGTCGTTCCTTATCACGCAGTAGGACCCGATCGCATTCAAGCTACCGCCAGTATCCCATTTGCTGGTACCACACCGTATTCAAATCGCAGGCTCGCAAGTGTCAGACTCCGTGCGACTACAACAAATCGGAAAACGCCACGGGCAATCATCAATAATGGCGACGGAAGATTGCCCTGACATCCCAGGTCGCCTTTTTGTGACGGATCGCGGCACGAGGACTCAGCTGTTAGTAGACACCGGAAGCGACCTCTGCGTGTATCCACGATCTCACCTACAAGAGCGCCGAGCACCCACCAGCTATAAACTCACCGCAGCTAACGGGACCTCCATCGACACCTATGGCTATGTGTACCTCAATCTGGACTTGGGACTTCGACGGACGTATCCATGGCGCTTCGTGGTAGCCGACGTGACGAAACCGATAATAGGAGTAGACTTTTTGTGCTATTACGATTTGATTGTTGACTGTAAAAACAAGAAACTTATCGATAATACAACTAGTTTATCCGCTCCAGCTTCACTGGCTATTAATGCTAAAGATATTTATTCGGTAAAGGTTATGACTGGGGATTCGCGATATCACCAACTATTGTCACGCGATTTTATTGAAATTACCCGACCAGCTGGTACACCACGCACAATACCCCATAAAACAGAACATCACATACGGACCACACCTGGACCCCCTGTATCTTGTACACCTAGACGTCTAGCCCCCGACAAATTAAAAATTGCTAGGGATGAATTCGAAGCAATGCTAGCCAACGGCACCGCCAGACCCTCCGATAGCCCATGGTCATCACCATTGCACCTTGCTGCAAAGAAAGACAATGGGTGGCGACCATGTGGCGACTATAGGAAACTTAATGCCCGTACTGTGCCCGATATGTATCCAATCCGTCACATCCATGACTTTACACATAATATAGCTGGCTGTCGTGTATTTAGCACCATTGACCTCGTAAAGGCCTACAATCAAATCCCAGTTCGCGCAGAGGATATACCCAAAACGGCAATCACAACCCCATTCGGAATGTTTGAATTCCCGTTTATGACGTTTGGCTTGCGCAACGCGGGCCAAACTTTTCAACGTTTCGTAGACGAGATGATGCGCGGACTAGATTTCGTCTATTGTTATCTGGACGATTTTTTAATATACAGCCGAAACGAAGACGAACATGAAGCGCACTTACGCCAAGTGTTCACCAGACACCAAAGAAAGCCTCTCCAATGCCGCTCTTTTGGCACATCCCAACTGTCACGCCAAGCTAGCTCTGGTCACAGACGCCTCCGACACGGCGATTGGCGCCGCGTTGCAACAGTTACAAGACGGTGCGTGGCAGCCATTGGCCTTCTTCTCCAGAAAGCTCAAACCCTCACAAATCAAGTATTCCCCGTACGATAGAGAGCTTCTTTCGATCTACGAGGCAATCAAGTATTTCCGACATATGCTCGAAGCAAGACATTTCACGGTCTACACAGACCACAAACCAATCACATTCGCCTTTCAGGAGCGAAAGAACAACTGCTCACCAAGACAGTTTCGACATTTGGACTATATAGCCCAATTTACGACCGACATAAGGCACATCTCCGGCAAAAACAACGTTGTAGCCGACACCTTATCTCGCGTCGAAAAGCTGGAAGCTCCAATATGTCTAACTAACCTCAGTAACGCTCAGGAAAGTGACCCGGAACTTGCACAATACCTAACAGATAATTCCTCCCTTCGTCTCAAAAAGATGAACTACCCTGGCAGTCGGTCACCATTGTACTGTGACATCAGCACGCCGACCCCCAGGC
Organism: Coenonympha arcania; assembly: GCA_036785405.1. NCBI lineage: Eukaryota > Metazoa > Arthropoda > Insecta > Lepidoptera > Nymphalidae > Coenonympha > Coenonympha arcania. Next base: position 225,807 of record CM072065.1, on the reverse strand, counting down.
CCTTTGTCACAAAAGAGTTCCGGAAACAAGTCTTTCAAAGTCTCCACTCACTTAGTCATCCCGGCCCATCAACGACTGCTAAGTTAGTAGCCGAAAGGTTCGTATGGCCCGGGATCAGAAAAGATTGCAGAGACTGGGCACGGACTTGTTTAGCATGTCAGCGCGCAAAAGTAAGTCGACACGTGTCCGCACCTATAGGCACGTTCGACTTACCTCGCACCCGCTTTAAATACATACATATTGACCTCATTGGCCAACTTCCTGTTTCTCAAGGGTTCAAATATTGCCTTACAGCTATAGATCGATTCACCCGCTGGCCCGAAGTGCTGCCTATACCGGACATCACTGCGGAAACTGTCGGGAAAGCGCTTATATCCGGCTGGTTTTCCAGATTTGGCGTGCCTTTGGACATCGTGACAGATCGCGGAAAACAATTTGAATCCGCGCTGTTCCAATACCTAGCGAAAACAACAGGCTTCCAGCATAAACGCACGACTGCCTACCATCCGTCCTGTAACGGTCTGATTGAACGTTTTCACAGACAGCTGAAGGCTTCTATCACCTGCCATGCTGATAATAATTGGGTAGAAATCCTGCCTTTAGTCCTTCTTGGCATACGCGCTGCGTTCAAGGAAGACCTGCAAACATCTTCTGCGGAATTGCTGTATGGCGAGCCCCTTAGACTTCCGGGAGAGTTTTTCGACCCAAGTACTCCATGCACAACTGACTTATCAGATTTTTCAGCACGCTTACGCTTGTTCGCCGAAAAACTTAAACCCGCCCCCGCGTCTCGCCACAGCAAACAGAAAATCTTCGTTTTCAAGGAACTCGCTACCGCAGAACATGTCTTCCTACGCGAAGATGCCACTCGCCCTCCTCTGCAACCGGCTTATACAGGCCCTCACAAAGTTTTGGAGAGAGGGGATAAAACCTTCAAAATTGTTATCAAAGGGAAGCCAGTTACAGTCACAATAGATCGCCTTAAACCAGCCTTTATACTAACTGACATGACCGATGACGACCGCAGCAGACAGACGACCGACAAAACTCCACCAACCAAGACCAGTAGCGCAACACCCAATCCTACTCCGGTTAGTACGGCGCCTAAGATCACTCGCTCAGGGCGGATAGTTAAATTTCCCGACTTTTATCGCCCCTAACCGGGTCTAAAGGGGGGGAGTGATGTGGCGTGGTGTACATCCATAATCACGAATTGTAAATACGAATTGTTAATAACGTAAAACTCAAAACATTACGGCATTACGCCACATAATCTTGCAATGCATTGTCGCGAGTCGGGACGCGCGACGGTCGTGACGTAGGTACATAATGGAAACGAGCGGCGCGCCGCCGCGCCGCGAACTCCGGCCACTGCGCATGCGCCGCCCGAGACTCGACCGCCGACCGTAGCCGGCGCCCGCGCCAGTCACCCGATCACGCGCTCGGTACTCGGCCGCGCACGCCGTCACGCGCCCCTTCTACTCGTCTTCGATTCACAGTGTCAACCAAACGTGTAGTAACATAAATAATAATAAATACAGTTAACAATAAATACAGTGTTTTAGTTCGTGGTATATTCTCCACAGACTCTAGGAAGAAGCGAATCCGGTTGGATGCGAAATGAAATATTTTTTGAATACATAGTGAATGATTTTAATACTTGGGTTGAGAATAATAATATACAGAAACCCATTTTGCTTCTTGTTGATGGACATAAATCGCATATGTCGTTGGTGTTGAGTTCTATGTGTGAACAGCTAGGAATTATATTATATGCTCTACCACCAAACACCACGCACATATTGCAACCTGCTGATGTCAGTGTGTTTGCCCCGTTGAAGGCAAATTGGAGGAAAGAAGTTAGAATGTTTTTATCCAAAGCCGAAAATCTGAATAGCTCAGTGACAAAAACTAATTTTTGTAAATTGTTCAAAAACATTATTGAGGACTCGCAGATGGAAAATTGTTTAAAACAAGGATTCAGAAAATGTGGCCTGTTTCCGTTTGATCCTGAAGCAGTTGATTACACAAAATGTGTTCAAAGTACTATGGAAAGATTTAATAATCCACGAGATTGTGAGCAAACGGGCATTACAAATCAAGACCTTGTTTCCACACAAAAGGTGATACGCCATTTAAGACCAGTCCTCAGAAAGAAAAATGTGGATATCAAGTTAATATTGAGAGAAGTGAAACAGTTGAGAAGGACAGAAACCACACAGTCAGAAATTTTGTATGAAACTGGATCTGAGGACCGATCTAATTCGACAGTTCGCTTATCAACATCTTTGAAAGACAGTGTAATAAATTCAATTAACGTCAATCCCGCAACCAGTACCTCTACTCCACATTCTATAAATAAATAAATAAAAAATAAAAAAGCCTTTTATTTCTCCAATTTACAATAAAATGAACTTTACATTGAATAAAAAATAGAACATCGCTAAGTAGGAGAACCCTATTTACAGGTGAAGGCCTCCTCCAGGTTGGACCAGGTTTTTCGATTTTTAGCCTTTAAAAGCCAGTTTGGACCTGCTATCTTTTTAATATCGTCTTCCCAGCGATAGTTCGGCCTTCCCGTTCGACGTGTTCCTTTAGGGCCGGGTCAGGTCGTCACCATGTATGTCCAACGGTTGTCCGTGAGTCTTGCTACGTGGTAAAACAAAATTGAAATGGGCCACATTCTATAAATCCAGTTAATTTTAGCGATCCAGTATCAGCTATGAATGAATCAGGTTTGAACAAAATATATTTCAAGCATGAAATATTGCCTCCGACTACAGAAGAAAATATTGTATTAAATCCAGATGCTCCCAAAGACATTGCGATAGAGGTAGATAAAAATATTATTTCTGAATATTTATTAACAAATTTGGATTTAAAAGACCAACAAGCCACACTAGAAAATATAAATAAAGAAGCCAGTCTCTCGACCTTGCATTTATCTGGCAATTATCTTGAACAAGGGACTCTACTATCCTTGGTATAGTAATAATATCACTACAATCAAGCACACCAACAAGTACAGAGTTTCAAGGTAATATCATGTCATCAGCAAGAGTTTCATTACCTTATGTAACCTCTACAAACGTAACATCGGAAAATAGCAGCAGTCATAAACCTAGCTCTACGGAGACATCTGATAATGTTGTAGTCATTCCTTTGGAATCTACTGCTATCGCCTCTTATGCTTTCAGTAAGCATTTGTTTGTACCTCAGCCCTTAGAAAAATCAGACAAAAATATTTTAAAGCCTCGAGTTCCTGCTTCTATTTCATCCTTGGCTTGGCGAAAGCATTACGAGGAAAAAGAAAAAATTAAACATGAGAAAAACAGAAACAGAGTCCATAAAGCGTAAAAAAGAAGCATCTAAAAGAAAGAATAATGAAAAAGTGGAAGTTCAGAGAAGAAAGACTGTAAAACGAACAAAGACTGATAAACTGAGTACTTTAGGAACAGAGAATAAAGAAAATAATATTACAAAGCATACATGTAATCAATGTGAAGTGATATTAAGTAGTGACACAGATGGAGATGAAGATAAAAACGTTGGCTGTGACTTTTGTACCAAATGGTACCATTTAAAATGTACCAACTTCATTGGACTAAGCTATGATGAAGTTAAAGATAAAGCATTTAAATGCAATTCTTGTATTTTAGAAGAAGATTAAATAACTTATTCATAATCAGGATTTACTTAATTTTGAAGGTTTATAATTATCAAATTTTTGAAGTTTAATTTATGTTGTTGATTTTATACTTTACATTTATCTTGTTGATTTAAAGATACTTGTGTAAGAAAATATGTTATACTAAGATTGCAGTTTAAGTACAGCTTAAATATTAAAGTGTATCTACTTTTGATCTCATGAAAATATGTCTGTTATATTAATTATTAAATTTATGAATAATAAAGCATTAATAAAAAATATTTTTTTAAACATTAACACGTTCACATTTTTTTTTATTTTAATTAATCAAATGTAGTTTGCCCTATTAGATCGCGAGGTCGCCAACTAGATAAGGGGTCGGTCGTCAACTAGCAAAGGTGGTCGCTAACTGGCATTTCATATAGTTTTTAAGATTTACTCAATTTAGAATTTTCTCGCAACTGTAATTCTCATTATTTTACTTTTAAATACAACTTGACAATGTCTAAGACCCCGTCAAATGACTTTAATATGTGTACTCTGAGGTACTATGGATGCGTCGTACTTAAATATTGACGTATAAAGTTGAATATCCCGCTAATCGGTCGCCAACTGAATGACCCTACATCGGCCAACCATCGCCGGTAACTTTAGCAACGCAGCTATCACCAGCCAATTGGTGCCTTAGCTGTTGATGCAAGCGTTAACCAATAACCAATCAGCTATTTTGCAGAATCATGGGGCAGATGGCATACAACCGGCTGAGAGAATTCAGGAAGTGAAGCGAGCAGCACACCATGACATGGCACCAACAACAATGTGCCGAGATCGCAGTACGAGAAGATACGTATGCGATATGCTAACTGGTGCATACAAATTGCCTTATTGTAGCTTATTTATTACGTACGCCGCGTAAGATCAGTTTCCTGTAGCAAAAACTACGGCCTTCAATGGCCAAATGTGTTTTTATAAGTTGATTATTTACGGGCAAAATGAGATTTAAGAACTGCTAGCGTCTCAGGATGAAGAACGCAATGCAGTGCGTCGTATAATATTGATATCCAAAGTGCATCTGGACGGACTGCATCTGACTATGTGCAGGAGTAGGTATCACTTATCATCAGGTGAACGTCTTTTTCGTCTCATCATTCTGTATTGAAGACACAGATATCGGATGCATCTGTATGAAAATGAAAATATAGCATGACTGTGCGATACAGTGCTTTAGTTCCTTGCGCTCTGACACCGGATCATTGTATCTGGACTCAAAAAGTGTATTTTTACATAAATTAGGAGAAGATGCATGGCGAAAAACTGCCCAATTAAAGGAACTCTTTCTGTTGTCCGAATTATCTAATATGACAGGTCATAATTTATGGCTAAGGCTGCTCGATACATTTTGAGTTTTTGCAGCGTTAGCGATCGTAGAAAGAGAATGGCTATTGAATACATCGCTGTCTGTTCAACATCGAACATTGGCTTGAACACGTTGGAACATCGATCACTCGACGCGCCTTTTGTCATGGCATTGATTGTAATAATTAATCGGCCAAGTTCGAGTGGGACTTGCGCACTGGGGTTTCGTACCATTATCAACAAAAATGGCAAAAAATCACGGTTGTTCTATGGGAGTTCCCACAGACCAAGGAATAACTTTATATTCTTTGTTGTGTGGGAGTTAAAATCCCTTAAATATTTTTTTTTATAAGTAAAAATATAATTACCTAAATATTTTGTGAATAAGTCTACCTGTTACCATTATCAATATCGAGCAAAAGATCACATTTCTTGTATGGGAACTAATAATTTTATACAGGTTTTTATAGTTTCTTGTTAGCGGCAACAGAAATACCTACATCATGTGGGAAAAGTTTAAGTGTATAACTATCACGGTTAGAGATACAGTCTGGTAACAGACGGACATACGGAGGAGTCTTAGTAATATGATCCTGTTTTACTCTATGGGTACGGAACCCTAATTATTATGATATAATGAGTTGGCATGTCGCCGTTGCATAACTCACTGAGGTCCGCTACAATTACCGAATTTCTCTTTAAACTTCAACCAGTTCTCGCGCCGCATTTTCGTACAAAATCTTATTTAACAGTACTAACGTACTCAGTGAATTATGAACCATTACAATTTTTAAAGTCACCGCAATTACGTGTTGTGCTACTTGTAATAGCGGCAACAGAAAAATACATCATCTGTGAAAATTTCAATTGTTTAACTATAAGGGATCATTAGATACAGCCTAGTGACAGACGGACAGACTGACGGTAGCGCGGGCTTAGAGGGTACCTCTTCTTACACTTTGGGTACGGAACCCTAAAAAAAGAAGCGTTTCGTATTTTATATCTGAGAGGTTCGTAGAGACCTATTTAGGATAGTTTGATAAAAGTGTGGCAGAATCAATCCTAAGCTTTCACTGTTTTTCAATCAATGATAGTGAATTTTACACGACTGCCCAAAAAAGGAGTGTAATGTTTTTAGGGTTCATGTTTGTATGAATGTGAGTTTGTTTATTCCACAATAACTTCTGAACGACTGAAGAGATTTGGACATTAATTATGGGGTATCGTTAGAATTCTTACATCATTCCGAGTAACATAGGCTATTTTTTTTTTGGAAAAAGTAGTTTTATTACAGCGGCGTTTTTATTTTTTTAATTATTCACATGTATACTATGTATTTAATATAATTTGAATAAAATAACATGTTTTAAAATGTTAACACTCGGTGGGAATTGAACCCTCATCTCTACTAGCTCGACGCCGGAGCGTTTTTTTTACTCTATACAAGTTAGTACTTGACTGCGATCTCACCTGATGGTAAGTGATGATGCAGCCTAACATGTTACCGTACAAATCTATCCAAAGTTTATAAAGTAGTGTGAGAAGCACTATAAAAACCTAGTTAATCTGTTATCAAACCGCCCTTGAAGTACATCCTTTTCAAATAGAATCATCGAAGTCGGTTGGCAAGATATTGAATTATTCGACCATTTGTCGCGCACACAGTTAATGCAATGATTTTCTCATGAACGCCACTGTCAGAACTGGACTAAATTAAAATAGGATCACACCGGAAGCACCAGATTTCAAATAAAAAAGAATCATCAAAATCGTGTCGCCCCGCCGAAAGTTCTGAGATAACAAACATAATAAAAACAAGAATACACGACGAATTGAGAGCTCCTCCTTTTTTGAAGTCGATTGAAAAGTATCTTAATTATATAATAGTCGTATCAATTTTTACCTGTATTGCAGTACGCTGATGGCGCGACCATAACATGTACTATCAGGCCCGCATATAGCAGCTTCAAACTCGTCACCGTCCCACTTCTGATACCGCGCACTACTTTTTCACCATTATCATTTGGATGCTCCATAATTTACATCAAACGTTTATCTGTTTTAAACTGTACATTATTTTACTTAAAAATTGTCCATTACTAAACCATTCGATTATGATGATATTACTGTATCCTAACTTTCAAATCACATTACATTATAAATAAAAAAAATGTTTTTTTTATCTGTCTCTGTATTCGGAATGCCATACTTAATTTAATTATCATTAAAATTATATTTTATGAGAACTATAAAAATATTATATTCACGTTTAATTTTTTTGAACTAATTTATTAAGCTTTTTTTGTTTTTTTTTTTTTTAACAAAAAATTTTTGAATTAGTTTTCGTGCGTAATTTAATCTCGTAATATCGCGCGTGCGTGCGCGCGTCGCGTGCGCATGTTGGCACAGAGTGGTCGCACACTGTAACGTAGGACTGATCATCATTGATCTCTCGCCATTCGACCTTTAAAAAATCATTTTGAAGGCTTTATGTGCTATATTATTAGTTTTGCCCATCAATTAAGCGTAAAGCTTTTGTTAGGAAGCTTCTACGATTACGTTTAGTTTATTAAATACCTAAAAATGATTATATGAGTAAAAAAGTTCATCTTAGTGCTAAGAATTACGGGAGGCCTTTGTTTTATTCGACTGCATATTATTCATATTATTATGTTTTGATCATTATTACTTAAGTACTCTATTACATCAGAATTTTTAAGGATCATTGCCTCGTCTCAACTCCTTTTTATGTCCCACTGGTGCGCACGGGTTTTCTCTTGGAATGAGAGTGCGAGAACCAACTGCGGGTCGGCAGGCTTCACCCTCCTTGAGATTACCAAGGCACACAGATTTTTTCATTACAAAAGTAACACGTAAGTGGTATACAAGATACTTATTTAGTTTGTTAAGCACGTAGCGTCCAAATTCAGCCGCACATTGATTTTGAACCCCAGGCGAGGACAAAAGTTTTAAAAAATGGTAACGTTAACTAACGTTAACGTTACTATAAAGGTTCTCCATCGACTAAAATAGTCTAGTATTAATACATGATAATAAACGGTCGTACGTTACATGCCTGCATGTTTATTGTTTATACGCAGCTGATGCTCAAAAATAATACGATTCTTTATAGCGGTAGGCTCGTTTGAAATGTTCATCAATTTGACTACGCACTTGGAGGTTTATTAGGTAATTTTAGCGCGTACAAAAAACCAGCAAATGAAGACTGGTGTGTCTGGGATAGATTTCTGTACCAATTATTTATCAGCACTGTGAATGTTATAGATTATACTCACAAACTCACAATGGCTATTAAAAACATTAAATTATTATTATAATATTAACAAAAAATGTGCACAGTGCACCTTCGAATTTTTTAATCATATTTTATGGGCATGGTGCCAAAACGATTGCATCAATATTTGGACACTTTATTTATTTCTTCAGTACTGCAGAGTTTGCCTTCGCATTGACAGACCATATTTTGTCCACACCAGCTCTGCCTTTAATCAAGGGTTGAGTATTCTATATACAAAATGAAGCCACGCGAATCTCTTCGCCAAAAATTTAAAGAAATAGGTGTTCTTACAGTGGCATCTCAATATATTTATAATTGCTTACTCTTTGTACGTCAAAACATTAATAATTATAAGCAACGTATAGATGTAAGTAACCGTCCAATTAGAAATGGCGAACACAAGTTAGTTGTAGTACCACACCGTTTACGTAAAGTACAGAAGTCCTTTGTGGGGTTGAGTGTACGCTTCTACAATATGATCCCGAAGTCTGTTTTGGACTTACCTTTACACAGGTTTAAAGTCACTGTCAAAAAACATCTAATAAGTCGGGGTTACTATACTATTGAAGAATTCTTTAATGACAAGAATTGTTGGAATGATAGGGATATATTTCCATCTCTTCACGAGATATCTTAAAAATTATGTATTAATTATTGATATTATTTAAGAAATTGTATATAATGACATTTTTTTTTGAAAAGAGCAAGTGCCGAGTTTCTTGCCAGTTCTTCTCGGTGCAAACCTGCTTTCCGAACCTGGCGGTAGAGTTTTGACTTTTCATAAGAGCTTATTAATTGGGCCTATGTGAAAATAAAGATTTTTCATTTTCATTTTCATTTTCATTCGAATCCCGAACGAGCATCTCTGACTTTTTCGAGTTGTGTGCTATTTAGACGGCTGAATGTTAACTTGGTAAACGGTGAAGAAAACATTGTCATGAAACCTGCACGCCTAGAGTTCACAACAAGATGTGCAAGGCTCATAATGCACTGGCGGCATACCTGGCGGCATAATGCACTAACTATAACGAAATATCTTTCATGAGATGAGACTTGTTCCAAGCTGAACTCAAAAAACTAAGAAAAAAGGAGTTAACAAGAAGAAGATAAAGGTTAAAGAGACGTGAGAGAGAGAGAGAGAGAGAGAGAGAGATAACGAAAGAAAGAAATATAGGTACATACGTAAATAAATAGTGGGTACATTATTGCAGTACCTATTTCTTCTGGGACTACAAAATTAATCTATGTTCATCGTATCGAAAAATAAAACAAATTAACGTATGGTCACGTTAGCGTTGTTAGTTAACGTTGTTAGTCTGCATTCTAAAAATAAAAATTCGAAATTTTAAAAAATTCATTTGTTTCATTTTCATTAATAAGATGGGCGGGCGCTCTGCAACTGCTAAGTAATTTATTATCTTAGGTCATTTTATTGTTTCCCGGTTTCATCGTCACAATTCCACAACCGTTGAGTGGACGAGTAAATATCATGCTTGAGTAAATCTTCCTCTTATATTTTTACTGTTTTAAAATATTAAAATACTCTATTATCGTAAAACATCAGTTGTTATAAAAAATATCGGATTCTTGCACAATTTTCTTGCGCCTTTTTAAAATAGGAATAGCAAAAACTCTCCAATGCAACAATAATGACGCTGCGAGTGTATCAATATAAAGTTATTCCTAGCTCTGTGTAAGAAAATTGGCATCAAAGAAACTTTATTACTATATATATAGCTACTCGTGCTGATTCACTGACTGACTCATTGATCACCTCTCCTGAACAATTTTGTATGAAAAAATTTTTTTTCACTATGCGTTTCGTATACAAGAGAAAAATTCATTCGGAGGAAAAATACGGAGAGAGCTGATGATTGAGGATTTCGGAGACGGGTCAAGAGCACAGCCAAGGGTATTGCAGATAGGTGGGGGGTGTTCGACCAAATGTCATTTGAAACGTCATCCAATTGGCAGTGAGCTGAAAAAATTTTCAAAATGGCGGATTCAAAATGGCCGCCAAACGAATTTCGCCAATATCTCGAAAAGTATAAAAGATGGAAGAACGGTTTCTTGACAAGAAGTGATCAGGACCCAAAGGTCTATTTGATGGAAAGAAAAAAAAACAAAATGGCGGAATTTATATTTTTCATAGAAAATGTATGGGGAATATTGAAGGGACTAAGTTGTAAGGCAAATAGGGGGGAAGACAGCACGCGGGCCACATGTGGCCCGCGCCCGCACGCAACCTACTAGTTAATATATATATAGCTACTCGTGCTGATTCACTGACTGACTCATTGATCACCTCTCCTGAACAATTTTGTATGAAAAAATTTTTTTTTACTATGCGTTTCGTATACAAGAGCAAAATTCATTCGGAGGAAAAATACGGAGAGAGCTGATGATTGAGGATTTCGAAGGCGGGTGAAGAGCACAGCCAGGGTATTGAAGATAAGTGGGAGGTGCTCGACCAAATGTCATTTGAAACGTCATCCAATTGGCAGTGAGCTGAAAAAAATTTCAAAATGGCGGATTCAAAATGGCCGCCAAACGAATTTCGCCAATATCTCGAAGAGTATAAAAGATGGAAGAACGGTTTCTTAACAAGAAGTAGTCAGGATCCGAAGGTCTATTTGATGGATAGAAAAAAAATTCAAAATGGCGGAATTTATTTTTTGCCATAGAAAATGTATGGCGAATATTGAAGAGGCTAAAAGTTGGACGGCAAATAGGGGGGATGACAGCACGCGGGCCACATGTGGCCCGCGCCCCCACGCGCCCTACTAGTTAGTCAATATAGTTAGTTCTTGCTCTGTGGTGTCCACTTTCAGTCAAGGTAGTAAGTATAGTTTTAGTTCAATGAGAATTGAAGTCGTTTTTTTGTGAAAATTGTAAATATAAGATTTTTTTTTTAATACTATATAGGCTAGCGCTTGACTGTGATCACACCTGATGGAAAGTGATGATACAGTCTAAGGTGGAACGCGCTTGCCTAGAAGATGCCTATTCACTCTTGATTTAAAGGCACCCGGGTTGTAAGTGGCAGGAAAGATACTGCCTGGGAGGGTATTCCAGGCCTTTGCAGTGCGTATCAGGAACGACGAATCAAACCGCTTCGTACGCGTCATTGGTACGATTACGATTGGTACGATTGGTATTGATAATAAGGCCGATGGCAGGTCGAATTTCAAGCATTATTCAATCGCTAAGTTAATGAGTGAATAATGAGTAGGGATCTCGTTATTCATTCATTATTCACTTATTAATATCGTGTGAGGTGAGAGGCTGTTCCAATAAGCCGTTTAATTATGGTGTTTTCATATAAATCGAGTCGAGTGTTTGATGGCAGATAACGTTCGGATAATTGATCCAGTTTATTATCACTTCAGTAAAGGCTCTGATAACATGTTGTTTTTCTCAGGTTCCTGATAGGGCTGGCTTGACTGTGCTTTTATTGGCTAAAAACAATCTTATTAACAATGAATTAAATAGCCTAATAGGGAGCAGAATTTTCTGTAATGATTACAATGAAGCTATTATTGAACTGTTAGGTTTTTAAAATTGATTTGTTAAAACACCATTCAAATTAGTATAGTAGACCGTAGTACCTATGTAACTGGTAAACAGTGTTAGTAAATACTGGAAAATGTTTTCCTAACTTTACCACACGATAAGGTTCTACGTTTTCATGTGTCAAACCTATTAGACGTTATGAAACTATTACAAGTGGTGAGTAGTTTTTCAATTTGTACCTAATACTCGTTTCTGCAGTATCTATAGATGGTGTTTTTACGACCTACATACACATTAATAATTTTATTGTTTGCTAAAAAATAAAATCTATGTTATTTTGTCCATGAGAAAATCCTCTGTGAGAAAAATATGAAATGTAGAAAATATAGAGCATGGTTTAGCTATTGTAAAAAAGTTCTTTTTTGGATTTTGGACTTTATGGTGCAGGGGGCAAGCCAAAGGGAATTGTTTTTTTTCCTCAACGAACAAAATCCAAGAAAATCACAGAGTCATATTTAGTTACAACTCTCGTAGATCGTTTACAAAGTCTACCGATACATGCATGCCTAGCTAACTCGACAAAACGCCATCTAACGAGCAGCAGTATACTTTCGTTCCAACCATATGTTCCACGACACTCACGCATTCTTTTTTTTATACTAAAAGACACACTTCTTTCAGATCATAATAACCATTCACCTAACGGGTATCTCTTCCAAGAAGAGGCGCAAAGACGTATCCTCTGAGAGCATTGAGAACATCCTATACTACCAGGACTGCAACCATCACAAGCAGATCCCCCAACAACCCACGCCGCTCGCCGCGCAGAGGCCTTTGCCGCAACAGCCACCGCAGCAGCAGTGCAAGATGTGCTGCACCATGTGCTGCGGCGACCAGTGCGTGGACTCCCACCAGCAACTGCAACACCAGCCGGGGAGGCAGCTATTCAACGGCCAGATTGAACCGAAGAGCATGGGCGTCATCCAACCAGGAAGATTACCACCGAGGGAGAGGAGGAAAAAAGACAAGTTCCCATTGCCCATGAAACCTCCATTGCCCGGCAGAAGAGGTATGGGTAGGTAGTCTTTGTCGAAGCCATAAAAAGCTTTGGCTATACAACACCAGGCTGGCCACTTTAGTGTACTAGCTACTAATTATGGAGTAATCTCAGGCATGTAGTATCCACGCGATGTGTTCCCGCACTGCAAAGAAAGTGATATTTAGTCCACAAACACCCATAACGCTAAAAATCAGAGGTGAATTTCTAACGCTCCGAAATAATATGTTTATTAGCTGAGCAAAAGCAATAACCTAAGATAAAAGTCGTAAGCACAATAGGTTATCACTGTGAAATAAGTTTTAAAAGTGGTAGGTATAGGAGCGATTACCTGGCCAAAATCTTCGACCCTTTAACAATGTTAAATATTAAGGTGTCTCAACACAAGCAGCGTAGTAGTGTCAAACTCTAACTACTTACACATTCGTAGGATTCACGCGAGAGAACATAAAAAGCCTGATCTCCCAGGATGAGGACATCAAGAAGATCCTGAAGGACCTGGTGCGAGTGACGATGCAGAAGGTGGACCTGATGCAGTTGATGGAGCAGCCAGGTGCCGCCGCGCCGGGCGACTCCCCGCCACCTGCCGACGTCAGCGTTTCTCAGAATGACCTGTAGACACAGATTATATCAACCTAAAGAATATACATAACCTTCTATATTTAGAGTTATTTTGTAAGGACTAACCTTGTCCGTCCGTCTGTCAGAATTGACATTATGAATTACGATCATGTTGAGTAGATCGAGATCTGTCTGCAGCCGGCAATCATATTTATGAGGCTTCCAAAGTCTCTATAATTTTTATAAGAGCAGGTGCAAGAAGCCGAAGTGGATACATTTATTATTCGATTATATAAAATAATTTTCATTAGTTAAATTAATATTCAGGTAAGATGGTCGAAAAGTGATCAAGCGGCTTAATGTCCGTTTAAAAAGTTGTAATTCAGTTTACTCTACTTGCCTCCAAGGAGGGAAAATATAAGAGCGGCTAACGTTTAACAATTACCATAGCTAATGCTACAGGAGGGAGGAGTTTTAGCTAAAATACTGTGTAGGTATTATGAGTTCTATGGATATTATAAATGTGAAATTTTGTGAGTGTGTACGTTTGTTTCTTTCACTCAATCACACGAAACCTACTGAACCAATTTGGGCTAAGAGAAATGTTTAAGTTGGATTAACGAAAAGGCTACTTTTGATCCCGGGAAAATCTACTGGTGATTGCTATGAATTGATATCGCTATAAACGACTTTGAAATTAGTTGTAGGTAAAGGTTGGAACGAGTGGAAACGCGAAAGAGCATCTTTTGAAATTTCTATAAAATGGACAAACTGTACCTATGTACTTAGCGTGAAATTAAAAGATAGTAAATAATTCATTGCAACTCGTCTGTATTAAGTTTTAATCACAGTTTAAATATGCAATCGACCAGAGATCATCAGATCACGGTGAAGTACCTGCTTTTATTTGACCTAATGAGATGAATGAAAACGAAAACTCTAAAAACACGCTTCGGACAGAGTTCGCGAAAACTTTAATTATTCAGAGATTAATATTAAGTCATCGATGAAAATTTAATAATACAACCTTTCACCTTTTTGCTGAGTGTTTTAGAACGTTTTAACCTCAAACTGAAATGTTATTTTTATAAGAATAGCCCTTACAGTATCAATTCGACCCATATGAATGAAAAGTTCGTGATCCTCTCGTATATCGTCAGCTATACGGAGATATCATCATTATTTCTTTAATTCATTGATGAGTAAGCCATCGCACAACAATATAATCCAATCACAAAATGCCTTCATCTATTCAAAAATATTTGAAACTGGCAGTTTTCATCGATAAGTCAAGTGATCAATTTGTCTATCGGATATGAATGTTTGAATTTAGTCCCAGTAGATTAAAAGCGATAAGAATAGAATAAGAAGAGAAAGAGGTAGAAATGGTAAAGGTAAGGTGACAGCTACAGCTGCTTAGGCAATTAAACGTAAAGGTGACTGTGGTCTGTGGGAATGGGTCATTCAGGAGCGGTGTTAACGTAGTCTCATTGACTCGATGCGGGCCGCTAATGCTTACTAATTGCTTCTGCTGACACTAAAAGAAAAGCTCGCGTTTGCAATATAGAAAGGTCAAAAATATATATTTATCTACGCTCATTGCTTAAAGTTCGAATTATGAAATCGAAATGTGTCAAATAATTACCTACTTTATTCACAGACTTCTATAATTATTAAAAAGTTATTCATAATAACATCGCTCTACTATGGAAATATTTAAAGAAGTTGTTTAATATCCATAACGATACACGGCTCTGGATTCCTGTATTTGTATCTGGGGTAATATTTTTTATGTAATATTTTTTTAAGTGAATCCACAGACAACATATAGTTGGAAGTCATTGCCGAGAGTATGGATGGGCCATGATTGACCATAGACAACAACAACAATGTCTATTGTCTATGGATCTGCGCCATATTTGCAGAATTTTGGTGCCATAAATACAAATTTTTTACATTTTAATGTGTTATTTTTGTTACTTAGTCAAAATTTTGTGCTGAAAAATGTCTAGCAGTGAAACCTACTAAAGAAAATTTAACTCCACCTGACATTTTAGTAGTTGCAACAAAAATGAAACAAAGTGAATGATTTACGACAAACGTTAGCAAGATTTTATGATTTGGATTTATGATAATAATATGAGCGTAGATAAAGTAGTGTATGAAACTCTACATAATAAGGTATTAAAACACTCGTGTGATACTATTAAAAAACTCGCCTGCGGCTCGTTTTTTAAACTCACACTCGTGTTTTAATACCCCCCATTATGTAATCGTTACATAAACTACTATTTTTATTTTTAAAGTGAAACTTTTATTATATCGTCCCTAACATGTCCCGTGTCGCATTAAAGTAGAGCCGGCCTATATCAGCAGTGAAACTTTTCCTGTCATTAATAAATTGTTGAGTCAAGAGATGTTGAAAATGATTTCATCTCTCTCTCTCCGTCGTATTCCTCATTACTGAGGGTCGTGACCCCTTCCACCGACGACTTTCTTTAACACGATGTCGCGCCATGTTGCCCTGCTCGCTGCGACGTGAAGAGCATCGTGGAAGTTCGTGTCGAGTGCGGTGCGGATTTGATCCGACCAACGCATCGGGCTCCGTCCTCGAGGTCTCTTTCCTTCCACTTTGCCGGTGACAACCAACATCTCCAGGTTGCCACATTCCCTTCGGGCAATGTGACCGAAGTACTCCAGAATCCTCTGTAGGCAGGTGGTTGATAGCCTTTTTGTTATTTTGAGTTGACTCAAGATCGATACGTTGGTTCTATGTGCTGTCCATGGGATTCGGAGCATCCTTCTCCAGCACCACATCTCGAAAGCGTCAATGCGTTGCCGATCAGCTGCCCTAATTGTCCATGTCTCAGCAGCATACAGGAAAATCGGGAAGACCAGTGCACGGACAAGACGCATTTTGGTGTTAATAGAAATATGCCTGTCCCTCCAAGTCTTATGCAGCTGAGACATAGCACTCTTGGCCATTCCGATGCGCCTTCGAATTTCGGCCTCACACGACCCAGTGTTGCTGATGTTGGAACCCAGGTAAATAAAGTTCTCTACTGAAAATGATTTCATAAAATCACGTAATTTATTATTTTTATTTAAGTATAGGACAGTAGAAACTTACCTGCAATCCTAATTGACACTACTTAATTTAAAAAGCAGCCGATGATGTTAGCATACTGCCGAAGCAAATGCATAAGTTTGCACACAAACACAAAGTCCGATGGCATAGCAGGTAAGAACCGACGGCTTAACGTACTTTCCGAGACACTGAGGTAAGTTTATTTATTTACATTAAGGGACAACAAACAGTCATGCACTACAAAATTAACTTAAATATATATCTAACTCTAATTACAAACTAATCAGTGCATGACCCACACGTCGTCCTCAGGTAATCTGAAACGTAGGCACATGGTGAGGGCAATGCAAATCAACTAAGTAGTATAAAGAAGTATCTATTTTTAATTTGAGGTTGCCTATGATCAACCTCTTGAAACCACCCACTCGAGTTGCAAAGATGTCTATATTGCCAAAGTCTTCGTTGTACCTATAAATTTAACTCAATTAATTTAATTTGTTCGTTGTACGTCTGCGTCAAGTTATCACAAATTTCTAAACTATTGTCTGGTATTAAGAATCTCTTGGCAGAAAAACTCGACACTATTTACAGTCCCGACCTAGGGATCGAACCCAGAACTGTGTGATCTGCAGTCGAGTGCTCACAACTAAACACATAGTACATAACTACATACAGGATGAAAGCATATAGCTAGGTAATGATCCTGGCCATTGTCCCATAACGTACCGGACAATGGGAGCGAACGGTGCTCGTTTGTTACCGCTACCAACCATTTGAGCATCTGACAGATTATTACAATCATCTTCCGCGAGGAAGACATTTATTTTACTAGGTTTTACAAGTTTTTGTAGCAAGAATACACGAAGTATCTCTATCTGCTACAATCTCCATTTTAAAACTGAATTAAATGGGACCAATTACCAGACGCAAAAAATTGGTGAAGAATAAATGAAGTTCTTTATCCCCAACTTCGTCAAGTAGGTAGTCAACCTGAAAGAAATTTTTCATTCTCAGGCAAAAAAGATGAATTTTCAAAAAGATGACGGTAAGAGGCCTGACGGGATGACGATAGTACCGTGGTCGATGGGGCGTGCCTTGGTGTGGGATGCAACCTGCGTTGATACGTTGGCTGCATCCCACTTACCGAGCACATCCCAAAGGGCCGGTGCAGCTGCAGAATCCGCACAAACGCTGAAGCGCCGCAAATACTCAGTCATTTGTAAGGACTACGATTTTGCGGCGCTTGCGTTTGAAACGCTGGGCCCATGGTCATCGGATACTAAAAAATCATCCATATAAAAATACGGCGAAACACTTCGAGAAAATATAGGTAGTGCCCTCGCGCTTCGCTTGGCTCGTCTTGGCGGGGACACTACCGTGTCCCCAGATAGTATCCCAAAAATTGGTCCAAGCGTCTGGTGACCCGAGAGCTGGCGCTTGTTTAGCTCAACGGCTAAGTTTAGCCATACAAAGAGGAAACAGCGCCAGCGTCTTGGGCACTATGCCCATAAATGATCAGTTGGATGGTGTATATATTTTGTAAATATTAGGTCCTTACATATGAAATTGGCGTTTTGTATGGGAGGAACATAAAGTCGATTTTTTTTAAATATAATATTAGTACATTTCAATATAAGTGCGGAAAGTTTGTCATTTCTTTACGAGTCCCGGTTTGTTGCCCCAAGCCGAAGGCGAGGGTCAAGTATAAGGACGAGTAAAAATGACAATTCCGCACGTGCATTGAACGACGTTTTTTAATACATTAGCGAAAAAAAAATATTGGTTTTACGTGTTTGCCTGCTCCGTGTTTGTATGCCGTGTTCGTGTTCATGGGCTCCTGGTGCGCCCGCTCCGGTGCCGCGTAGGAGGAAAACACAAAAGCACTAGTGCGGAAAAGAATAACTTTGCGCACGCTAAACATACATGGAAATGTCAACTTTTTGAGCAAATGTATTAAAAATATATTTAATCAAAGTATGTACCATTGCTATCTATGCACTTTTGCCACCTTATAGGTAGTTCATTGATCCCTTTACTAAAAAAGCCATTCGGACGGGAATCAATAAAATCTTTGAAAGCGCTTTGGACTGCCTCATCAGAGTTAAATTTTTTCCCTTGTAAGAAGTTATCCAAATTTCGAAAAAAATAGTAATCTGTTGGAGCAAGGTCCGGGGAGTAAGGTGGATGTCTTAGGCATTCCAATTGAAGCTCCTCTAATTTGGTAGCCGTCTGTTGTGCAGTGTGTGGTCTAGCGTTGTCCTGAAGCAGCAGTGGCCTAGAACGATTGACCAGCCTCAGTTGTTTAGCAGCTAGCTTTTCCATCATGGATTGCAGTTGCTGCCAATAGATATCCGCCGTAATCGTCTGGCCAGATTTAAGAAAGCTGTAGTGAACGACGCCGGCGCTAGTCTACCAAACGCTCACAAGTAATTTTTTTCGTGTCAATTTTCGTTTGGGGCAGGATTTGGCTGGTTGGCCAGGGTTCAACCATTGCGATGAGCGTTTCCGATTATCATACAGGATCCATCTTTCATCACAGGTAATGATTCGATTTAAAATCCCTTCATTACTGTGCCGGTTGAGTAATGTAACACAGCAGTCTACGCGCGTTTGTCGGTTTGCTGCACTCAATTCATGAGGTACCCACCTTTCAAGCTTTTTCACCTTCCCAATTTGCTTCAAGTGAACTAAAACAGTTTTATCACTAACACCGCAGCCTGCAGCTAGCTCGGACGTGGTTTGCGATGGATCCGCTTCCACAATAACCTTCAATTCTTCATTGTCAACTTTGGTCTCCGGCCGTCCACGGGGCTTGTTCTGCAGGTCGAAATTTCCAGAACGAAAACGTGGGAACCAAAAATGCACTGTGTTTTCTTTTGCGACACCCTCGCCGTACACATCATTAATCCTTCGAGCCGTTTCTGCAGCACTGGTGCCACGATGGAACTTAAATAACGCGATATTTCAAGTTTTCCATTTTGTAAACAGAGTGGCGCAAAAAAAAATCAAAAGAGAAAAAAACAAATGAATTACGATTTTCAAAACACAAAAGCATGAGTAAATAGCTGTATAAATTTGAAATTGGAATTTCTAACCAAAGAAGAGATATTTGAGATCAAAGTGGCCAGTACGACAAAACGCCAATTTCATATGTAAGGACCTAATATTATAATTTATAATTTTTTTTAATCATATACTAAGACTTTGTAATTGGAACAAAATTAAATAAACGTTATGGTTATTTTCAAAAACTCTTTTATTTTCAGAGGATACACATACCTACAAAATATGACATCAGTAAAATTGACAAGGGATTTCACTGCAAGTGTTTCTATGTTCCAAATGTAAAAGTCCGTCATTTATATTTGCACATTTTCCGCATACACCAGTGCAGTGAGGATTGTCAAACTTTTGGACAGTTATAAATCATAATGTAAGCGCGAATTAGCCGCGGGCGGCGCTATAGTTGCTTGGGACCCGGGTGTCTCAATCGACAGTTGGATACAAAGTTGGTGCAACTTGTCTTGCAGAAATTGTTCTGGTTGAAATGGTTAATATTGTATTGTATAACTCTTTCCTAATCTTACTCACTAGTATATTCGCGTAGGTATAATGTAAAATGATTATACATTAAGTAAATGATTTTTTATTATAATTATGATTTATTTATTAAAATAACGAAAGAGACGAAAAGTTAATGAAAACGCTTTGGTTCGTCTTTTTTAAATTGTAATGTTGAAGAAAAACACTTTATTGCATCCACACAGAAAAAAATACATAATATTATAATGATTGAAAGTGCAAAGGCGGCTTTACCGCAGCAAGCAATCTCTTTCAGAAAATTTTCCTGAATAAAGTCCGAAAAATATCCCCGCAAATGGACGTAAAATATGTTTTTTATGACATGTAGTTTGCAAATTTTTCTCTGTCTGTAACTTGATCACACGTTGAGGAATACTTGCACTATCGTAATGCATTTTAGCGCGTCATGTTTACAAAAACACTCCGAGATGAGTCTACGCGGTAAGGGCAACGGAACTATTTGCATTTGGATGGATGTTAGTATGATTAAGTGGAAAGAAAATTAGTACAAAAAATTAGAGATTTTGTATCATGTCATATGCACTCCATAACTGCGATTTATATGGTAAGGAATAGACAAGTCGGAGTCGAAATTAAAAAAAAACTATATAGGCTAGCAATCACACCTGAGGGAAAGTGATGATACAGTCTTAGATCGAACACACTTGACTAGGAAATTATTTGATTATTTGATTATAATATAATATACTAGACATTTCACACATCACAATCTAGCCCCAAAGTAAGCGATAGCTTGTGTTATGGGTGCTAGATGACTGATAAATATACATACATACTAATATACATAAATATAATATATTGAAAAACACCCAGACACTGAAAAACATTCCTGCTCATCACACAAACATTTACCAGTAGTGGGAATCGAACCCACGACCTCCGGCGCAGACGGCAGGTTCGCTACCACTACGCCATTCGGTCGTCAAGAGTAAATGCCTATTTACTCTTGATTTTTGTTTCACACAGTTGTACGAAGTTTATTTATCGGCCGTTCCTCCTCTATTACCGAAGTTTACAAATAAAATCTGAAAAAAATTTAGAAATTAATCGTAAATCTCTACAAACTTACTTTTGCGGTTCGTAATCTTACCGTTTTACGTCTTCTATACTATGGAACATTCAGTGCGCGACTCGGACTCGCACTTGGCCGTTTTTTTATAATCCTGGGAACCCTGTTTATCTTCCAAGATGAGCATTAGATCAGTGTAGCTACTTCTACAGAGAACGTCAGCACTAGACCACTGTGGTTTATTTCTAGACGAGTGAGTGATAACATCAAAGCTAGAATGTTGAATAGGCTACACACAAAAAACTTCGAGCAAGAGCCCCTGAGGTTTGGAAGTTGGAACGTTCGGAGCAGAGATAGCTATTGTCTCAAGCGGAATACTTGAAGACAAAATAAATAATTCAACCCCGCTCTACACACATATGGGAGATGTACCTAAATACTTTTAAAATATTTTTCCATAATTTATTTTCCCACTTTGTACGCGTCAATTTCCCACTTCGACCATAACAAACACTAATAAGAAACCTTAGGTTATGGGCATCTGAACGATAAACCTTTTTCGTATAAGCAAACAGTAGCGTCATCTGTTAAAATTCTATAGGTAACTGCTGAGTGAACTACAGCATGGCCTTACTGTTGGTGGCAAAACAAGCATTTTTGGCACTAATTAACTGGCGACAGTTTTTCGCGTCGTCCGTCCAGGGTACACATCTATTATGTCCTATAGTAGTGTTATTATCTCGCTGCAGGCTCGGTCATAAATCATTTTGTTGTTCTTTGTTGAGTTGTGCTGATTTATGACCGAGTCTGCAGCGAGATAATAACACTTTTGAAGTATTATAGTCTCTGAGCCAAACCGCGAGCGGGCGGACTGGAGGAAGGATATACAATGTCAGACAAACCGAAAAAACTTGAGAATAGTCATAAATATGTCTATATCGCAAGTGCGATATAAACAAACCTAGCACGGATGTAGTCATTGATAAATGTTTTCTACAACCGGGGTTATCATCAAAATCAGCGCGCGTTTGTTCTCCATAAAACTGTTATTAATATTGTAATACCACTGCGGCGTTACTCAATTACCCACACATCGACCCACGGAAACGCGACTAGGGCCGGTTTCACCGCTCACTTTAAACCGTGTTTACGAAATCAACGTTTAACTTTTTGCGACCGCTTTTACGACTCTTACCGCCCACGTGTCTCCTCTCACAATAAGAAACAATAGTGTTGTTGTTTCGTTGACAATACTGAGTTATTGTAAACAAATGTAGGTACATCTTGAGTTTTAAACCGCTTGATTAGAAAAAAATACGAGTAGGTATATCTGCTTTTTAACACTTACTTAACTCAGTTAAGTTTCAACCGACTTCAAAAAAGGAGGAGGTTCTTAATTGGACTGTATGTTTTCTTATGTTTCTTAGCTCATAACTTTAACTGGATGAATCGATTTTGATGATTCTTTTTTTATTAGAAAGCTAATGCTTTCCGCGTGGTCCTATTTCAATTTAGTCCAGTTCTGATAATGGTATCCGTGACAAAACCATATAATTCAACAGAGGTTTGATGAGAGTTGGAGTCGGTTTTTTTGTTATTTAATTATAATATTATAATGATGAGAAATGACGACATTAAGATCTGAATGATGAAAAATATTTTCACATAATTTTAATTACTTTTTAACTACTTTATTTTTGTACACACACTGTTTACATAACAATTGTTGCAAATAAGTTGAAATAATATTATTATTGTGAAAGTGCTTGAATAAAGACTTTACAATTTTTACTACATAGTGCAAACAGTAACATACTTCTTACCATACAATGCGATTATTTCAGTGATGATATGACAGATAACTACATAACTATTTATTTATATCTATTTATTTATAACATATACAAGGAATTTCTGAGCTAATTGACGATTTATAATTTACCCTCTTATTCATTAACGTGAATTAGCGGCGGAGCGTTATAATCTATTCTGTCTCTTTCCTTCGAATGTCAAATTACTATTGACAAACAAAGGAAAAACAGAGTATAACTATTCGACCGCTATTTCACTTTCATGAATAAGGAGGTTAGAATATAAATCAATTTAACTTTAACCGATTATTGGAATGTACTTAAACTTCGTTTAACAAAGGTGAAGCCGGCCCTAGCGCGCGTAATTAAAAAGCTTCGAGCGGCTTTCATGAAGTGTTGTGTTGTGTGGAATCACAATCATTAACTGATTGCAAGTTTAATAACTTGAAGCGAACTTGTGGGTGTTGTGATAGCCAGGTGGTTAACACCTCTGTCTACTAACCAGGGGTCTAGGTTTCAAATCCTAGACATACTTTTTTTATAGTGTTCGCAAGCAAAAGAGCAGCCGTGTCACCTGATGTTAAGTGATCAACGCCGCCCATGAACATTTTCAACACCAAAGGAATTGCCTGTGGGGGAGTTTGCTTATCAGACCCTTGAATAATTATTTAAAGGTATAGCTTTGAGGTCATTCTACCTTCCACTTCAATCATGATCCATCTGTACTACCTGGGGCCTTACCAACATCTCAAAAAGCAGTAATGCTGCAGTACTGTTTTAATATTTTTATACAAACACACTATGAATATGCCAAAACAATATTGCAACATTACTGCTTTAAGACATGTAGGTAAGGCCCCAGGTAGTAGAGATGGATCATGTTTGCACAAAGTGGAAGGTAGAATCACCTCAAATAGCTCCTTTGAGTAGAATAGTCTCTTGAACGATTGGCAGGACACACGTAGAGCCTACGTCTCTACGATGTTCAAAGGGTTCCAGTTTTTTCTCTAAGGTATTTGTGAAGAATGGCAAGCGCAACGGGACCGTTTCCTTCTGAGAGGAGATAAATGTACAACCAGATGTGTTACTAACGCCGTTAAGCAGTTCATTTTGCGAATGAATATTGAGTTTTGGTTTGAAGGGCTTTTGTAGGCAGACAAAATACAGGGCATGAGACTTATCAGCTGATGTTTCAAGATCACGAGCGGAGTGCAATACGTCGTATAACATTGCAATGCGAAGTCCTGAGACGCATTGCATTGTGTGTGATGAACATCTCACTCGTCTCGGCATTATTTGCTATAGAAAAATTAAAAGGGTACAAGTAGTTGTCAGGTGGTATAATCAGAATCAAGAGGGAACAACTTTAGCAAGTAGCCGCGAAGTTTGCGTGCGAGCGGGACGGATGTAGCGGGGCGGGCGGTGCCTCTCGCTCGCACGCCGCGGAGCCTCAAATCCGTGCAAATCGTGGCCCGCTGGGCGGATTGTAGAGTGAGCCAGTATGTAGACAGGACCGATATTTTTTGACGTGATAACGTTTAATAAATTGATGAACACCAGCAACGCACATGAAAAATAGTAACGTTCCACGTAACGTTCCCTGAGCTCGTGCGTGCAAGCGAGAGCGCACAACAAGCGATAGAGAGGCACGATAAAACAAACGATAGAGAGGCCAATTATGACGTTATCACGTAGATCTATCGTCCGTAAACCGACTTTACAGACAACCAATTTTTTTAACAATAATGTATCCATGGGTTTTAGGGGTAACACATGCTGGCAGCTGGTAGAAGTCGTTTACCGTAAAGCAGGTTCATCTAGTAGGCAGTACGTCATAATTGTGTTCATAATCAACAACAGTATCATCATTATCATCTCCATTCAATACCAGTAAGATGCATCTTGATCGAAGTACTTTAAAATTATGTAAGGTGAGACTAGATTGGCAGAAATGGTCATGTAACGCAAAAGTATTAACTTCCACAGTTACTGCTATATCTAAGTTTTAAAACTACAAATTATTTTGAAAGTAGTATTCAGTTAACAGTAGGTCATAACGTCGCTGACTGCAAGGGCATGATTGTTTGTTTAGCTGGCAGAAATTACTCAACCGTCCAACTTCAACACACATTTTAACACATTGTAGCGAGAATCATGCCTTATTTGTGCTTTGTTAAATCTTAATGACTATAGGAAAAAACGCAGTCGAATTATAAAGTTGATTTGACAAAATCACTTTTCTTAAAATATGAAATACAGTTTGCTAGGTAGTTTTTTTTTAATTTAAGTATATTTACAATAAAACTTATCACTAGCTTATTCAATTATTATTAATATATTATTAAATTATATTAATTTACTAGGTAGTTAATAATATTTGTTCACAACTATAAAACCTATCCCATCCATCTACATTAGCAAAGAATGAGCTTCAAATCCCACGCGTTGCCGTATCTATTGGATTTTTGTCTCTATGGTAGACGCTTAAAAGCGCGCGTACGGGCCGCCCTGGCGCACTTAAAGCTTCGCGCGCGAACTTGCCACCTGACACGCCTCAACAGTGCTGACCACCGCCGACCATCGCCGATCACCTGCTGGCCACCTGCTGACCATCGTCTGAACACCACCTGAACACCACACAAACGTAAGTAGTTTATAAATACTTAAAAAAGTTGTCATATATTTTCAGGTAACTCACAATAAGATCATTAAGTCAAAGAACTTTTACGCAAAATACGCAAAATTTTGTGAGCTTGGTGAGAACCCTTATTTTAACTTATTCGTAATTAAAAACGAAGTTATGAAGTATGCAAATATTTGAAATATTTGTTTGTGATAATTATCCAATTCAATATTCCGAAACAAGAAATAAATCATTAAAAAAAAATTGAACCTATCACTCAATAAGTTCAAAACTTTTGCTAAATCGCAAGCTCGTTAACAAGTACAATAAAATAAATGATTATTCAATTGATAACAAATGTCAGTCAAATGCTTTTTAAGATCATTTGTGCAATGGTTAAATAAACCCCGTCTGAGTTTGTTGTGGGCCTCTTCTCAGTATTGTTAATATCGTCAACTTAGTTTTGAGATAACAAATAGGAATTACTATTAAATCGGTAAAATATCTTATTGAATTTTCATAAGTTAAACCTACGAAGAAACTTTGATTTGATTTGATTTATTACACAGAGATAATGTGTTTGACTGAGAAAAAGTTTTATAACACTGCGTTGAAAAAATTTTTGTTATTCCAAAATTACTTATTCAGGCATCGATTGCTTTTCATCCCAAAGTTAATAAAAATAAAGGGGAATGAGGAGTTTATATAAAATTTTACAAAAAGGCATTTATTTCACTTGCTATATTTGAAATGACTGATTTAATTTATCTGGGTTTTGATTTTATTCTTAGGAATTCTTTTTATTTTTACAGCCTACATAATTAGATGACAAAAAAGTAATTAACAAAAAACTTATTTGCCGCAACACTAAAGACTCTATCTTCATATAAACATTTCGCCGGAAAATTAAAGACTATCCTCAAATCTTTAGAATGGTGAGAGCGCGACATTCACACCCATGTCAAATGGAATCCATCACACTATCCTGAGCACCATCAACACCGTCATAGTCAAAACACAGCAGCTCCGGCGGATTTTCTTGGATTTGTACCTAATTATACTGATAGGTTCTTAGTTCTTACTTTCCTTTAGTCAGGGAGTTTCAAAAAAATTATTTAATCCTTTTTCAAAATCAAGTCTGCAAAAGTCGTGGGTGTTTTAAATTTTTTTAATTTTCCACTTGTTTTATAGTTTTTCGATTAATATATTAATGTAATTTAAATTATATTATTATTAAAAAATGAAAATTAATCTTCAAACTAGCCATTAGCTCCTCTAGCAGCGTTTGAAGGCATCATCCCTTCCAAGTCACAAAGAGACGTTTATTGTGGCGCCCCCTGCTGTTCAATCACAAGAACAATTATCTACGAACCATTGCCAATGACTCACTAATATTCTATACAAAACTGTATCCAAATCGGTTCAGTCGTTTTTGTAATAATTGAACATTCGTTTGCACTGTAAATGTTTTTTATGGCGCCCCCTGGTGATCAATGTTCGTAACAACTATCTAAGAACCATCGCCAATGAATACCAAACATTATACAGAAAACTGCATCTAAATCGGACAAGCCGTTTTTGAAATAAATGGGAACATTCGTTTGCAATATAAATGTCTTTTATGGCGCCCCCTGGTGATCGATGTTCGTAACAACTATCTAAGAACCATTGCCGCTGAACACCAAACATTATACAGAAAACCGCATCTAAATCGGTCAAGCCCTTTTTGAAATAAATGGGAACATCGATGTGCACAAACAAACAAACAAACAAACAAAAATATTTTTGCATTATTGGTTTTTGTGAACAATTTAACATACAAACAAACATAAAATCTTTTTAATAGAGTAATGTACAAACGGTCTCTCACCCTAAACGCATATACCCGTACTCCGTTCCGTCGTGGGTAATTAGCTTTTAGTTGTTGTTGAGCGAAGTTTGACAATGATGATAGTGACAAAATTACATAGATAGTTTTCATAGCATACAATAATTGACCGCAACTTGCGGAACGTTCACGTGGATTTTTCAATAACAAGTGGAAAATTAAAAAATTAAAAAACACCCACGACTTTTGCAGACTTGTAATTGAAAAAGGATTAAATAATTTTTTTGAAACTCCCCGACTAAAGGAAAGTAAGAACTAAGAACCTATCAGTATAATTACAAATCCAAGAAAATCCGCCGGAGCTGCTGTGTTTTGCCTAGTGTTGATGGTGCTGTTTACCAGTTAATGACTAATTCAATTTCTTCATACTTCTCATATACCGGCAGTTTATCAATACTTACTAATTACATTAATTGATATTGGAAACGAAAATAGCAATGGCAGCTCCGACGGATTTTCTTGGATTTGTAATTATACTGATAGGTTCTTAGTTCTTACTTTCCTTTAGTCGGGGAGTTTCAAAAAAATTATTTAATCCTTTTTCAATTACAAGTCTGCAAAAGTCGTGGGTGTTTTAAAATTTTTTAATTTTCCACTTGTTTTATAGTTTTTCGATTAATATATTAGTGTAATTTAAATTATATTATTATTAAAAATGAAAATTAATCTTCAAACTAGCTATTAGCTCCTCTAGCAGCGTTTGAAGGCATCATTCCTTCCAAGTCATAAAGAGACGTTTATTGTGGCGCCCCTTGCTGTTCAATCACAAGAACAATTATCTACGAACCATTGCTAATGACTCACTAATATTTTATAGAAAACTGTATCCAAATCGGTTCAGTCATTTTTGTAATAATTGAGAACATTCGTTTGCACTGTAAATATTTTTTATGGCGCCCCCTGGTGATCAATGTTCGTAACAACTATCTAAGAACCATCGCCAATGAATACCAAACATTATGCAGAAAACTGCATCTAAATCGGTCAAGCCGTTTTTGAAATAAATGGGAACATTCGTTTGCACTATAAATGTATTTTATGGCGCCCCCTGGTGATCGATGTTCGTAACAACTATCTAAGAACCATTGCCGCTGAACACCAAACATTATACAGAAAACCGCATCTAAATCGGTCTAGCCGTTTTTGAAATAAATGGGAACATTGATGTGCACAAACAAACAAACAAACAAACAAACAAACAAACAAACAAACAAACAAACAAACAAACAAACAAAAATATTTTTGCATTATTGGTTTTTGTGAACAATTTAACTTACAAACAAACATAAAATCTTTTTAATAGAGTAATGTACAAACGGTCTATCACCCTAAACTCATATACCCGTACTCCGTTCCGTCGTGGGTAAAAAATAAAATATAATATAACAGAAAATTAAATAGCAAATAATATGAAGTTGCGATAGCTCTGAAGTGAAGCGCGTACAAACATTCGGTAATTAGTTTTTTTTTAGTTGGTTGGATTTGTTAGTTTTAAATACCGTATTTGACTGCAGTAGAAGAATGTAACTCCTGCAATTTGTCAGTGGCTGTCGGGGCCGGTCCGCCTACTGATCCTTTTTTTTTTAACAGACAGAAAATGCCTAACGCATTCAGTATGCGGCATACTCCTCCGGCAGGGGAAACGGAAGGGTTATGTGGGGCTTGCACCCACTAAAAACTGTCTGTTTCCACGACGGACCCGCTGGCGGAAGTACGGGATTCACCGCGCTTCCGCCAGGCCGCCTACTGATCCTGAGGGAGCACGAAATATTGCTCTTTTTAAATATTACGTCAATTTCATTATTCATGTTATGTAGTGGAAAAGTAAATATCTAAGTCAATTTAAAAAGCAAGGTAGAATTACTTTGTCAAACATCACATATCACATCGCATTAACAGTACACAATAGTATACGAGAGATAACCCAAAAACTTAGCCGCGATCAGTTATTTAATGCTTACGTGATTAAAACTCAATAATAATATTGTTTTACCTGGCTTAATCAATTGTTAAAAAACTATTGTTCAGGATAATAGCTAAAAGTTTTTTGCACATCTAATGAGCTAAACGGTTATTTGAACTATTTTTAGCAACTTGCAGGTTAAAAAATATAAAGAGAATTACTTTCAAATTTGACCGCTACCTTTTTCTGGTCTTTCATCTAAATTCGCTCAGAAGCATTGAAAAAAAATTTTCTCAATAGAAAGTTGTCCCAAAAGTTGCTTCTAAGTCGTAAAAAAATTGGTAAAACGTTGTTTTTCTGTCATATTCTCCTGCAATGCTGCTTGTTGCACCCACCAACGTATTCCTAAGATTGGGGATGACAAAAACAAAAACCGTCTACGACCTTAACTGCACAGCATCGCACCGGAACGCTTAATTGCTAGGCGGTGCGTCTTTGTGTGTAGAATGGCAACCAGATGAAATCGCTTGACTATAAAACATTCTAGATCTAAATTATACAAAAATCGGACTATCTATAAATGTAAAGCAGTTTATTAGGAGGATTGCGAGCAGTCAATCCAGATAAGTGGAATATCTGAGCAGCGCGAGAGACTCCGCGATGCATTATACATGCCGCTAACACAAACAACCGACTTACTGCCTGCTACCTGACGCATTTGAATAATTACTAATAGATATACATGAGCACTGAGCGCCCACTCCTGTACCCGTCGTCCCGTATTTGCGGTATTTTTACATTTAAAATCTCTGTGTCGGTTGTCGTGGGTTCGATTTCCACTACTGGTAAATGTTTGTGTGATGAGCATGAATGTTTTCCAGCGTCTGGGTGTTTTTCAATATATTTTTATGTATTTATACTTATCAGTTATCTCGTAACCATAACCCAAGCTATAGCTTACTTTGGGGCTAGATTGCGTAATGTCCTGATATATAATTATTTATTTAAATAATAATCACTCGTGGAATTTACTGAAGAGATGTTACCACTTCACAAGATAATATATAGCCTGGTGACAGACGGACAGGCTCACGGCGGAGTCCTAGAAATAGGTTTCCGTTTTTTACACTTTAGGTACGGAATCCTAAAAAAGGTTCATGGACAAACCATATATATGCATAGGCCATAGAAGATAGAAAGTTATTACTTCCATCTTAATTTGATTGGAAATCAAATTTTATCCCGTAACGTTTTGGTTGTCATGTGAAATTCGTGAACATTTCAGTAGTTGCGCAGGTGAGCAGTGCTCGCACAACTTACGGGCAGGCAAGAGCGAGCTTATAGCTGAAATACCGCCGGAAAGCAGGCCTATCACAGCTTTTCCCACATTGATATTATCTATCTGGATTAAAAAGGAAAATAAACAAAGGACATTTAAAAATAAATACTATCTCGCTAAGTTTCTTGTGGGCTCTTCTGAATGCAGGGTGCGTAAAAAACCTCTTACTTCTTTTGCGTCGTTGATAAATTTATCATCATACTTTAGCATGTCATTCAAATAGCGATCCCACGTTGGATTTAGTTTCGACTCCGTCAGAGGCTTATATCTTCTGAATGAATGAACAAAACACTTCGAGCTTCAAATTCACCAAAAAAGGTTTCGTTGTTTTTTTGACGCACGCAACTCTAAAAAACGCTTGTTTTGCTTTTCCATTAAGGGAATTTATTGAATTTATTTTTGTCTTTCTCACTCTCACGGAGATTTGGTAGGTGCGACATGCAGCCTCGCGGAAGAATATAACAGAAAAACGACCTTTTACCTAATTACTCAAAAACTAAGCTGGTTATCAAAAATCTGTTTCTTAGCGTTTTTGGATATTATTTTTACCGACACTTTAAAACAAAAATTACAATTACATCCAATGTAGCGTCCGATAAAAACTCGAAAAACTGAGATTTTGGAGCAACTTTTGGGAGAACTTTCTATCGAGAAAATTTTATCCAATCGTGTTTCTGCTTCTAAGCGATTTTAGATTAAAGACCCAAAATACATTAAACAAACAATAAAACATACAATAAAACTTCATTCAAAATCGCTTAAATACGGCTTCTACACCGTTAACCAGCATCATTTGGAAAAGTCTGAAATGCATGTAGAAATCAAAATCTTAGAGTGAATTAGCTCTATAACACCTGATATTAATGTTCCCAATTTACTAATTGAATTAAAAACTGATTTGCCTTAATTACTAAAAGGTAATTATTATAAAACAATTACGGAATTATAACTGAGAAACTTACTATAAGTAAATAAGAGAATAATTATAAATATACCACACAACATCGACCAAGAGACCCGTGCCCAGAAGTAGACCGTAAAAGGGATTGAGTATTGCTATCAATTCTATGGTCTGATTTAGTCAAGGTTCGTATTAAACTTAAAAAAAATGAAAAGATAAAAGCTATGGTGTGATCAGAAGGTAGGGGGAAAGCGACTAAAGTGTTAAAGAGTGAAAACTTTTAGGGTTTTATGAATATGGAAACCTGTCATAAAGCAGACTAAATTAAAAATTAAAAATTAAAAATCATTTATTTCGACCAACTCGGATCATAAAAATGGTTAGTAAAAAACAAATAAAACATCTTAACCTAAATGTTAGTAAGTACATTAATTATTAAAATCTTAAACAACAGCTCGCCCCCCCTATTAACCCCTCCTGAGACAGGCTCGATTTGTCAGCAAGTGCACCATACAGCAATGGCGCAAGTACTGACAGTCAAACCTGTCCGCCAATGCTCTCAGGACACTGTTAGAACTGGCCCGAACCCTACGCACCAGGGATGTGCACCGCTTGCGCATGGTGGTCTAAAAGCAATCCACCCGCGCCTCGGCAAACATACCTGAGGCGCTGCAGGAACGAGGCAGTCCCATCAGCATCCTGAATGCATTATTGTATTGGACACGCAGGGCATTGTACTGTCTCAGCGTATAATCGACCCACAAGTTACTCGTGTAAAACGAGGTACAGTAGCCCCTAAAAAGAGTCACCTTGACTGGAACAGTACAACGAGCAAACCTGCGGGCGATCATATTCGCTCTCACAGACAACGCCCTGCGCTCCCTCTCTATATCGGCATCGTCCTTCAGGTCAGCGGATATCACATGCCCGAGATATTTAAATTGAGAAACTTGCGTTAACGCGGTACCATACAATTTGATGGGCGGCACTGTAGCTGGCAGTGATTTTCCTTTGGCCCGAAAGACCATGCATTCGCTCTTTTTGACGTTGTACACTAGGCCGTGATTTTGGGCGTAGTTTTCACAAATTCCCAACAACTTCTTCAATCCACAGACAGAAGCACTCAACAGCGCCATGTCGTCTGCGTAACTAATATTATTGAGACACACTCCGTCAATATGACATCCAACACGAGCGCTGCTCAGCTGCTCTATCAGTGAATCGACGTAGAGGTTGAAGAGCTTCGGAGACGTCAAACCCCCCTGTCTCACTCCACACTCCAACTTATACGGCTCAGAGTAAGATTCAGACCATCGTACGACATTGACCTGATTTCTGTACCAGAATTTGAAAATCCTGTTGACTTCTTCGGGTACACCAGAGTCTTTCAACTTCTGCCACAGGATGTCGTAATTAACCAGGTCAAATGCCTTGGAAAGATCCAGGAAACATGCATAAACAGGAGTACGTCTTTCTGAATAGTACTTGACCGTTTGCTTTAAACACAATATAGCAGACTCCGTCGACAGACCAGGTCTAAATCCAAACTGATTGTCATGCAGGTTAATGTAACTACCAAGCTGGGTATTAAGCAAACTGTCAAGCACTTTTGCGACTATGGTCGCAAGAGAAATCGGCCTATAGTTCCTATCGGCCTATAGGCCTATCCCACTCGGACTGTGATGGACCCAATGGTGATGTAACTGTAAAGTGGTCCTTAAAAATACCCGCTATAAGACTGTGATCGCTCACTCCCTCGACGCTCACTGGGAGACCAGGCCTACTACAGTTCGACTTTTTGGTCGATTTCCAAAAACTTCGAAAGTCTTGCTTCGAATGATGCGACGCCAGCATATCCATTTTTAATTGTTCACTATGGTTTTGACACCATTTCAAACGTGCCTTAAAAATACTTCGACTTCGTTGCATATCATCATACACTACCCCGTTTCTTGGCTTTCCATACCAAACCCACGTAAGAAACTTAGACGTGGCCTCCCTGTGCGCATCGCGGACATACCTGTTCCATCCAACCACAGGACGCTTCCTCCCGAATGACTTTACAATATGCGATTCCGAAGCGGCCTCGGATAAACTATTTATAATGTCACTATATAATTGATCAATATGTAACAAATGATCAGTACAATAACAAGCGAAATCACAGCACGAACGAAGCTCTTCGGGAAGATCGATTAGCCTCAACCTGTCATGACATATTTTACTATAAGAATCGATCTGTTCCGGGTTACGGTCTCCCCATAGAACCCCGTTACTCGTTTTATTTTTGTTAACTAGTTTAGGTTTAACGATATTCAAGTTGCATTCTATCACTAGCAGGTAGTGGTCTGACCACAATACGTCATACATAACATTGATATTCACTACGGATGACAGAGCGGACTTGGTGGTTAAATGCTTGCAACGCTATAATAAACATTGTTCATTTGTACTAAATCATAGAGGTGAATATCCACGTCTCATTCATTTCCATTAGGTGCCAACTTTTGGTATAAAAGTGAAACTTTTAGCATTTTATCAACCGGGCTTTAGGAGCATTCTAGGTTCACCATGTTTCGTTATAAATGATAGATACGCTAAGTGATCAAATGTTCGGAGTTGTTAGTTAGTATTTCGCCTGTTATTTACTCTAACAAGTTAGTTGTTCTTTTTCGGGCCCCGAGAATATTCTAATTGTATTGAATAGAACCAGGCGCTTAAATTATTTTGCTATAATCCGCTACCCGAATAAACCTGATATGTTGAGCGTGGCAAGAGCAAAGTGTGATAGCAGGATACAATTTTGCATTGTAAAGTCAACATCTGAGGATGTCTCTGGAGTCGCGATGAAACGTGCGTCGAAAGTGGTGTACGAGTTTTGTGTGGTGTGGGTGGTGGAATGGCTTGCATGGGAGCTCTTTTGTGCTCGAGTTGACTCGGCTTGTTACTGCGTGTTTGATAGTACAGACTCTTCAGGTACTCGTAGCTTATTATAGCAAATTTTTTAATTTTTTTTGCTAGTATGAACGTAATCTAATAAGTAAAAATATTGGTCAAGTGCGTGTCGGGCTCACGCACTTAGGGTTCCCTGCAATTTAGACCAATTCGTAATATTATAGTATTAAAGTAAACTAAATACTCCTTCCCACCAAATTATAAAATGAGAAAAAAACACGTTTGTTGTATGGGAGCCCCATTTTATTCCATTTTTTAGTATTTGTACAATATCATCTGTGAAAATTTCAAGTCTGTAGCTATCACGGTTCAAGAGTACAGCCTGGTGACAGACCAACGGACGGACGTATAGGATTCCTTTTTTACACTTCGGGTACGGAACCCCAAAAAGCAAACTGCAATTTCGTTTTAGACTTTGTGCAAATAATTTACTTAAACATTTGCACTATTAATTTTATAATCTTGGTTGCTGAAGAATATTGAAAATTATAATTTTGTGCAAGAAGCTTCTGCGTCTACTTATAATAAACCGGTAATACTTTCATGGTTCACGGAACTAAAAGTACGAACAAATAATTCGGTATTATTATTTATGTGATGCATATAAACAGCAGCTATATCCTATCTCATAAAACAAATTATTTATTCACGCGTGGAAGCAGATAACTGTCAGGACCACTTCACTGATTTTATACTTCCTCTGACTGGTATATTGAGTTCGCTGATGGTTATTATTTTTATAACCTGTGTGCAGCGAGACATTATAAGGTCATTCTCATAATATTATGGAAACTATGCCGTAGAAAGTCTATAGCAAATCTAAAATTATGGTATATGCTTTTACAATTGTCGAGGTCCGATTTGCACTAATACCTACCTTTTGACAGATTAGTTCTATTACGTACAGTCCATATTCGGTAATAATATCTCTAGTTAATAATAAAGCTTACTATACCATGATTGAAGAATCGTATTATCTAAATAATACCCTGCGGAATTACTGAAAAAGCGAAATTCACGCGTTTGGAGCCGCGGGCATCGCCTAATTACACGTAACTGTATCTTTAATTTTGTCCGCGAAGACGGCCGATGTACTCGTACATTATTATCACATATCAGACGGTTGTCTGTTTGTTTAGGTCTACACTACACAAACAAGTTCCGTC
Organism: Coenonympha arcania; assembly: GCA_036785405.1. Taxonomy (NCBI): domain Eukaryota; kingdom Metazoa; phylum Arthropoda; class Insecta; order Lepidoptera; family Nymphalidae; genus Coenonympha; species Coenonympha arcania. The sequence goes on along the minus strand of CM072065.1, from coordinate 190,087 downwards.
TATTTGTACTGGTAATTATTGTCACATACATTACATTACATGAGCTCAGTTCACAATCTAAAGCCCCTAATTACTAGTTCCCCTTTGCGAAATAATATTGTACCATACCATTAAACATCCAAGTTTGTTGTCCTATACTTAAATATATACAGTAGAATACTAACAAAATCCAAAATGTATTCCAAATGCATATGAAAAAGACAAAAACTGAACAGATACGCATGGCTAGGGTTTGGAATGCTTTCCCCAAATCTGTGTTTCCCGTATCCTACAACCTCTTCTTAAAAGAAAATCTTCTGGGTAAGCACGCTCTTTCTTTGACCACAACGACATTTTTCATCAGATGTGATTGTTGTCAAATTCAAATTTATTTTTTGCAAACTTGGTTACAAAAGGTCTTCATACAATTTATAAGTAAACCTATAATGTTTATAAAAGTGACGAAGTAATTAATGATGCAATCTTACTAGGATGGAGTAGGTATACTCCTTAGACTAGAACTAATGCCTCAGAGTAACCAGATTCGGCCGGAGCTCTTCACGAGAACAAACCTGTGCCACTTTACAGAATCAGTGCTCACTACTTAAATAACTGGTAGACTAGGACCTGCTTTGCCCCGTTGGTCCCGTGGCAATTATCTTTCCCTATTTTTATCTCTTATCTACATCATAAAGGAAACATCTGTGAACTTCTTTTAGAAGCTTCTTACAATCAAGAATTTGGATTTAGGCAATGATGAGTAATTAAAGAATTAGTAAGAACTTCTTATATTGAAACAAAATTCAAAAACCCAGGATTCAAATGCAAAATGCGCCAAGGCCGTTGTGGAGGTTTGCATAAAATAAATTCAGTTTGCAAATATCAAAACGTTTCGCCTATGTAGGTATAAAGCAAGGTAGGTAGGTATATATAGGTAGGTATAAATATACAAGCTTTAATGGTAATTCTTTGATGTTAACCATTATAGGTGGCTCGTGTTAGGTTACGTACTCCAATTATAATTATTCCAAGTGAAATGCTAATAAAAGAATAATATTTTGAAGGTTTCTTTTCATTTGTTTCAAACAATCAAAGGTCACCTCAATAAGATTTTTGGGGTTCCTTTTAACAAGAGTGCCATGTTTATCGAGATAAATGTTTATTGTTACCAATGTTATAGCCTATAGGAGCTTGGTGGTATTCTATTAATGATCAGTGATGATTACAACTGACTGACTGACTGCTTGATAAAATCGTAAAGAAAAAAATATTAAATAACTAGTCTTCAGAGGCAGATGGTCACGAATGTAATTCTTAGTACAAGTTTGTGTGTGACAGACATATGCATTGTTTCAGACACAATGGCTCACGGCGTGCTGACAGCGTCTGTCATCGCGGTCCTCATCATCTCCGTCGGAGTCAGCGCCAAGCGTGAGCAGCTTTTTTATTTGTTTTAAGCCATAGACAACAGAGATTTTTTATTATCACTGCAAGCGTATTTTACAGAATATAATACGGAGCAAAGAAAGGAGAGCGTTTTGAAACGGATAGCACTATTTTAAATGAGTTAAGTTAAGAGATTTTGTACGACTGAATTAGCACCAGAAACTCATTTCACTTTTGCACTGGCTCTTAAATAAAGAGATCTCAAAATGTCTGCGAGAGCCGTGGCTTGTTTACGTTGTTTGTTACAGGTGTGTCCACACTTTGTGTAACCTTTTAGTTATTTATGCGAAGTTAAACTTCACCGGTGGGCGGTGTGCAGCTGCGAACTACACTTGTTCGCTAACTGACTCTAACAGTTTTGTTTAACTTTGCGGTCACTTTACTTGTGCGATTTGCGTTCATAACTTTACTGCTTAGTAAAAGTCAAGTCAAAAGTCAAAATATATTTATTTCACAAAGGCCTGACTTACAAGGCACTTGTAAAACGTCAACAATATTTGTTACATAATATTATGTACGGTGATAACTACAAGTCGACTTAAAACTAAGTTTACGAGGGTTCCAACGCGCCCTGCACTGAGAACACTGGACTGTAACATATTGTATGTTCTTAAGTTCAACGTAGTAACATCTTAAAAGCGATTTTATTTTACTCATATTTTACGATCTAGTTTGAAAAGGTGCTAGAGAACTGATATATAAACAAATTTTTAAAAACCAAAAACCTCTGTAACACCAAACAGTTAGTTTGTTAAACCTTTGTAAAATCAGTCATTAGAATTTGAATACTATAAATGTGAATATAAAGAAAGACAAACAGACGCTGGAAAACATTTTCCAGTCGCGAGAATCGAAACCGAGACTACCTGAAAAATCAAATGTATAACCTGTAAGTTGAATGAGATATGAATGTTATTTTTGGGCAAGCAATCATTTCTCTGCTCTATTTTTACGACTCACTCAACCGTTCTCAGTTACAATCGACCTTTCCAAATCTGTCGATATCAACAATCAGCATCCCTGTATGATTCGCGTTTCTATTATTTAGCGCGCGGGTAACGTTTCTACAATGCGTACCCGCAAATACCACTGGGTTAGGGGTAGAGAAAAAAGCTCCAATCAAGGCAAATGTTGAAATGCGTGGGTCGTTCCCGAATTGGTTATCTGTTTTGTTCAGTATCCTGTAGCATTCGCTTCAGTAGTAGGTAAGCGATTCATTAAAATTCGCAGGTAGAATAAATATGTTTTACAAAACTTTTTCAAGAGAAATCTACATTTGGAATTTACTTAAGTTTCAATTTCCAACAACAGCTATATTTCACTCTGTGTTCAATTTTTTTTAACTTTTAATTTTTAACATGTTGCTGTAACATTTGTTTTAGGAACACGTATATTGGATGTCTCGTTTGTAAAGTCATCTGATAATTAAACCGGGAATTGGGAATTTGTATTCCGGTTTTATAACGTCTTGCAAAAAAATTGGTTGCCAGTCGGTTTACTGACGATAGTTGAACGTGACAACGTCTTCTTTGTCGCTCGTTCCGCGCTCGAGAGGTAACGCCGGTAACGCCGCATGAGCGAGGTAACGCCGGATGAGTCATGTTTTTTCGTGCGTGCAACCGGCTCTATCGATTTATAAGACGTTGTCACGTCAAAAGATAGGAAGAAAAATTTAAATAATTCTACAATTCAGTGTAGCATAGTTACTAACTATCAAACATAAAAAAAATTTAATCCAAGCACAAAGAGAAACTTCTTTTAAATAGGTAGATTGTATGAACCACTCTTCTTTTAAATAGGTAGATTGTAAAAACCACTGAGCGTTTACTATTTTAAGAAAGCTGAAAGACCTGTTTACGTGACGTTAAGTGATTCTCTTGCTCAGTGCCCGTGCCAGATGCAGTGCGTCTCATGGCTTTGCGGTTGCAATATCACACAACGCACTGCACTGCGCTCATCGAACTGAGACATTAATTCTTAACTCTCATTTTGTCCAGTAGTCACGTTGACTTACAGTATCCTTCAAACCGAAACACAGTAATATGCTACTGCTTCATTGTAGAATAACTGACAACGCAGTGATACCCGGACGAACTCCGCAAGAAGAGTTCTACAATCAGTAAACGTCACAAGTGGTCTGTGGGATCGCAGAGTTTATAAGGTTCCGTAACCAATTAAGGGCAAAAAACAGGCCCCCATTAGGTACTAATTGTCCGTATGTCACAAGCCGGTTATATCTCTTGAATCGTGATAGTTCGTTCGTTTCAGCCTATGGACGTCCACATCTAGACAAAAACCTCCTGCAGGGATTTCCAGCCCATGCGGTCCTGCAACACTTGTATCCAATGACTCCCCGCGACTCTTTAATGTTGACAATTCATATGCTCGGGGGTCTGCTTTTTAGTTAGAGAGAAATAACTAAGGGGCTTCCATGCAACAAACGTGATTTGATAGATAAATGGTACGGAGCCCTTCGCGATTGAGACCCACTTGCGCTTGGCCGGTTTTAACTGTGTCATATTGGATAAAACATACTTGCCTTGTGTTCTGTGATAGACGGGCACCTTTTAAGAAAACATCTTCAACAATATTTCTCAAACAACCGTTATCAATCATAACATCAGCTTTACTCCCAAATGATCGGATGTGTGTTATCTCCATCGGGTCTCGTTCACAGCCCACTGGCACATACAGGCACGTACAGGCACGTTACAGGCACAGTACAGGCATATACAGGCACATTACAGGCACACAACAGGCGCGTGTCTACATAGTCACTTGTTTGTTTCAACCAACGTTACTTAAGTTCGGAGCAGGTTTGGAGAAGTATTGGGTACTTACAACTTAATATTTCCTCTTTTTAAGCGGCGGGTGTCTGGAATTCAAAATTTCATTTTAAAATTAACTCTGTATAATTAAAAAACTGCTTCTGGTCAGGTATGGCCGAGGCTTTCCACGGCACCTGGGCTTGTCACACCTAACCATCCGGTAAAAGCAAAAATGCACTGTCAAGCGATTTAGCGTTCCGGTGCGATGCTGTGTAGAAACTCATATACCCCTTTCAAATAATTACGATAACATTTTCGGCTGCATCGCCATTTACCATCATATTTTAAGATCGACGTCAAGTATTAATTTATAAATTTAAAGATCAGCCTGGATTAAAGAAAATGTTACATTAATTTCATCCCAAAAAAAAATCTATGGTTCCTGCAGGATTGATGGACAACGGGCGGAGCCCCGGTCAAATACTAAAAGGTAGGGACTGTAAGTTTTACAACTATTACTTTTCTCTTCTTCTTAGTTCATATACTAACTATGTCTTATCTAACCTTAAGGGCTAAGTGTTTCCTGACTGCAGAAATAGTTTATAATGTTACTATTACACATACTATTTATAATGTTGTATGTAATATTACTACATATAATGCACGTGTTTGGTATACCTCGCGTTTGGAAGACAATCAGAAATGTATAGTCAATTTGTTTGCTACAACAAACTTCTTTAGTTACAATAGCCGGAAGCTCTTAGCTTGAGGCTAACTTAACTTTGTGAGCTGCTTGCCACGTCACGTGACCGTGGCTGCATATGCACCGTGCATCGTACGGAAGTGCGCACGATGCCACGTGCACGCATGTCCGATGAGGTTAAAACTCAAGAGATAGCGGTACACTATAAGAGATAGCGATAAGGAACTTGCAGCTTGCATCCCTTCTATTAACAAGTGGAAAATTAAAAAATTTTAAAACACCCACGACTTTTGCAGACTTGTAATTGAAAAAGGATTAAATAATTTTTTTGAAACTCCCCGACTAAAGGAAAGTAAGAACTAAGAACCTATCAGTATAATTACAAATCCAAGAAAATCCGCCGGAGCTGCTGTGTTTTGCCTATGACGGTGTTGATGGTGCTGTTTACCAGTTGATGACCAATTCAATTTCTTGATAATTCTCATATACCGGCAGTTTATTAATACTTACTAATTACATTAATTGATATTGGAAACGAAAATAGCAATGGCAGCTCCGACGGATTTTCTTGGATTTGTAATTATACTGATAGGTTCTTAGTTCTTACTTTCCTTTAGTCGGGGAGTTTCAAAAAAATTATTTAATCCTTTTTCAATTACAAGTCTGCAAAAGTCGTGGGTGTTTTAAAATTTTTTAATTTTCCACTTGTTTTATAGTTTTTCGATTAATATATTAATGTAATTTAAATTATATTATTATTAAAAAATGAAAATTACTCTTCAAACTAGCCATTAGCTTCTCTAGCAGCGTTTGAAGGCATCATCCCTTCCAAGTCATAAAGAGACGTTTATTGTGGCGCCCCCTGCTGTTCAATCACAAGAACAATTATCTACGAACCATTGCCAATGACTCACTAATATTTTATACAAAACTGGATCCAAATCGGTTCAGTCGTTTTTGTAATAATTGAGAACATTCGTTTGCACTGTAAATGTTTTTATGGCGCCCCCTGGTGATCGATGTTCGTAACAACTATCTAAGAACCATCGCCAATGAATACCAAACATTATACAGAAAACTGCATCTAAATCGGTACAGCCGTTTTTGAAATAAATGGGAACATTCGTTTGCAATATAAATGTATTTTATGGCGCCCCCTGGTGATCGATGTTCGTAACAACTATCTAAGAACCATTGCCGCTGAACACCAAACATTATACAGAAAACCGCATCTAAATCGGTCAAGCCGTTTATGAAATAAATGGGAACATTGATGTGCACACACAAACAAACAAACCAACAAACAAACACACAAAAATATTTTTGCATTATTGGTTTTTGTGAACAATTTAACATACAAACAAACATAAAATCTTTTTAACAGAGTAATGTACAAACGGTCTCTCACCCTAAACGCATATACCCGTACTCCGTTCCGTCGTGGGTAAAAAGATCCGGAGCCAAAACCAGTAATTTTGTATGAAATGACTATTTTACAGCGTAAATACTATAAAAACATGAACTTAATTTGGAATAATTTTCAATGATTTACATTTTTTTCGTAAATTAATTAATGATATTTTCGCATAAAACCGACCAAGTGTGGGTCAGACTCGCGCACGAAAGGTATCTATGAAAACGGCTAAAATCACGTAAAATAAATCGGCATCTGTTGTTCGGAAGCCCCCTCATATATTTATTTCATTCAGTTTTTTAGTATATTGTTGTACTTAATAGGGGCAATAGAAACACATCTGTGAAAATTTCAACTATCTGTCACGGTTCATGAAATACAGCCATGTGACGGACGGACAGATGGATGGCCGCGTCTTAGTAATAGGGTCCCGTTTTTTACCCTTCGGGTGCGTAACCTCAAAAAAACCTTTTATAATAAACCTTAATAAATGGTTTTATTATAAAACTTCTTCGATTTCTAATCAGTTTCAACTTTATAATTCTTTTTTCTACAACACGATACAACATCAATTTTTCATTCAACAGCATTGATTCTCGCGTGTCTCTCGTCACATGAACCGCGGCAGTGTGGATCACAGGGTTCGTTAGAGCTAATCCTTGGCTGCGACCGTTACCAATAATTCTCCTGTCTCTCTCTATCTCTATCTCAAATCTGTGCAACTCTCTATGTCCATCCTCTTGACTAGACCCGTCAATCGGCTGGCCAGTTACGAAGGCTAAGCTTCGTGGCGAAAATAGAACAATCCATTGAAAAACTCTTTGTGGTGTGAATCTGTTAAAACGGAATCGTTTAAAAATACACGAAATACGAAAGCATCGACGCAATACTAACTAAAGTTTTGTTTGTTTTTAGTTTTTGGCTCATAGATCGTCTTAAAAATTAATCTATTTCACGTTTGTACTACTTGGGTACTTTAGTAGGTATAGCTACGATCTAGCCTAAAAGCTAATTAGCAACAGTGTTCCCTAAAAACTGTAACAAAGAGTTACTTAGATAAACAAATTTCTTTAGAGCCGGCAACGCATTTGCACTTTCCTCCCGCTAGTTTGCTCGCGTTGATTATAAAAAAGATATAGTAACTTAAAATAATTTTAAAACCTATATCCAAGAATCTGCCCAATGACTTAACTTAAGTCTTTATTTTAATATCGGATTTTTGATAATTGGTACTGGGACTGATTTTGTCTGCTGTTCCGTCAATCTCGCAGCTCCGTAGTTCAATAATAGGGTTAGGGCTTGTTTGGCGACGCTTTGTCCACAAAGCTGCACAATCCGGCTTCGCAAACAATGCGACCGCTGCGAGAGGCCCTGCGTTGCGAAGCAGTGAACTAGAGCTATAGATAGATATTTCAATCCGCGATGATGCGCCCCACTTTGTCAAACTCCATGCGAATCGAATGAAACATACGCGGTTTGACAGAGTAGGGCGCGTCTTCGTGGATTGAATATAAACGGTAAAACTAGTTCTTGGTGTCTAGGTGAGGCATCAAGAACTAGTTTTACCGTTTAGCTCTTGTATGAACTTCCTGATCTTAGTATAACATAATTATAGTTTGTTGTATGAGTTTTGAGAGTTATAATTATAATTGGTATTGGGACTGAATCTGTCTGGAGTTCCGTCAAACTCGCAGCTCAAGGCGATGAATTTAATATTTAATGTTTGTTATTTAATATTTAAACAAATAAATTCTTTAAAATAAATTAATAAATAAGTTTGTTGTTGAAAAGAACGTTTGTTGTTCTTGCTGTATTTATGATAGTCCAAATTTCACATTGGATAAGCCGTGGATATCCGCTAGTAGTTCAGTAAGTGGGAATTGAATCCAACACCTGTCAGTTCCGTCCACCCCTTTTCCACTGGGCTATCGAGACAACACATAGCAAATTAGGCCACGGACACACTGTGGCGGTTCAATAAGCATTCTTCTACTCCGCCTTCCCTCCACTGCAGTAAAGTTACCTTCAATAATACTTGTCCTTTTATTAATTTCTCTGAAAGCATAACATGAAAACGTTTCTTCAAATGTTTTCTAATAATGAAATTTTTGAAAGACGTGACCTCATGGCCACGACTACAGCGGCGTGTGAGCGAGTGAAACCGCCGCTGCCGTGGCCTATTACCATTTTGCCTTCGTTATAATTGTGGGAAGAATAAAATAAAACAACTTGACGGTTTCGTTGTAAGGGATAACAATATTATAGCTCGCGGTAACTTCATTGTGAAGACCTTTGGTATTGAACGCGTATAGCGAAAACTCTACTACTTATTGAATTTTAAATATGGTGTCTGATTGGTCGCTATACTTTGCATATCTTGCATGATTTTTTTACGAAAAAAAGTGATAAACTATAATTATGACTACCAGCTTTAGTCATTTATAACTCAACTCTACGATTTCGAAGATTGCTTTCGCAACGCTTTTTTAACGAAATTCAGATTAGTATGAAAATTATCGCTTGATAAAAAATACTTGTCTTAAGATTCGCAGAGATGAGTCACATCACACATGCCTACAGCAGTGGTATTAGATAGAAAAAAATAGTTTGCACTAGACTGAAATAATAGAAGGAAATAATAACCTACGACCAGGTGCATAATAATAAGTTTATATCATCCAGTAAAATAATTCATTTTCCATGAAAAGAGCATACTGTGTAACTTAAATTAAGATTTTTATTTTGTATCAGACCTTCTCGACCAATCAGCAACCGTATTAAAACCTCTACTGGTGAGTTTTGCTTATATGCGTCGCGGGTCCCCTTAGCTCTGTAAAGTTGACTTTACGCTAATGTGTTAAAATTTTAAGAGCTTTTGTATGCGGTGAAGGTGAAGTCCACATTTTGCATTATTTTTGCTGCTTACAAGGGGGTAGGCGCTGCTTTCACTTCCATTGGAATATCCCTACTTGACTACTGGCGATGATCGTTATGTGCATACTGCATAATCAGCGTAAATATTTTTCCTTGTTCTTTATTTACTGTAGGTAAGTCTTTTATTTGAAAGTTTCTACCTGCCTACCTAATATTTGCATATCAGTATTTGTTGACTGAACATGTAATTGTACTAGGTTATGCTAATAAATTCTATAGTTTGTCGTTGGCGATTATCACCACAAGCGTCGTACAAGCATCTACAAAATCGTGACGCCCGTTAGCGGTCTTTCGGTGAATGAATTATCGGCACATTCACGCGCTTTTCCTTTGATGTACCCCTAAAGCCGCGAAGTCCCCGATCGTCCATGACCACTGACCATTATAGTCAGTCAAATTCCTCTACACATGTGTAATAATATGTAGAGGCGCTATAAAGACGAAAGCTACAATTTTTTATTGTTTTACTTACCTTTGTGCTAGTAATTGGCATAAGAGTAAAGTATGTTTTGCTTACAGGTGGGTGCTCCGCATTCGGCCACTCCTGCTTCGGCGGGCACGGCAAGAGAAGTGACTCCTCTCTAGACGTAAGATAACACTCCTCGCTACACTAATCTTTCAATATTATTTGTACAAATAACAGGTAAAGGTAAGGACTGTCTCTTCGAACCGAAACACAGCCCGTAAGGTACTATTATGGTATTCTGTGACACAGCAATAATTTTTTGCTTCACGGTAGCATCACCACATCATCTAAATAAGACATTGCGGTGGTGTCTACAAGGTTACTGAGTAAAATGAGCCCTAAGAACTCTCTCATAAACGCAGTGCAGTGTGTCGTAAGATATTGCAATGCAATGTCGCTGGACGCACAACATCTGACATAGGTAGGAGTATCATTTATCAACAGGTAAACGTTCTACACCTTTCTTCACACTACGTTTAAAAATATATCAAGGCTTTAGGTCTCGTTCGATCTTAGTTTAAAGCAGTGCGAATATTAATGAGACTCAGCAGCATCTCTGGAGTGATATTGAGGTGTCGTTCGTGCGATTGCTAGCTGTAATGACACTGTTATTATCACAGTGGCACTAGATATTTACAAGTATGACTACTATCACGACTAATGTACAATGTGACTTGTGAGACCAACGTTATGGTCTAGATTACCAGGCACTTAGCTAGAACTCGAGTTACGAATGATTAAATTATGAGAGAGATCTCACCATGACCATACAGACTTGAGAAGAGAAAGACTGCAAGTCGTCGTAAAATTTCATTCAAATTCAAAGTCAAAATATATTTATTTCACATAGGCCCAACTTACAAGGCACTTGTAAAACGTCAATAATATTTGTTACATAATATTATGTACGGTGATAACTACAAGTCGACGGTTCCAACGCGCCCTGCACTGAGAAGAAGCCCACAACAAACTCAGCCGGGTTTTGTTTTCTAGGTGATAAAACTTTTTTGTAAAATCTGCCACGTTCTACCACAGTCACAGATTATACATAAATTATTATAGTTACTAACGAAACGCAGTGAGAGATATTCTGCCGTCAAACAGTAATTGAATAACTGTGTTTCGGTTTGAAGGGCCCTCCCTCGTAAACTTAGTTTTAAGTCGTGAAATAGTTATCACTGATAAATAAGTAGATATTGTCATATTTTACTGACTATTCATAAGTGCCTGTAAGTTAGGCCTACATAATATATCTTTGAATATTTGGGCGCTTTAGTCGGAAAAATTCTGGGAATATTGACACTTAACTACCGAAGCCTCAGGATGACAAGTGCAGTGCAGTGTAGGGACATATTATATCACATTGTAATGCAAAATCCGTCCGTCAGCATCATATAACATTAAGTGAACATTTCGTTCGTCTATTCATTCCTTACTACAAGCATCATATTTTAACGGTGAACATTCCATACTAAAAAAAACCGTAAGTGTCGGGGAACACTTGGTTAGAACGAAAGTTTACCGAGAAGGAACTGTCGTTCCATAAACATCGTTGAAGCAAAGATAATGGATATTATCCATACTCTTTGCCTCAAGTTAACAATGAATCTAAAGATAAGTTCAAGGACATTCCCTGAGCCCCGCACGTTCCAAACTTGTAAAGCAGTAGTTTACTAACAAGTGCCGTTCAGTCAATCGCGTGCGGAGTGGCGTGGCTCGCAAGTCTCTGGCGCTTCAATCAGCAAACAGGTAGAGCACACAACAGGCCGGTTGCGTCTGAGTTAGAATTTGTATTGGCAACACTACGCGGCATACTAACACTACCGGTTACTTTGAAACGATACAACCCTAGGATATTCACTGTTTGTACCTAACAAAAATGAGGAAAATAAAAACTTACAAGATCACCTAATTGTTGTCCGTCGGTCCGCCACACACGAGGCCTATTTTTCAGGAACGGAGCTATCCTCCGAAATATTAAAATCTATGGTTACATACAAGACACCTCAGTATCTCTACTATTTAAAAATAAGTCGGGTTTTCCTCCCTGACGCTATAACTCCAGAACGCACGAACCGATTTACACGGTTTTGCATTCTTTGGAAAGGTCTCGAGCTCCGTGAGGTTTATAGCAAAGAAAATTCAGGAAAATTTCAACAGAAAAGCGGGAAAATCTTTTCTCAAGATGATGGCGAAACGGAGTTCGCCGGGTTTGCTAGTTTAGTATGAATTTCAACGTGATAGCTGTAACCGTTCTTAAGTAAAAGAGCCATAAGTGGCCCACAGATGTACAGATGGACAGACTGACATGATGTTCCTTTTTCTCATTTGAGATGTAGAACCCTAAAAATACTATACTACTAATAATACTTTAAACGATTTGCTGGATCAGTACTCGTATTTCTTCTTTGATTTATCAATATCAAAGTAAACTTAACCTACAGCCCCAAATAGTCCTTAATATCCTACAGGGACCACTGTTACCCTCGTTTTCTGTAAGGCGTTACGCTAACGATAGTTGATGCTATCGTTAGTGTTAACATTTCTGTGACGCAACAATTTGTCTTCGTCCATACTTCGAGACCACCGAGACCTTGCAAATGAAAATCATAATATAGGTACAAAAAAGTCGTATCCTAGAACATTCGGTAGAAACATCATTTGGAGTAAGTATCTTTAGCAACTTACTCTATGAAATAAAATCTAAATAAAACTCCATTTAATATTTTCATCGCTCGATAGATGGAGTCATACCAAATTCACTCAAACTCTCTACACGTAAAAAGTATAAAGAATGTATAATTTATAGGGCACTGTAAGAGGCACTTTCTGGGCATAGGTGCCACTTCCTGTGAAAGCATTGTCTAGGGAGTCTAGTTGTCTTGTCCTTTTGCATTTATGTACATACATTAATTTGAATTATTTATTTTAATTTAAGTCTCTTACATTATTATGTCATTGTACTGCACGTTAAAACAACATCACACTTAATATAATAAGAGCAAAAGTTTGTAATTGTGTACGCTTGTACTCTCTTGCGACAAAATACAATACAGATTTGGCTGCAGTATCTCTTTATAAGTCACGGCTCCAAACGTATAAGAAAACTGTGGATTTATCTAGGATGAAAAAGTAATCTTTGTGTTATTCTTATCGCGAAGGAGTAAAGAACATACACACAAACAGGCTTACAAACTTTAGGCGTTTTAAAATTAGTGACATACGAAAGTACCTTGCACGGCCGATTTTTTTGGTAATTTGATAATAATGTTGTTTGTTCTCTATTCTCATTAAATCGAAAACGATATTGCTTCAAAATACATCGGTAAAGTATCGTTTTCCCCCGCGTGCGAAATGCGCGATGTTTGTAATGAGATTGCAGCCTCATGAGCACCTCGTTTCATCTCGATTGAATTTTACAAAAAAAAAGTCTATCACACCTCGTAAATAGCATGGAGTGTGTTTGAATTAGGAATACCATCACAGGTTTCGATAATCTATTTTTCAAAAAGGATACTAGTATTTTTTAATTTACTAGCTGACCGGGCAAGCGTTGTTTTGCCATTTTGGGATATGTAGATTACGAACTATGCTCAGACGTACCGTATTTAGAAAAATAATCTCATAAAAATCGGTCAAGCTGCTTCGGAAGAATTTAGTTACAAACCGTGTGACATGAGAATTTTATATAACACACTAGCTAGCCGAGCAAACGTTGTTTTGCCATTTAGGGGTATGTAAAGTAGATTACGATCTATTCTCAGACGTAGCAAATGTAGACCAATTTTTGATTATAAACCGGTCGAGCCGTTTGTTACAAACAATGTGACACGAGAATTTTATATAATATATTAGATGCAGGAAACAGAAATTGTGTGTGTGCTAAGTCTGAAGGCAACTCTAGTACTAAATGAGCGTCGCCAGATTTTTTTAATTACGGAGTAATCGGGCTGTCAGTCAGGCCCTGCCAGTCCTATCACCTGCACACATGTTCTATAAATCCAGTGGCACAGATTTTTTATTCATCGAAAGTTTGCTATGAAATAAAGATAACAATTTCGTAGCAAACTTTCAAATGGTTAAAAATCTATGCCAGTAGTGGTAAAGTTCTGAGACGAAGAGTGGTCAATTGGTCATTCCACAGTCCTCGGGCTCGGAGCTGGTTGGTCGCCGCGCGGGGCAGGCGGAGACCCCCCCGCAGCCCGGCTACCCGCACCCGTACGGGGTCCTGTCACCCGGGGATGACATCATACCCGTTAGAGATGGAGGTAAACAATTATGATATTTAAAAAAATCTACACCTCAGCTATGTGCTTTTTTGTGGTATAGTGTCACATTATAATTTATTTATTTTATTCAAGAAATGAGAATTTATCCTTTTTTATTTATTTCTCCTTTTTTTGGACCTTTCAATAAAGTAGTGATCTTTTTTGAATTTTTTGTAGTATATTTGAGTCCCTGCTCACTTAATAATTTTTAATAATATAGTTTATCTTCAATATTTATTTATAATACATTTTTCCGTCCCCTGTGAAGTACGATGAACGTTGAGGACAAAAGTACTGAAAAGTACCTTCAAAATTCAAACCATACGACATTATACTGTACCTTATTTGCACAAAAGTTAAGTACAATATCACGAGTGAATTTAAGAACCTTTAACCCTAAAATTATAAAATGTTATAGCCCATTCTTTAGAAGTGTACGCTACATTTTAAAAGGTAGGCTAATATGAACCGGTGTGCCATATAAGCGTACGTTTTACGACAAAATATAATATACTTCCATAGAATATGTTAAGATAATCTGCTCTAAAGTAAGGGCGCGTGACAATGACCACATGGTTTAGGCTTTGAAGGAAATGTTTACGAGCGAACGGATTGATTTTATGACGTGACTTTATAATGTCGTAGCGGTGCTACGGCGTAGCAGTGTTGAATGATAGTTGTAAAAGTACAATGGAGAACGAGGTCAATTTTTTTGTGCTTTTTGTATAATATCATTGTAATATTTTAATGGTGTGTTGTCTTGTGTGTCGGGTGTGTGAGTGTGTTTGTTAATCCTTTGCGTCAAAAATACTGAACCGATTTTACTGAAAGGAATGAAAATATATTTGTTTCCATTTGTTAGGATAATAATGTGATAACTGATGAAACGTGGTGAAAGTGATAAGTGTGTTGTTACGCAGGTGTTTACGAGCGAGAGGACGGTGCACGCGATGCCGTCAAACAGAAGATGAGGAATATTTTGCGGTATTGGGTACGCAAGCTTCATTAAAAATTACTATCTACACTAATTGAACTACGATCCCAAAGCAACTACTTACATTTATATTATTTACTCACGTAGCATGGCTGACAAGTCGTAGGTCTGGTGACTCCGGGGTTTTAGTTATCAAAATAATAGTAATTTTTGTCTTAGACCTAATTCATAACATGATGCAGGGTCAAAACCAATTTTTTTTACATTGCATAGTAGCAATCATTCATTTTTGATGAAAACATATTGTAGGGGAGACCGATATACCTAATGAACAAAGACGCGCCCACTCCTTTACAATCAAGCTTTTGACGTGACAACGTCTTATAATTCGATAGAGCCGGCTGCACGCACAAAAAACATGACTCATCCGGCGTTACCTCGCTCATGCGGCGTTACCTCGCTCGCGTTACCTCGCTCTGAGGCGTTCAATGTAAGGCTTGAAGTGCAAACGAGAGTTGTCACGTTCAACTATCGTCAGTAAACCGAGTTTACAGACAACCAATTTTTGTTTCATGCAATTCTGCAGGAGTAAGGAGTATATAGCATCATTGTTTTTATGTGATTGGGAAGGAGTGGGGCGCGTCTTCGTGGATTGAACTCACTCATAGTTTTTTTTCATAGTTAACATATTAATCTACACTAAATCACAATCAATCAGTTAATTGTTGTCTGTTTCCACAGATGGACTACTACCGGCGGTCGCGACAAGCCAACGACGACGGTTACCTGATCGAAACGTTGTAAATGTACAAGATTGCGGTTCATACGTACATTTAAAGTACATGTTAAATTCCGTTCCACGAAATACGCGCAATTCTCAAGATGATACAATATTCAGAAATCTTAATAAATGCTTCAAAAAAATGTGATTTTTAAAATATTCAACTATCAAAATCTGAAGACTAGGTATAATTTTTTTTTCATAATACGCGTGAAGCACTTAGAATGCCTTTTATCATTTTGAAAAAGAGCTGATACTCTTATATTTCGGACCGATATAAACCAAAAATAGCTGAGAACCATCAAAAAACATCAAATCGGCTCATACGCTTAAGAGGAATGATGCCATAGACAAAATTAAAACATCAATCTTTTTGCGTCGGCATTTAAAAAACATTATTTGCATTGATGCGTCGTATCAACTAGCATTATTTATGCTAGTTGATGCGTATCAACTAGCATTATTTATACATAGGCTTACGTCGCATTTGAATATTTTTGAGATATTAATTATTCCTATATGGGATGATTAATTTGAGTTACGTCTCTTTACGTGTATTTTTCGTTAAATTGTATCTTTGTATGGATATAAAATCGCGCTTATTTCGTGGATATCAACTTGACTGTTAGATGTAAAAGATGTTTTTAAAAGAAAAAATATTCCAACAATACGTTCAATTTCTCTTGCAGAAGAATAATTCGTCAATTAAAAGTGTTACAAAAGTATACATAGAATAGAGTAAAAAAATTCATCACAACTTGTATATGTTTTGTTATTAAATGGCTGGATTTTATGGATATAATATTTACGTAACATTCTTAAACGCTGTAAATAACATTATGAGTATTTTTTATATTATTTGATGATTATATCAAAACCTTACGCTGAAATGAATTTTTCAGTGTCTGTACGTAGCGCCAGTTTTTGGATCAATCTTTGTTTAAATTTTAGCAGAAGTTAATGTTTGAAATGTCTAAAAAATAAAAATATTATAATATTGTTAAGGTGGATATATTAATCAAAATCATATTATATTTTCACTTCAGGCTTTAACCAGAAACTCAAGTAACTTCGTCCTCTTACTTCAATGACTTAAGTATAACAATTATTATTGTGTAAACTTATGAAATAAGTTCTAATTGTTCTGTACTTATGTATATCTAGTAGGTATAATCCATACTTGTATATTACGCGTCTGTTCGTACGTAACATGAGTTTACCATCGTGACGTCATCGTAATAGCGTAGCGAAGCAAACTTTAAGAAGATTGTGTATTAAATAAATGGTTACATACAATCTGACTACCGAGTTTTATTCAAGGTACAAGTAGAAAGTAGTTGTTTAGTTCATATTATAATTGACTAATATAGACCACTATTCCAAATTCATGACGATTGCTGTAATTGTTACTGAAATAATATAGAGTGTAACGGATAGAAGGGCGGAGAAAGTCTCACCATAATGGCTCCATTTTTAGTATTTTGGTATGGAAACCTAAAAAATTCGGGTAGATCCAAGCTTTTTATACTATATAGGCTAGCGCTTGACTGTGATCACACCTGATGGAAAGTGATAATACAGTCTAAGGTGGAACGCGCTTGCCTATTCACTCTTGATTTGAAGGCACCCGGGTTGTAAGTGGCAGGAAAGACACTGCCTGGGATGGTATTCCAGGCCTTTGCAGTGCGTATCAGGAACGAGGAATCAAACCGCTTCGTACGCCTCTTTGGTACGTCGACTATGTATGGGTGGAAGCCTTTAAGATGCTTTGCCGTTCTATGGTAGAAAGGTGACGGGGGAACCAAATTAAAAAGTTCCTGTGCACACTCTCCGAAATATATTCTATAGAATACCGACAGACAGGCAACCTTACGACGATGTTCAAGGCTTTGGAGTTTTTTGTGGACCAGTGTCGGGTTGCTGATGAGTCTTCTAGCACGGCGATCCATCGAATCCAAAGCATCAAGCTGGTACTTGGCAGATATCATGACGATTGCTGTAATTGTTACTGAAATAATAGAGTGTAACGGATGGAAGGGCGGAGAAAGTCTCACCATAATGGTTCCATTTTTAGCATTTTGGTATGCGAACCTAAAAAATTCGGGTAGATCCAAGCTTCATCATATCGGCCGAAATGATTCGATACTTCGGTGATTATACAACACTGGCAGAACAGTATGTTATGAAATAAAATAAGGCCTAATATGGACCGGCGTGTAATTTGATTCACCGCGCGAAGTGAGCATTAGGAGGGCGATAATCAGCAACAAATAGCATCGAGCATGCAACAGGTGCCGTTAAGTTATACGTTCTCTGCCTAGATTACTGCTCACTACTCCATATTTAAGTGTTGTGAATTAAAGACAATGTTATGTACGCTTAGTACACCGATCATCGAAGTATTAAGTCATTTATAACAAAACTCTACAAAGAAAATCTTTGGCCTTATTTTCCGATTTACATATTCATTATATTTCAAAATTAAAAAAATATTCCCATAACCTTTAAAAGTTTCCTTTTTTTTGTCAAGCTCTTTATCTCTTAATCTTAATATATATAAATCTCGTGTCACGATGTTTGTCCGCGATGGACTCCTAAACTACTGAACCGATTTAGTTCAAACTTCGTGAATATCTGTCATTTGGTCCAACTTAAAAGATAGAATAGTTTTTATCCCACGTGGACGAAGTCGCGGGCATCAGCTAGTTTATAATAAAACTTATCACTAGCTTATTCTAATTACTATACAAGTCTTGCCCGCGTGGAATGGTGGCAAGAATACTGGCTGCATTTCCGCGTTGAACAGCTAGGCTGATACGTTGCGCAAAAAATGAGCCAGCCCTTCTGTCACCAGTTGAGGTTATTAAACGCGGGGAAAGCTCTCGAATGAATTTTTTGGCACTAACTTGCTTTTTCTAATAGCAAGTTGGAATATGGCATTATTATAAAACTTAGAAGACTAATTACTAACTAACTAACGAACTGAGAAGTAACGAACATTTTTATTAATTTTTATTTAAGTATCGATTAACCTATTCGGATCTACTGAAATTTCATGCTCTCATAATAAATGCATAAAAAATTTGCATGTATAGGTATTATGACGCCAAGGGATTAGAAATAATTTGTAAGCGGATGAAACGGGGGTCCAAAGTATGGATACTGCATTCGCAACCATTAAACTAATTTGGCTGTGGAATGGAGATAGAGATTATACCTACGAGTATTATCCTAGATTAACAAGTAGGCCACTTTCATACCAGAAAAAACCCCGCGAGATTTGTGAAACACTGACGAAGCCGCTAGTTTATTATACTTTAAAGTCCCCTTTTCCTATCAACATTATGCTATCCACCTCTCTGCCACTGAACTGTAGAGGGTCTCGCACCACGTGTCAAGGGGCGCCTTAATTCGTAATTAGCTAATGGACGGCTCGCATCCCACGCTAATGCGCCGAATTGCTAAATTTTACAACTTTCAGATAAGCCCGCCACTACCTTACTACGCTGTCCAAACTTTCATACGCAGATTAACAACTATCAATACAGCGAGCGATGGAGAGAGCTTTTGATGCTCGGAGTATCTCTACGCGTATATACATTGGAAATGAGGACATGTTTCACAGAACTACAGGTTGCTAATCTGAAAATGCAATTATAAAGGTTTACTGTAGGTCACAAAACCGAATGGTTGGGATTTTTTAACTATACAGGTTAGAGCTTGACTGTGATTACACCAGATGGAAAATGATCATACAGTTTAGTGTGGAATGCGCTTGCCTAGGAAATTCTTATTCACTCTTGATTTTGGCGCCCAAGTTGTAAGTGGTGGGGAAGACAGTGGCTGGAAGACTATTGCAGACGTGTGAAAATGAAAATAAAAATTAAAATGTTTATTGTTCACATGATTATGTCTAAATAATAATAGGCTCTTATGAAAAGTCAAAACCCTATCGTCAGGTTCGGAAAGCAGGCTGAACTTCGGAGGCAAGCTGAATTTTGGCCGCTCTTTTAAGTTCAAATCAAATTTTCGAACAAGTCGGTATAGAGTTTGTCATTTCATATACCTAGGCTCTTTCATCATCACATACGCTTCCATACTTTGTTATATCGATGTCAAGATAATATAATCGTATCGAAACAGGTATACTGTCGATAATGTTCGCTGAATTGGATATACCTTTCTACTACAACAATACCTATTGAGATAACATTACCATACGAATAAAGGATCACTCTTGAGACGTATCTTGTTGTGGCATCGCTTGATTTCTATACAACATCTAATTATTAATTCAGTAAAGTTCACTCATGTGTTTATCACAGATAACGGAACTTTACATTGTACTAACATCACAGAATTTTTTCACGTGAAGAAAAGGAACGTTACAGACGAAGTTATGGTACGTCTAGGGATGATACTTCGTAGGAGTATAACCTATAACGTAGCTACGCAGTATCGTGACGGAAAGCTAAGAAGAAATGCCATATAGTACTGACTGCAAGGATAAGAACTTGAAATCTGATTTGCACTTTTTAGTCAGTTTTTACTGGGTTAAATTAGTTAATTTTTTTTTTAGTTAAATTAAAATGTCTAGTTTTTTATAACAATGAACAAAACGTCCTCCGGATGTTATGTGATAGCCTATGTTGTTACGATGTGTCCCACAACTTTACACCGCAGTATCTCAACAGACAGTTTTAATAAAATTATATATCTATGGTCACATTTTAGATCTCTGTGTTTTGGGCCGATGTTTCAATCGCTAGATAAACTATGTAAGGAATTTTGAAACATATGCCATACAAATCTATCAAAATTTCCTATTTATTCTTAATTAACCTGGCGATTGAAAAATCAGCTCTTAAAAATAAGAGCGGTACTTTAACTCTATCACAGCATGCAGAAAACTGTACAATGAAAAGTTTGTGCGTAATTCACAAACGAACAAACAAATACTTTAATTATGATGTGACTTCAAAGGATTGTAATTACACAATTTGACGTGGAAAACATTTTCATCATAAACCGTTTTACACACATACGAACGCGGCTTAGAAATTATTTTATTAATACTATGGTATTATTAAATCTTTCACTACATACGTACGTATACCGACTTACCTTTAAAGACTTTAGCAGAAAAGTTAGCACACTTATAACCCTTTTCAAAGCATGCTTGCTTGACACAATAATTAATATTTCTAGTAATTAGAAATATTCTTAAGCGTAAAAAATGCCTTTCATAGATTTTATGCTATGTACATAATTTTTCTTCATGCGATAGCTACGTATCGCGAGATTGAATCAGGACGGGGCTCGTAGAATTGACGGACGTTGGGTACCCAAATTGCTGGAGTGGCAAACCTCATGACTGACAGACGCAGACCAGATGGACTGATGACATTGTAAATTGTCATCGGGATCCAAGCAAACCAGGTCTGTGCGGGTTAGAAATCATTGCAGGTTGTCTTTATCCAGCTGTCCAACGGCTAAAACGAACGAATGAACAAAAAAAACTCGGCTGAGTTTGTTTTGGGCTTTTTCGTATCGTAAACTTATAAGTTATCATCGTTGTAGTAAAACCATTAAAAATTAATATATGACTCTTTATAAGTAAGTAAGTAAGCCTGTAAACAGGGCCTATATGAATTTTTGAATCCAGACTTCGAATTGGTGCACCTACATCAAAATTATTTCACTCTTTATAGTGGCATTTGAAGTCGGTTTTTTGAAAAGAATTTTTATTTTTTACTTTTTAGTGGAAGCTGTTTTCCTAGCTTTGATTGAGTAGAATCTTGAATTTTAATACTTCCAAGAAACTATCTGAATTGTTTAAAAGTCTCGTGTCACCGTATTTGTAAACGGCTCGACCTATTTTTGGATTTTTCAGGGTATATTCGATAGGTCTGAGAATAGGACGTTCGCAATTTTTTGTATCCCTAATGGCAAAACAACGTTTGCTATTAGGGATACAAAAGGCAATAGGAATGCCAGCTAGTCTATTTATATTATAAAATTGTACAGTATTTCTTGTCAATTTCTACCTACTTGATAGCTCTTACTTTGGGTTGTATTTAATGAATCGGCCGTTCCTGAGAAAAAGAGTCAAGTCACAGACCTTTTCATCTGTGCCTTTAATGATATGCTGATAATCTCAGCTGATAATAATATAAATGAAATCTTAGGTACTTATACCTTTTTTCACATCACTAGTGACGAGTGAACCATCATCATAACTCAAATACATGCGAATTAAAAAGTATAGTCTGACAAGGATCTCTTGGCACTTGAATGACATTGTCAGGAGGGCGCAGTCGGAGGACAAATGTATATGATGTAGACTAATATGAAATGTAGACTATGATGGAGCTATGGCAGCCAGCTAATAAAATTTTCTCAATAATAAACCAAAACAACACAAAATACTTGTAACATACTGACAAATATACCGACGGAGCGAACTATCAAACAGCGTCACAAGATAGCGGCGTTAGTTCCGATTTTCACCACGCACCAAGATAGCCTTGTCGCACTATTGTAATTTGATGCGTTGTTTACCAAAACCAGGGGGGGTATTCCGTATCTCTGCCAGTGATAGCTTGATGTTCACTGTTGTCTATGGTGCGTTATACATTTCTGCTTTATTAAGTGAAACGAAAGTAAGATTTTGCAGAGAACCTTCAATATATAAAAAAAACATTATGTCACAGAGTCATTATCACTGAGATACAGAATAAGGGTCCAGGCCCGTCAGTTGTTGCTAAGCAATGATATGTTTATTAGTAAATAATAAATTATTCTAATTTGACATAGGATTTGGAAAAATTCCAACAAAATTCCCTTATTTTTAAAGATAATTTAAAAAGTAGTCAACCAATTTCGATAAAATTTACATGGGACCAATTCGACACTAGTTCCTATCGATCTAATGTAGAACCATGAAAATCAGTTGCGTATTATCGGAGAAATTCGTGAACATACATACATAATAAAAATAAAAAAAAACATACAGGCCGAATTGATAACCTCCTCCTTCTTTTGTTTTTCGAAGTCGGTTAAAAAGGGCTTCACTCAAATAATGCATTGGAGCCCTTAGGGTTCCGTACCTCAAAATTTGCTTATTGCTTGCTTATTGCAACATTTTTTTTAAATATAATAAATATAAATATATATTAGGACATTACCCACATCGCAATCTAGCCCCAAAGTAAGCGACAGCTTGTGTTATGGGTATTAGATAGCTGATAAATATATATACATACTAATATACTTAAATATTATATATTGAAAAACACCCAGACACTGGAAAACATTCATGCTCATCGCACAAACATTTACCAGTAGTGGGAATCGAAACCACGACCTCTGACGCAGACGGCAGGTTCGCTACCGCTACGCCATTTGGTCATTAAAGTGAAAGCACATTTTTATGAAAAGCATCCGTGAAACTTCAAGCTTTATTTGCTATCACGACACGTTATATGAAGCTGCGTCATTATAGCAAAATGTGGGCCTATTCAGCCGTGAGCGACACGTACACTTATGTGGCTTGTGCCTGTATATCGGCTGCATATCGGTGTCTGTCGTGTCTCTCGGCTCCAGTATACAACCTTCGCGCGGACAGAGCTGCCTCCGAACAGATGCATGTCCGATATTCGCGACATTTGACTCAGGGCTGCTACACGGTACAATCTATCTCTATTAAATAAGGAGGTAAAGTTTGTATATTTTTTGTTTCCATCTTTGTTTGAGTACGTATAAAATAAATGTAATTTTGGTAATCGGCACCCCAAAAACCTGGAAAACAACACCCTATTCTTCGCCATCTTGGATTTGAAAATAATACTTTTCTTTCTTCCTGGCCGGAAGAAAAAAGAAGTCCAAAAAATATAACGAAAGGAGACTGCCCAGATTTGGGCCAACACGTTACAGAAAAAAAATATGTTGGGAAAAATCCTTTATTTTATGACAAACCAAAATCACAAAAAATCATTTGGATTTACAGTTGCTAAATATTTAAAAAAAATTAGATATGTGTGTGTTTTTTGTTTAGATTAAGCATTCCGTGAAATGGAATAACTACAAAAAAAGGCAATTCGTCTATGTTTAGTCTGTAAACAAATGTCAGTGTCAAAATAGAAATGTCACCCTAGCAAGTAAACGATTGCAGTGTGACCATATTTAGTAAATTCTCTCTTTTTTGGTAGATTTTGAGGTATTTAACAGGTGAAAATAATTAAAATATTTCGATTGAATCGACACTTTATAGTTTTTTTTTCCACTAAAGAAAAACAGCCTTGTATGAAACTTCTTAATTCGGGGTAATACCCTTTTCTTTCTCTCTCACTCTTCGAAATCTCTTTTAGAAATTATTTATACGAGAAGGAAGCGTTAGGGAAATCCAAAATCTGCTTATAATTATTTGATTTCGCTTTCTGTATTCATTAGTCGTTCCATTTTACTACATTTAGAATAGGTAGGTTTTCACATCCACATCTGGTCACACTGAACTATTAAATAAAAGAGAATGATTATCTTCAAAAATGTTGTTTAACTTTTATTATTAACCTGTGCTTATTTGAATCAAAACTTAGCTAATAGAAACCTATCTAAACAGTTCACTAGACATCTAATATAATCATTACCTACTTTTTTGATAATTAATTGCAATGGATATTGTTAGAATACAGCATTACTTCGCTTATTAACTTGCTTCTCTAGAAGTGACAGGCATTGCATATCGCTTACTATACGTCGGACGATACAGATTTGTCTTATTTTGGCAGATTAAAGCGAACTAAGCTTGTAAAAATATTGTTCAAATAACATTACCTAACCTAACCTAACCATGACTTTGAGCCCATATATCTTGATTAAGCAATTGTCAATCAAGCTGAAACTTATACAGTCTAAAATTGATAATTTTACCTAACAAATGACACTAATTTGAAACTTGTAACGGTTCATCAAATTTTGGGCCCAACGATGTATGGAAGGTGATCGGTCTCCTTTGTCTAACAACTTGTATTAAACCCACACAAGTTATTCAATGATCCACGTTTTGAAGTGATGATTGGTAGGCTTTACACAACTTTGAGAAGAAAAAGGCAAGTATCCGCAATTTTCTTTAAATATGAAAACATGATACACATTTTCATGCACTTAAGCATTCCGGTTCAGATCCATTGAGGTATTCTGATATAAGCTTCAGTGCGATTAATATAAACTGTACAGCGAGGTGCCAGCCCTGTGACCTGAGTCAGCGTCGGAATAAGGAAATGAGGAACGCTAACGATCCCGTTTTTACGGTGAATGGCATATCAGTTTACTGATACGTGTTTTATCGACTGCTTTCGTGGTCTAGAATGAGCTTGTTCAATTGCAAATCACGGGTTCGATCCCCGGATGGATTTCGCGCACAACTGAATTGTACAACAGAATTTTGGCGTAATACAAATATTAAACTTTTTATTTTGTAATTCAGTAAAAACATTGCGCGGAAAAATGTTTATTAGTGATATTGATGAAAATTTAAGTCCACCAGACCATTTAGATATTACTACAGAAATAACCCACAATCTTTTACCGAAAAAAGTAAAAGAAAATTTACAAATGTTACCAAGACTTAATGGTAGGGAGTTTAAGATAATAATATGAGTTAATATGAGTAGTGTATCAAACTACATAATCCTATACCTTTAAACGAGCAATTCTTGTATATATATATATTTCTATATAATCTGAATCTCGGAAACGGCTCGAACGATTTTCATGAAATTTAGTATACAGGGGGTTTTGGGGGCCATAAATCGATCTAGCTAGGATTCACTTTTAGAAAATGTCGAATTTACCAAAAAAAAAATGAACCCTGCTGCCATCTATTGGCAACCGAGCAAAGCTCGGTCACCCAGATATTTAGGTATTAAAACACTCTTGTGATAGTATTTAAAAACTCACACTAGTCACTAGTGTTTTAATAACCCCCATTATGCAACCGTTTCGTAAATTACTATTTTTTAATGTTATAGATGAAAATGAATAAAGTAGGTTTTTTTGATTTCATAATTATAATTTTTCTTTGACTAAAATCTTTCTAATTCTATAAGTAAACTGTATAACAGGGTTGAAAATCACCAATATTTTACGTATAGATTTAACAGTGTATAAATTAACAAGTCAGTCAATAAGTCAACGTACGAACGTCGTTCGATACACGAAGCAGTTGACATTCGCGAGATAACTCCGCGCCGTGAAACATTCAATTTGCACGAGAGGACCTCCCCGGACGCTTAGCGCCTGGAACGGCCTTCCACTTCCATGTATGAACAAACGAAACCACTTCTTCCCCCCTGAGCTAAGTGAGAAATAGCGATACTACGCGCGATATACAAATTGAATAAAACTCAAATATAAATTTTTCAATCCACGAGGTCAAAATCGCTTTTGTTTTATTCGATTAGTATGAAGTTCGACAGAATGGGGTGCACCGTCGTGGATTGAAATATCTATAACGTATGCGAACTGTCGCTATTTTGAAGCTTACTGTGGGGTGATTCTGTTCGATCGTTCAGTTTGTTAGTTAGTAACCCTCACTGGGTTATTAACTAAGAAAACGGATGCAAAAATCCTATTTTTGTGTTCTTTTTGCACATTTTAGCAACTAGCATGGTATGTTGACATGATATACCAACTTAGGTTGGTAACTTGTGTAAAATTAAAGCAAAAACAGGATTTTTGGCTCCGTTTTCTTAGTTAGTAACCCAGTGAGGGTTACTAACTAACAAACTGAACGATACAGAATCAGCCCACAGATCACTTGACTGATGCATCATGCGTTCAAATAGCGGTAGCACGCATTATTGAACTTTGTTCCATTTCTATATCAAAGCGGACAAAGAACTATTGGGCCCACATGGTGGTAATCTCATGAACCAGTACCTTTAATACAATTTTTCTTTATCCGCTTAGTCTAACGACAAACCTGTCGTAAGTTCCGCTGCTGAAAGTTCTGTTCAATACGCATATAGTACAACACATCTACTACGCGTTTATGTTCGGCTTCATTCGTATATTCGCGTATTGAACGTAACTTTTGGCGACGAAACGTTTGGCAGGCGATGCACAAGTTATTACTATCATTATTTATTATCAGTTAACAAACATTTAGCTATATATCCGTGTTATTCGCACATGTGTGACAGTTCGTGACACAATCTCTTCCAACACAGACACACACACACTCTATCCGAACAGCCTGCACGATGTAATGCTCTACGAATGATCTGGTTAATTCACTTTGTAAAAAACTAAACTAAATCAGTACTAGCTAGGTATCAGTACCCGTAGCCATGTTAGCTAATCGATTCCATTTCTATTCCTAAAAACGAGCCTGACTCGCGCACTAAGGGTTTATTTATTTATTATGGCACAAAAAAGCAGCCATGCACTACATGGTAACTTAATATGCACAAATGAAATAATGACCAGTGCATGACCCACGCCATTGTCCACAGGCAGATAGAAAAATAGTACAACGAAGATTCCAAGAGTGTTCCAAGATTTTCAACTTTCCTTCTTCCTTCAAACAAATATGTTTAGTATTTGCTATGTACGCTTTTTGGATTAAAAATCATTAGTGCGACTTACTTTTTCAAAAAAAAGCTAAATGAATTTGTTGGGTACAACATACAATGGGTTTACCGCGGCTCGAGCGCTGTTTACTGTTTACGAAAGATGAAAATAAATGGAAAGGAAAATAGGTGAAATCAAAAAATGAATTGGTATTGTTTTCCCTGTAATTGCTTGCCCCTACTACACTGTCTTGAGATATCTCCTGACCTAGGTGGTACCAAAAAAACAAAAGAAGAATGATGATTAGAAGTTGATGAAATCTTCTGATGGGAGGTTCAACACAGAGTTTTTATAATGGTGTTTATCCAGTTTTCGCTTGGTTGCAGAAGTATGCGTTGTTTTTTTTTAATTTTTGTTGCCCGCGATCGCACCTGAGTGTAAGTGACGATGCAGCCGAATATGTAAGTGGAACTACACTACTACTAACTTGGAAGGGGGGTAAGTAACCTAAAACTGTGCAAACCCAGCATGGCAACAGAACGCTAAATTGCTTGCTGGTGCGTTTTTGCTGGTAAGGTGGCAACCAACTTCAGCCGAAGCCCCCCACCAGACTAGGTATGAGCTAATTTAGAAGTTATAGTAATAGAGAAATTATAAAATTCTTAACTGGCCTTACTTACTTTTACAGTTCTGTAGGCACTCGTTAAGTTTTGTTTGGTCACACCTTAAAATTACATCATTACGACTGCGTTATTATGAACAGGCACTACGAACAAAATAAATACGAATTGCATTATGTGAGAAAAGGTAGCGCTCACCTCTGACTCAAAGGGGTAAAGAATTTTTTTATAGTATAAGCATGTATAAATACCTACTAAGTTGTCCGCATTTGAGACACACATTCTTACCAGTTGTTTTTTTTTGTTTTAATTTGTCCTCAGTAATGAATTCGATGGAAACAAAAGGATTTGAAGAAACTAGGATCATGGTAGGGGTCATGTTTCACAACCATGTTTTTAAATGCAGTTTGTTTTCTGATTGATTTTAAAGACTTTGGAGGGTTGGCTGTAATTATTTTGTTTTGTTGTTTTTTTAGAGGGAAAGATTCTATTCTTTGAAATTTTTATGCAATAGAGCTTTATTTTCAATTATTTCGCGTTGTAAGAGTGAATTCTAACTAGTATTAATTTATGTTGATATTATTTAGATTGTGTCAGTTATTCTACCATGTAGCAGTAATCAGGACATATTATATATCAGGACATTACACACATCGCAATCTAGCCCTAAGCGATAGCTTGTGTTTGTTAAGTAATGTGTTTCTAATTGAAACAAACCGTAGCTTAAGAGATTACTGGGCAAAATGAGACCTATGAACGGATGTCTCAGAACGATGAACGCAGTGCAGTGCGTCGTATAGTAGTAAAAATAAACATTAATATAGTTCCCATTCGATTGCAAGATAATTCAGTAACCTTATCTCGAGTTAATTACATCAATATCATTATCAAAGCGAAGACCTCATTTTCGTAGTGTTTGAAACCACTGAGAGAAGGCACTCGTGTAGATGCGTAGGGCCAGCGAAGGGCCACGCGCGCGATTAACCTGAAACTACTTCGTCGAATAGGGCTACTTACCGCCGCTGAGGGCGCGCAAGTCACAGGCGGAGCGGTTGCGAGGTCTATGTTTACATGTAAACTACTTCGTCGAATAGGGCTACTTACCGCCGCTGAGGGCGCGCAAGTCACAGGCGGAGCGGCTGCAAGGTCTATGTTTACATGTAAACTACTTCGTCGAATAGGGCTACTTACCGCCGCTGAGGGCGCGCAAGTCACAGGCGGAGCGGCTGCAAGGTCTATGTTTACATGTAAACTACTTCGTCGAATAGGGCTACTTACCGCCGCTGAGGGCGCGCAAGTCACAGGCGGAGCGGTTGCCTGTTGTTTAATGTAAACTCTGATAATCTCTACGGAGCACTCAGATGCTCTGACCCTTGCTCACAAACCAAGTAAAAAAAGTAACAGTAACCAGTTCACGACCATCGTGAGTTGGCACTCTTTCAGAACAAAGTTCGCATTAAAAAGGTCTCTGCCTATAGCAGAGAATAACTGAGTGCGATACATTATTAAAAAAAAAATCTCTGAGCACGCTTACAAGCAGCTGTATCACTAATAAGGGTGTATTCATTAGCAATAACTATTGGCAGATCTCCAATCAGCAGGGCGATTCAGAACACTTCGATAACTTACCTTAACCACAGATAATATAATAATAATGATAATATGATAATACTAGTACCTTAACTGAAAGTGATGATGTGGTCGAAGATGGAGCGCGCTTGCCTAGAAGATGTTTATTCACTCTTTTCTTAAAGGTACCCTCGGGAGAGCATTCCAAACCCTTGCCATGCGTATCAGAAAGGACGAAGCGAACTGCTTTGTACGCACTGGTGGTACGTCGACGTCATAGGGTTGAAAGCCCGCCCGGTGTCTTGCGGTGCGGTGGTAAAATCGAGAGGTCTCACAGCCAGATCGAACAGCTCTTGTGCACACTCTCCGAAATATATCCTATAAAAATAACGACAGGCTCGCCACCTTGCGACGATGCTCGAGACTATGAAGCCACGCCACAAGTGGCCAACCTTCGCCTGTGAGTCTCCTAGCCGACAATCTACAGCGTCTAGAGCTGCAACATCAAACAGGTGGCTGCAGTACTCCATGCAGGACCGAACTTGAGTACAAACCCTGTACGTGTTTTAAGCAAATAAATGATTTATTTATTATTTATTAGTTAGGTGTTGAGGTGTGAAGTACCGCTTCACTTTGTTAAGAATGCCAAGTTTTTTGGCGGCAGTCTTGGCTTTAGCAAAATAAAATGTAATTTTTTTTATATAGGCTAGCGCTTGACTGTGATCACACCTGATGGAAAGATGATACAGTCTAAGGTGGAACGCGCTTGCCTAGAAGATTCCTATTCACTCTTGATTTGAAGGCACCCGGGTTGTAAGTGGCAGGAAAGACACTGCCTGGGAGTGTATTCCCGGCCTTTGCAGTGCATAACAGGAACGAGGAACCAAACCGCTTCGTACGCGTCTTTGGCACGTCAACTATGTATGGGTGGAAGCCTTTACGATGCCTTGCCGTTCTATGGTAGTAAGGTGACGGGGGAACCAAATTAAAAAGTTCCTGTGCACACTCTCCCAAATATATCATCTACATGTAATTCATATACATAAATCGCTATCACTCGCCGCTTGTGTGTCCGTGATACGGTGAGTGGGCACAATTATCACTACCTGTATCCTCTCGGGATGCGCGAAGCTTTTAGTGTAAACAGCCCTCGCAGGGCAGCTGCACGACCTTTGGCTCGCTACACTGAAGCTCTTTAATAACCTATGCAAAGTAGCCATTGGGTAAAAAGTAGTCGGATTTACCTAGAAAGATTAAATTGTCTTGTAATAGTCTACTACCTGAAAAAAGTCTGTATGGTCTAACATGCAGTAACTAGCTAAGGACCGCCTGCCCTCTTCAACTCAAGCATGTAGGCAAGTTCCCAAGCAAACAGTGCAATACCACAATAGACATACCTATACCCTGATTTTTTTGCCACCATTGTTAAGGCCACGCCACAAGGCCACCATAGTTCGCTCAGCAGCCTATAGAATTTAGACAGATGGCGCTACTGTTTGCTTGTACTGAAAAGGTTTCCGTAAATCGTTCGGATGACCATATCCTGAGTTTTCTTATCAGTGAATACCACACTGTTACGACACTTGGGGACGATTCGTGGGGACACTGGAACATCCTCAGCTGATGACTTCACAATGCGAGATTATATAGGGAAACGTGTGTAGATGGTCGTAAGAGTTGTGTATGGTGTTACATTTCGGTGGTGGGTGCATTGCTTAGTTGGGAACTTGCCTTCATGCTTGAGTGCTTGGCTTATTACTGCATGTTAGACCGTTTCTTTTCAGATAGCGGATTATAACACGATAATTTAATCTCTCTAGCTAATTATGAATTTCCACAAAGTAACGCCTGTTCCTTTTTAATAAGTTGGATTTAGAACAGATTTGATTAAGGACAACATAGGTGACTGTGTAAGAAAAATGTCATCATTCATTGCGAATTTACCTAATCAACCGATTCTGCCAATCAGCGGGCAGAACTTGTTTACAATTACGATAGCGATTTCCTATTTTCCATATTCCCCACCAAGTCACTTTCAATAATGAACGATGGAAGATTACTACCACCACCTATGCTGCATCATCACTTTGCATCAAGTGTGATTTAAAAATATAAATGAAAACTGTGTTCATCAGGTGGAAAAAATAAATTACGTCTAAGGCGATGTAATATCCTTTTTAATCGGAATTTAGTTAGTTATTTTCCTATAAACGTTTTTTATGGACACATAATTATATTTTATACTATAGGTACGTATAAATATCTTAACAATAACAAATCGGAATTTAGTTAGTTATTTTCCTATAAACGTTTTTTATGGACACATAATTATATTTTATACTATAGGTACGTATAAATATCTTAACAATAACAAAAACAATGAACCAACAACAATATTAGATATATAACATTATTATTTTTTTATAATATTTTTAAGGAAAAACGAGAAGTAAATATAATACAGTGGATACAGACAGTGCGGGGTCAATCGTAACCCAGCCTTACAATTGACCAGTGAGCAGAGTATTCAGTTAATTGGATATAATGTTTCAATTAAATGGGATCTGTTTCTGCTACGGGTTACAAATATCAGGATGCGCTCAGTCCGTGCGTCCCGCTCACTGTCCATCTGATGCGGCTCTCTGAAAAAAAAAAAGAAAATTATAATTACGGAAGAAGTATCGTTCCTGTTAGGTGCTACACATATGTCGCACTCGAACGCTCATTCGCTAATTAATAATTTAGATAAATTAGTGTTATTATCTCGCTGCAGACTCGGTCATAAATCATTCGAGTGTTTCGCTTTTGTTGTTCTTTGTTGAGTTGTGCATTACTGCAGAACAACAAAAGCAAAACACTCGAATGATTTATGACCGAGTCTGCAGCGAGATAATTACACTACTATAGGTACGTAAAGTTAATTTATTATAACAATTTTACAAAAAAAAACTTTAACTGTCATCAAACTACTGTTGCAGTACTTCCTTTAGCGGCACCTTAAGAACAATATTATTAGTATTTTATTTTTTCCCTACGATCACTAAGCCTATGGTATTTTTACCATGATCTGCCATAACTTCATCTTTGAAAGCACGTCGTCGTCTATCATCGGTTTCGCTTCGAGTCCCTTCGCCGCCCTCTCTATAGAAACATCTTCAGTGTCCGACCTGAAACGCCAAGTTTTAAAATACTTAGCTATGAAAACTTGTAAACCAACGTAACCGCAAGTTAGGTTAATTCTCAAAAGAAAATAAATTTGTAAGTTGTGCGCACAACATATTATTACTAACTAGGAAAAAGAACTATCTTTTTATATAACGGATTTTTTCCTTATTATAAAGTTCCAATACTAATGCTTATTTTATCACAAATGATGTACAGCGTCATCAAGTGACGAAATGTGCAAGCGCTAAGGGAAGTTTTAGATACGAACCATAAAAATACTCACATTAAACTGTCGTTCGACGGCGTGTCATCCTCCACCCGGTAGATGGCGTCATCAGTTTGACTGTTGAGTTGTTTTGCTCGGTTCTGCAAACAGAAATAAAACAACATTTTATAGTGAACATTATGCCTGCCTGTGGTGAACTGATTTTAAACTGTTACAATAGTTTGAACACAATTTTCATCAAAAGTCCATTCTCTTTGCTCTCATATAGATGTTGTATTATTAAAAGACTTGCTCTTATCCGCAGCTCCGCCCGCGTGAATGTTGGTTTTTCACAAATCCCGCGGGAACAAACAAACAAATGTTATATGAGTCCACCTTAAAAGATACACATGTCGTGTCGCGGACTGTTTTTTAGAATTTTCATAGAGAACAATATATAGCATAAGTTACCAGTTCACTGTTTGCGGCCATGCGACGCAGAATCCTGGTCAGGTACCAATCTGGAGCGGAGGCGGGAGGTTGTCCTGATCGCTTGCCGTGTGCTGGAATGTTAAAACAACCAATTAAGGCGAGTCACTTCGATGCGAAGCAAGATTTTAGGAGGTGAGGTGTGGGGTGCCCCCCGCGCGTCTCACACTTCGTACGTAAGACGCAACGACTCTCGTTTCGTGCGTCACGATGCTAGCGCTGTGCCATAGAATAAAATATTTCAGAACTTCAAGTAGGTATGATCAACTTTTTGTAAACGATAGATTATTTATAATGCAGATGTTTTTGGCTTGATTATAAATATAAAAAAACAACCAAATACAGTAATTAATTATTATTTTTTAATTAATTTTTTTAAATTAAATTTAAAGCTCCATTTTTCACCAATCAGCTGAAAATACCCAGTTTTGCAGTCAAATAAATTTCACATCACGAAGTGTAGCCGACACGTAACGTGAATAGCCCCCAGACCGTAATTTATCTCATACGAATCTGGGGACACGGTAGTGTCCCCGCCAAGACGAGCCAAGCGAAGCGCGAGGGAACTACGTTTTCTCGAAGTGTTTCGCCGTATTTTTTAACCCTTATAACTTAGGCCAGAATTCGACTGTTGACATCGTCCCGAGAATTTTGATTATTGTTCCAGATAATGAAAGCAATCGGCCCAGTAACAAAAAAGTTCAAAATGGCGGCCACTTTTTTTAAATTTTGACCACAAATTTCTTCTCTATGCTTGCTGCCATAGTCATTGCGTTATTTTGCGGAAATCCATAATTAGCAGGACAGATTCATTTGTTTTGCTATAATCCGATACTTGAAAAGATTCTGAAGAGGTGCGACTCTACGATTTCGCAATGCAAAGGGTAAAGTTGGTCATAGTGACCAAGCTTTATAGGCTTTTGAGATTGGAACTCTAAGGAATACAGTTTACCACGTTTATCGACCACAAATAATCATACGTCGAAAATGCGTTAGGTACATCGTTTTGGAAAAGACCTGTTACTCTTTTACTGCTTTGCCGATATTAACCAAACATAGGTAACATCACAAGGAAACTGGCTTACAAATGAAAAATCTGCATCGAAATCGGTCCATCCGTTTGAAAGCTACGATGCCACGGACAGAAATCGACGTTAAAGTAACACCACCCCTCTTTTTGCGTTGGGGGTTAATGGACGTGTCGCGTAATTTTATTAACATTAGACGAGGATTATCAGTTATCTCGCATCGTAGCGCGGGTCGTGGGGTGTCGGTTGTAGGCACAAAAGATGGCTTTACTCTGATGTAGGCAGAAGCCACGGAGTTAGTGTAGGCATTTTTAATTACCCGACGTTTCGGTCGGTGGAACTCACAGGTGGGATTACATTGTTATTACACTGACACTGATTAATATCAGATTAATATAGTCTGTTCGGTTCACTAAAATTATTAAAACATGACTAATGGCTTTGTCTGACTTTTAGCAATGCTTTAGATTAAAAAGATTTGTTCGGACGACGTCAAGAGATTCGGAGTCGGCAATAAAAGATTCATCATCTGTAAGTGTTTGTTTGTTCTCCCCAATTTTAGGGTTGGATTCGTGGTGAAAACTGTAACGGACTCGTCCTATGTCATCGACGTTATAACAGATGCAACCTCTGTTCCCTCACTCTCATAATCCGATGGGACGATGATCGGAGATCAGGCACAGGACCGACGGCTTAACGTGCTCGTGGTATCACCTACAAAGATACTGATATACAGTAGCTAGTAGCTTAGACCGAACACAGAATCGTCTCGATCCTAAATAAATTAAAAGTTAAGTCGCGACTTTCCAATTTCTGATGTTCGACTACTTGGTCAATTTGTCAGTAAAAGTTAAGACGCGACCTTTCATCTTCTGATGTTCGACTACTTGGTCACTTTGTCATTAAAACATGAACCACAGGCGATGTCGAGGGAAAGAGGCCCTCAGACGCAGTCCAACACCGGAGTTGGGCGGATCAAATTAGAGAGGCAGTTACGCATCTATCGCAAATTCAATTCCCTGCTGCTGCAAAAAGATAGGATTGGCGTCACACCTTGTTGAATGCTGATGGGGTGCTAGGATCCCAAAAGCACATGAGGGAACGACTCGTCAAGAAGAAATGTCGAATTTACAGAAGAATTCCGACGACTTTCATGTCCATCCCTGCAGGCGCTTAGATTCAAATTTAAATTGGCTCAAGTCTGGTCTGGTGGGAGGTTTCCGCTGGGGCTAGTTACTATCCTAGCGACAAAGACGCACCGCAAAAAGATTTAGCGTTCTAGAGCAATGCTGTGTAGAAACCGTTCTACTGCATTCGGCTGCATCATCTCATCAGGTGAGATCGAATTTAAGTACGAACTTTTGTAGGGTAAAAAATGACGTATGTCACTACACCCTAACTCCCGTGCAAATACGCAATGTGCGGTAGATAAGTAGGTAATGTACACTGTACAGTTCCGTGGCAGTTTTATGAGCGCGGCTAACAGCTAATGAGCTGATAGTGGTGTGTATACCGTACATGTTATCGGAGCCCTTTAAGCCCCGTGCGACCGCCGCGCCGTCGACACCTGGTGCTTTGACGAAGTTTACTTGCACTTTTTGTTTCTAGAACCTATATTAAGTACACCTATAGTATCTATATGAACCTAGGTATAAATATCCAAGTATGCTTTGTTTGTTTGTTTGCGTAATGTTAAAGAGTTTGTTTGTTTGAATGCGCTAATCTCAGGAACTACTTGGTCCGAATTGAAAAATTCCATTTATATAGGAAGGCTCATAGCAAGGCTATAATTATATTATAACATCGCACTACGACTATGATTAAAATTTCTAAAAAAATCCACAGTAGAAAATGATTCATTATTACGTGATTTATAAAGGCTGAAATTAAAAAAATATTGTGATAATGTGGTCGATTCTGTTGTGCAAAATCTCTAAACTAAACTAATTTAAAATAGTGCTATCCTTTTCAAACTGCTCCCGATGGAAAAGGATGGCACTATTTTAAATTAGTTAAGTAGTATAATTTAATAAGTAATTAGTTTAGTGGTAGTACCATGTAACCAGAGTACTAGAAAATCTACGGATTTAATAAACAATAAATCTTGTCAAAACAGCGCGCATTCCTATTGTGCTAATTATGATGTCCGCCTGTCCATCTGTCCGTCTTTTATCATCAGAATAGTATCATAAGTACATACAATAAAATATTCTTAAAACAAAAGGTTTGCACAACAGAATCGACCACACTGTGTACCCATACAACTTTTAGTTTATCAAAGTCGTTTTACCACAGGGCAGTTGTGTTTTCAATTTTTTAATTATTTACTTGCTACAAGAGTCAAAATAATGTTATCTACTTTGACTTGGCTATAATTATATTATAACATCGCACTACGACTAAGATTAAACTTTCTAAAAAAATCCACAGTAGAAAATGATTCATTATAACGTGATTTATAAAGGCTGAAATTAAAAAAATATTGCGATACTGTGTACCCACACAACTTTTAGTTTATCAAAGTCGTTTTACCACAGGGCAGTTGTGTTTTCAATTTTTTAATTATTTACTTGCTACAAGAGTCAAAATAATGTTATCTACTTTGACTTGGCTATAATTATATTATAACATCGCACTACGACTAAGATTAAAATTTCTAAAAAAATCCACAGTAGAAAATGATTCATTATTACGTGATTTATAAAGGCTGAAATTAAAAAAATATTGT
The DNA here is from genome assembly GCA_036785405.1 of Coenonympha arcania. NCBI lineage: Eukaryota > Metazoa > Arthropoda > Insecta > Lepidoptera > Nymphalidae > Coenonympha > Coenonympha arcania. The sequence goes on along the minus strand of CM072065.1, from coordinate 153,016 downwards.
GATACTGTGTACCCACACAACTTTTAGTTTATCAAAGTCGTTTTACCACAGGGCAGTTGTGTTTTCAATTTTTTAATTATTTACTTGCTACAAGAGTCAAAATAATGTTATCTACTTTGACTTAAACTTCTACGTGAATATTTAATAATTTCTGTTATATTTTCTAGTTAAATATCTCAGTTGCAGTCCAATAACTTAACGACAAAGTTTAAATTAAAAATGTACATGGATGAGATTATATCGTAAGATATTTTAATACGTTAAACTTATCTAGTTCCGAGCAGTTTAATTTAATTAAAACTTCAAGATACTACTTTATCCGAAATATATATAACAGCCGAGTGGGCCGTTTACGGGCCGCCAGCCCGAGCTGCGAGTAGATCCAAATATAGCCACAGTATTTGAAGAAATATATTGTTAAAGTTCCTGCATTGACAATATCATTGCCAATATTATTGAGGGTTAAAATAATCTATTAATGTAATTAGATATCATAGGTATTTATAGTCTAGTGGTTAACAGTTCAGCCTTATGTTACTAGAGAGTCGGGGGTTTAAGACTAGGACCACTAGGTCTCTTCGAAGTTATTTGAGTTCGTCGCAAATTAATATCACTTGATGAAATTAATATGAAAGAGAGAGTTATCCATAAGGTTTTGTGGGGTGGTGTTTAAAAGGAATTTATTAACCTGATTTAGTAAATTAACATATTATGCTATTAAAAATGATATTAATGGCAAACGAGTGGCTTTAGCAAACCTGCCGTCTGCGTCAGGGGTCGTGGGTGCAATTCCCACATATGGAAAATGTTTATGTGTTGATGAGCATGAATGTTTTCAAGTGTCTGTGTGTTTTTCTCTATATATTGAGTTTGTGTATATTATCAGTTATCATAACACAAGCTATCGCTCATCTTTAAGACTACATTGCGATATGTGTAATGTCTTGTTATATTTGTTTATTTATTATTTATTTATTGTCATCTCTATCATGACACAATTTAATGTTGCAAATAGAACATGGTGCTTAGCTATATTTGATGTAAGGGAATGAGAGTTACCAAGCTTTGCTAAAATGGCTCGATGGAAGAAACAATGCGTAGTAAAAAATGCGACAATTAAATGTGTTATTATGTACTTACCTCCCCAGCAAGAGTGTCCGTAGCTTAAACAGGAACCTGAAACCAGAAACGAAAACAGTTTAATTTTGTGAGTGTCGTCGAACACTCAGAGGAAACGACAATTAATTGTCATTCTCATATATTTTTGATTTGCTTTTGATAAGTATATAGTTATGGAATGAGTAAACGAAAGCTTCCTTTGATGATTGTTGATATGTCATAGCTACATACAGTGTCACAACGTCTCAAGTCAACTTAGTTACAGCTATTAGGGGGTGGGTGCGCTAGGGGGAGGCCTCCCCCTCCTCGGGTTATGGAGTGCATTACGCGGACACTCCTCTAATGCATCGGATGCGATCAACTGTTTATGGCTTATTGTCCTGCCGGTATTAAGCCCCGTCGTATTAGCACAGTATGTTGGTTACTGTGGGAGTCTTTGTTAAGAGCAAGGGTTAAATCTCAATGTAGTTGCGTCAGTATTTACAATGAGAGTAAGGGCTGATTTTTCAATCACCAAATAATCGTTAACTAAGGAATAAATATGACGTTTTGACAAATTTTGTATGGCATATGTTTCAAAATTAGTATTCCTTAGATAGATTATAGGGCGATTGAAAAATAAGACCTAAAACAAATACATTTTTGTAGCTTTATGACCATGTAACCAGAGTACTAGAAAATCTGCGGATTAAATTCGACAATAAATCTTGTCAAAACAGCGCGCATTCCTATTGTGCTAATTACGTCGTCCGTCTGTCCATCTGTCTGTCTATTATCATCAAAATAGTAACATAAGTACATACAATAAAAAATTCTTAAAACAACAGGTTTATAAAATTACATGCAGAGCATCAAAAAGAATTTGCAAACACATGCATTAAAATCCCACTTAAATAGATAATGTTTACCTCAAAACACACATCTCTATCTTATAATTTATTTATTATATGATTATTATAACGGGGTATGTAAAACCAAAATTCACGAGGGCGTTGCCGCTTGCAACAGCTAGTAATAAATGAATAAATTATAGCTTGTTATAAAAATCTATACTTTCATAAAGAGTCAGTCTCTATAGTATTGAATTTAAAAAATCTAATCTAAAACATAGAAGAAACGCTAAACGAGTTCCCACGCTCTTTATGAACGCATCGCTTTGTGTTAATGTTAAGTTTATCGTTATAAAGTGTTTGCGAAGCTGATTTGTCACCGCTTGTATCGTATAAAACGCCTCGGCACCCTCCTTTGTCGCGTCTACTCCGATCATAATATAATAATGAATATTTCAATCCTTTGTGACGCTGAATGGAAAACGCTTTATTTATTTTAGCTTCGAGTCTTCTAACTTATCCGTGTCTAACAAAAATAGTTTATTCAGGGTGTAAGGAGACCAGGAAACATGCTGACAGTAGTCATGATTTTTAACCAGCCATCATACATAATAATTGGTAAATTGAGAGTCGGGCTCGTGCACCGAAGCTTCCGTACCATCAAGACCAATTCTAACCAAAACAACCTCTGCCCATTAAATTAGAAAACGACCGAAATATCACGTTTGTTGTATGGCAGCCCGCCTTAAATATCTACTTTATTTAAATTTAGCTACTTAGTTTTAAAGTAAATATGTCATCAAATATTCTGTAAATATTGTAAGTGTGCCGTAATCAATATCGAGCAAAAATAACCTTAAAAAATCACGTTTATAGTAATAGGGTCCCGTTTTTATCCTTTGGGTACGGATCCCCGCACTTTCGGTAGGTTGGTATTTTATGCTGGTGCCGCGCCGCCAAGATCAGCTGAGCTTCGCTGAATTACATCGTATTTTGCTGTTTTATGTAATAAGTAAAGTTTTTTTAATATGTTTTTGGCAAAAATTATTGTATTTCAGTAATTGCAGCTCTACTTTGCTGGCGCAGTATAGCTTTTTTTGTTTTTAGGTAAACACTAAGGAGACACAAGCTTCATGGAACAGCTTGCAGTATTTTTCCAGACCTTAACTAATTATTAATTTAATAAACTAATTAATTGGTTTAATAACCTAACCTTAACGAACTAATTTAATAAACTGTTTTTTTTTTCTTTAGTTATTAATTACTGATTATTTAAGTGAGCCTTGGCAGTGCACTTCAGGCGTTGTGAGCTCTTCCGCGAAAACAGTACAAGGCTTTACACTCGTACAGTGCAGTTCTGTGGAAATGCTTTCATCAAGCAATTACATCGCCAACATGCACGCGCGTACCACAGGAGCGTGTAGAAATTATTGACAAAGAGGTATGTTTATAGTTATCGCGAGCAAACGACCACCCATGGACATTTGCAGCACCACAGAAACTGCTAATGCGTTGCCGGGCCCAGAACTTTAGAAATTGTTATGTAATCTTTATCAGCTGGGATTCAACAAAGTATGATAATATTAAGATGGATAACAAATGGGGTAGTATTTTTTTCTTATTATTAATTAGATGTATTTTTTTCTGTGATTTCTTTAATGCCAGGTTATATAATATTCATGATTGGGTTGAGACACGAGAATCACGTTTCTGCGCAAAGTACGTACGAGTACCTTGATGTATAAAAATAACAGGTATAAAGTAGACTCGTATTTGTCTGAAACTGGCAAAAAATTATATATTCCAACACGAAATACCCTTTGTTTTACCAAGTGCACGCACGAGCTACGGCCATCTACGTCCGTGCTACGTGCTACGCGCTACGCGCTACGAAATCCAGTTAGTTCACAAGGGAAATGTATACCATACACTAACACTTGTAAAAGTTAACATCGAAATATGAGAAGAATAAAATGTTTTACGCAATGTACAACCTACGGTGTATGCAATGTTTTCGCCATTCAATAAACTACAAAATTAGCCTACAAGATCGAAAAAATATGTATAGTCCCACGAAAACCTCTCAAAACCTGTAAAGTTTCATCCGACATCGGAGTGTAAACAGATATCAATTCGACGTTACAAACACACTTTGTTAAATCAACATCCTCACGATTATGCTCGGTTAAGTATAAAACGCTGCTTCCGTATAATCTATTGCTATTTACAGCAAAGCGCATGCTAACGTTGTCAAAGACTAAACTACGATTGCGTGGTACGGTGCTTGTGCCCCAGAAATGTGTGATGTAGCTGGATCAAACGCTCAAACAGTATAAATTTTCATAAGTTATGAAATCAAATGAAAATCAAGCAATTCTATACATGTCGTTTGATAGAAACTTTGCATGAAAAAACCATAGAAACCTCTGGCAGACGAGCGGCCTAAAGCCTTCTCTGGTCTCTCGTTCCTTGTACAATTATGGTGCTTGCCGCGTACCGCAGCGTTGTGCATTAAAACAGCTAGACCAACACTTATGACAGATGTCACATGCTACAGCTACTGTGCTGATGCAGCTCAAACTACGTGCATTACTGACGGTAGGGTTAGTACAGGTTTTTGTACTGATTTCCAGTCGACTCGCTTCGAATAAACGGAACGGATTTCTCCATCCGCCTACAGCCAGCATCTCAAGCGGAAACATTGTGGTCTAAGCTTTAGGTTGTCCGATTGGGGCGCTAGATGTAATATGGGGAAATCCGTTCCGTTTATTCGAAGCCAGTCGACTCGAAAATTATACAAAAACCTGTAGAGTTAACCAATGTCACTTTGTACAGCTAGGGTGCCGATGCAGCTCAAACTACATGCATTGCTACCAGGGCGTGGTCGTACCTCCGCGCTGGCTGCGCCACCCGTTCACCTTCTGAACCAGGCTCGACGCCTTGCTACCTCTACTGTTTATTCTCTGCTCTGTGGAAACACATCACACGGTTACATCTACAACATTTGGAATTGGATTCTATGAGGCTATTGATGTCTTAATTGGGTTTTTTCGTAGGTTAAAGTTTGGGAGCGATTATTTTGATACGTTTATAGTTATTTATAGAAATATCATCCTAAGTGTGTGAAGCATTATAACAGAATGAGTAAGTGAAAATGACAAGGTATCTTCTTTCGTTCAAAGCTAGCTCCCAATGATGGGGCTTTGATAAATATATTATAACTGAAATGTTTCCTACTAGATAGCATCACAGTTTTGTCTAAGAACTGAATAAGTATGACACAAATTATTTAACAAATACGTGGACTTCCGCGAGTGCTGATAGAAATGAAAACTTAGTCTGAGGAGTCGGTTACGGTACGGTAATAAACGTAGCGCGGGTTTAAAAACTATTTTGTATAGTGTGAAAGAAATTAAAGTAACATGTAGAAAGTGTAAACAATGTCCAATAAACTCTTGTCAACTCTTGTCAGGTTGAAGTAACGTAATCTCGCAATAAACGGCCGGGAAATTCCATTATGGAACCGACCAATTAGGTGTCACCAGACAGCAGATGCTCAAAGTGCCGCGACACCGCGGGGCGCGCTCTTCGCTGGTGCGTGTACACTATACGACGCCATGACACTTAAGCCTTCCCCACACAGGCGCGTTATTAACGCGCGATAATATCGCAAGCGTTATTGCGATATCTGTTTTCAGTACATTTTGTATTAGGATGGTCATGTAGTTACACACTGCTGCGAAAATAACGCCGCAATGGAAGTAAATCGGTCGATATTATCGCAAGCGTTATTGTGATATCTGTTTTCAGTACATTTTGTATTAGGATGATCAAGTAGTTACACACTGCTGCGATAATAACGCGCGATAATAACGCGCCTGTGTGGAACGACGGACGCATCCTAATACAAAATGTAGTGAAAACAGATATCGCAATAACGCTTGCGATATTATCGCGCGATAATAACGCGGGACGCTGCGTCCGTCTGCGCGTTATTATCGCACGATAAAAACGCAGCTGTGTGCAAGGAATCGGGACGCATTATCACAATAACGCTTGCGATATTATCGCGCGATAATAACGCGCCTGTGTGGGGGAGGCTTTATTATGTTCAAAAACCGACCAAGTGCGTGTCGCGCCATGCACAGTTCTGGTTCTGTAGTTGCAATCAATCATGAGTAAAATTGTAAAGCAACCAATCAATTTAAATTAAATTAAGTGATTTGGTGGTGTGCATCAATCACAAATACAATATAAGGAAAAGTTCTATAATATACTACAAAAAATGCAACTTATACTTCGTGAAAAAAAACTTGTAAACCCTTTTTATATAGACACAAAATGCCTTACGCATACCCCTCCGTCAGGGGAAAGAAACGGAAGAGTTATGTGGAGCTTTATGAACTAAAAACTGTCTGTTTCCACGACAGACTTGCTGGAGGGAATACGGAATTTACTGTCGTGATGTCAGATGGACAGATATAGCGAAACTATAAGGGTGCCAATTCCAAGGTTTGTTTACCGACTCCAAAAACGTGGGTATGAGCCAATTAATGGTAAAGATTAGGGGGCTTGTAAAAAATTTGCTAAGCTAAGTTGTGTACCTATGGGCACCAATGGGAATAGCTCTACGTTATCATTTGATTTAATGGCTTTTAAAATCAAGCGATTCCATTGATGCGTTAGATACAAAACGTAGTTTAGTTTTTGGTGGACAAGATGTCTTATTAATGTGTTCATTGTACACCCGAGTTGTGTAACGTTTTTCTCTCTCATTAAACAGCCTTACAATATTTTTTAAAGTTTCTTTCAAATGACCGCGCGCTAATGTTTCCTTTTGTCGCTGGTTTAACAGAATTTTAAAGTCTTATAACTCTGTAAGTATGTTTCAGATCAAAGTGAAATAAAAAATAACATTTAATAATTTTTTTTTTTTTCTTGTCAGGTATACAACAAAAGAATTTTCTATCTATCCATCTAACATTCATATAATGTGATCTTTAATTATAAATGATAAAGAACATTTTTGACGTGATACGGTTTAATAAATTGATGAACACCAGCAACGCACATGAAAAATAGTAACGTTCCGCGTAACGTTCCACCTGAGCCTGTGCGTGCAAGCGAGAGCGCGCAGCAAGCGATAGAGAGGCACGATAAAACGAACGATAGAGAGGCCAATTATGACGTTATCACGTAAATCTATCGTCCGTAAACCAACTTTACAGATAACCAATTTTTTTTTTAATTTTTCCGTGCTCAACGTAATACACTTTGCATGTCGTGCTCCGACCTGCCCCAACATCGTGTCACCGGCTATTTAGTGGGCACAAAGCGCTACATGGCTAGAAACAGTTGTTATTATACCATTTCCGGTAGTACTCGCGCGTACCGAGAACTGCGCGACCTTTAATGCATTAATAAAAGGTATTAGCTTACAACAAACAACACTAACTGCATTGATGATTAGCAATAAACGAGTTAAGCTCAAATACTATGTGAAAGCGAGTCAAATGTCCTGTATATGTATATTTATTTATTTTATTTAGGTTTTTTTTGTGTTTTTATCAATTAAAAATTTTAAAGCATTAGATAAGGAATGTATTTTGTATGATAATACTTTGTTCTCACATTACATTAAGGAATGTAATGTGAGACCAAAGTGTTATCAATGATCAGGCTATCACTGCTTGTGATCGATTCTATTTGTGTAAACATGAGCGAGACTTATGACGTCACTCGCAACATGTATAATGACAGACTCACACGGTTTACGACTCAAGTTATTGCCTTATGAACTAACTCATTAAACTCGTATTGAGATGGTCATTGGGCACATCTCGCTCGCTCTAGCCTGCGCGTGATATAGGAGCACACTATCGAAGAAAGGCGGGCCGGGAAATGGTGGGTAGAATATTGGAGGACCTAAAAAGTATTTAGGGTTTACTTTAGGCTTTGGAATACAATAATTATAGCAGCTAAAACGAACGAACGAAATATTATTTTTAATTTATAGAAAGAACGTGAAGAAACCAGTATGCTTGAGAGAAAGAAAATATAAAACCGAACAAAGTGATCAAAAACAAAACCTTAGCAAATTAATTAAAAAATTACTCGACTCCTGGAGTCCTGATCATCCTGGGATACAGGTTTTATATAAACTTAGTCCGGGACCGCAAAAAAATGTAAAACGACATAATTAAAAGCAAATAAATTTTCATTTTCGAAAATTTCAAGTAAATTATTATCATAGAAAATATATGAAAACGAATTATTTTAAGTTAAACTTTTTGAACTTTTAAAATAATTGTGGTAGCTCCTGTTAATAGTCAATTATTTAATGATGGTATCTAACAGAATATTAAGATGTAATTCGATCCGTTGTTACAGAAGCTACAGAGCCTTTGGGCTCGGGCATAAAAAACGAGTCCATTAACCCGGCTTCGGGGGAGGTAGAGCTAACCTTCTCTATCTTCCACCGGAGTAACTCCTGCCTGGCGCGTCCACGTCGCGGGGGTGGGCGCCACTCACCTCAGTAGGCCGGGGGGAGTCGGTGGCTAAGTTCAGGCGGGGACCCAGTCCCGCGGGGTATAACGCGGAACCCGTGCCCAGGGTCACGGGCGAAGACCTCAACGGCTGCGAAGGCGGAAATGGAGTCCATTGGTACGGCGGAGCAGGCGGAAGGGGCATACCCAACAGTGAGCCGACCCTACGTACTGGGGCGCCGGGGTCATGTTGGAGTTGTACTACCAGGCACGGTGGTGCAAAAGAGTAGGCGGCGGAAGAGACCTCACGGGGTCCAACGGCGGCGCTCACAGTCCTAAGATGGATTAGTGTCTTGGTGTCAGGTGGCAACCGGCCGTAAAAATCAAATAGCCATTTCAAACTTTCCTTATCCTCAAAAACCATGAAAGAGCAAAATAAGAGAAAGAGCAATAATACTAGGGCGTCCCCCCCAAGCGACGGTCGAGGCAACATGAATTATAGGGCGTACCCCATAAGCGACGGTCGAAGCAGCACGAGTACATCATTGCGATTAGCTACCTGGAATGTAGGTTCCATGACTGGCAGAAGCGCCGAACTAAGTGACATATTGCAAAGAAGGCAATTAGATGCATGCTGCGTGCAAGAGACCAAGTGGAAGGGTGCAAAATCAAGACAAATAGGCAATGGGTTTAAGCTTATATATAATGGAACTAACACCGGTAAAAATGGCGTCGGAATTATATTATCAGAAAACCTTACTCGGAGGATTATTAACATAAATAGAGTGAGCGACAGACTGATGGCCGTTAAGCTAGCCCTCGAGAACCAACCTTGCTTCAATATAATATCCGCATATGCACCACAAACAGGTGCTGCTGAGTGCGAGAAAGAATTATTTTGGGAGGACCTTCACGGCCTTATTCACAGTATCCCTCAAGAAGAGACCATACATCTGGGTGGAGACCTCAATGGTCACGTCGGAAATAACAACACCAACGCACAGAGATGGCACGGTGGCTTCGGCTATGGTGCGCGCAACAGCGATGGGGAAACTATCATAAATTTCGCATCCAGTTTCGATCTCGCCATCATTAATACATTTTTTAAGAAAAGTGAATGTCACCAAATTACATACAAAAGTGGGGGGCATGCTACTCAGATAGATTACTTCCTCGCGAGACGCAAACATCTAGGAAATTATAAGGACTGCAAGGTCATACCCGGTGAACCTCTCACAACTCAGCATCGACTATTAGTATCTGTTTACCGACTTCCAAAACCTATCACGACGAGTACAAAACTAACACCAAAGATTAAATGGAGATCACTTAATGAGCCCGTTGGGAAACTGTTCATATCGGAACTGGCTGAAATCATGAATTCTATGAATACTACATCTATGACACCAAACGAAATGTGGGAATCCTTCCAAAAATCCTGTATAAACAAAGCTGAGGAACACCTTGGCAGAACGAGGAACAAAAAAGGGCCTCACAAAGAAACTAAATGGTGGAACAAAGAAGTGAAAGAGGCAGTATCAGCAAAAAAAGGAAGCTTTCAAACGATGGCAGTTAACCAAAGATAACGTTGACCTAGAAAACTATAAGCATATTAAAAAGCAAGCGAAGCGTCAGGTGGCAATATCAATAGCAGGAAGTAACGCAGAATTTTATCAAAACTTAGAGTCAGCCAAATCAGAATTAGATATACATAAAATAGCAAAATCACGTTATAATAACACAACAGACATATCAACAGTTAAATACATAAATAATAACAACGGCACATTATTAACAAAACATGAGGACATTAAACGTAGATGGACAGAATATTACCAACACCTCCTAAATATATCCCATCCAAGGAATCTCGAAAATAGTAAGCCGGAAGCAGTAAATGGGCCGCCCCTGGACATTGCTCCAGAAGAAATTAAAAGAGCAGTACAGCAAATGAAAAATAACAAAGCCCCAGGGCCAGATGAGATACCAGCAGAAGTTTGGAAGCGCCTGGGAGATCATGGAATAGCTTGGCTGCACACACTATTTCAAAAATTGATACAGGGATACCCTATACTTAACTCCTGGCGAAATAGCTTCCTAATACCATTTTATAAAGGAAAAGGAGATGTTAGGGATTGCAGTAGTTACAGGGCTATAAAACTAATGTCCCACACTTTAAAAATTTGGGAAAGAATACTTAATAATAGACTAAAACACATTATAACACTAACGCAAAATCAATGCGGCTTTGTCTCGGACAGAAGTTCCTCGGATGCTATTCAGACGGTTCGGATAATGCTGGAAAAGGCCAAAACAAATAAGACCAACCTATATATGATCTTTATAGACCTAGAAAAGGCATTCGATCATGTCCCCCGTGACCTAATATGGGAAGCACTTAGGCAGCAACTAGTACCAGAGTGCTACATACATTTTATAAAAGACATGTACAATGCAGTCACAACACAAGTTCTTTGCCCGGCAGGCACAGGTGAAACGTTTGAAATTAAAGTCGGGGTTCATCAAGGCTCTACACTCAGCCCATTGCTCTTTAACACCGTAATGAACTACCTCACGCAACATAGCCAAAAACCCCTGCCATGGAATATCCTTTATGCAGATGATGTTGTACTGGTTTCGGACAGCGTACAAGAGCTGCAGCTGAACTTCAATTCATGGATAGAGGCACTCGAAACGAACGGTCTGAAAATCAGCAGAAGTAAAACAGAACAAATGTCGTGCGTGTTTGATGGCATCACAAACCCTGATAATATCCAGATCTCAATAGGGAATACAGCTATACCTACAGCGAAGCAATTTAAATATCTCGGCTCAATACTTACCAATGATGGCAAAATTGACAACGATGTTACTCACAGAACCACAACTGGATGGATGAAGTGGCGACAACTTACAGGCGTAATGTGCGATAGAAAAATGCCCCTTAAAGTAAAGGGACATCTGTACAAGACAGCCATAAGGCCCGCTGTACTCTATGGAGCAGAATGTTGGGCTACCAACAAACAACACTTAAATAAATTGCACACGACCGAAATGCGAATGCTGCGATGGTCTGCGGGTGTCACACTATTAGACAAAATCCGAAATGAGTACATCAGAGGTAGTTTTAAAGTTGCCCCGATAGCTGAGAAAGTTACAGAGAGGCGATTAGGGTGGTATGGCCATATACAAAGACGCCCTGACGACCATATGGTGAAGCTTGCCCTCGACTTGCCAGTGACGAAACGCTCGCGTGGAAGACCACCTGCCACTTGGCTGACAACGGTCGAAAAAGACCTCAAAAATGCTCGATTAAATAAAGACCTGGCACAAAATCGTGCTGAATGGAAGAGGAGGATAAGGAAGGCCGACCCCAAATAAATGGGAGCAGGTCTCGGATGATGATGTTACAGAAGCTACACTGTACCTAACTCCGAAATTCTATTCCCAACGAAGATTCCTAAGGGATGTATCTAAAAGCGTTGTGTAAAACCTTGGAAACAATTGATGTTTTCTTTAAGCTACTTGTATGATGGAATGTCCACGCTGATTTTCGCTTTCTAATGTCTGTTGTCATGACCGAGTTTTTTTCAGTTCCTTGCGATGCAGAACTGCTCTCAGAGCATGATAATCATCATCACCATTCACCGTCAATATTACACCATAGGCCTTCCGCTAAAGCGAGCGCCACCACACTATGTCTTCAGGCTTACTCATCCAGCCACTTCCAATTATATCGTCGGTCCTAACATAGCTCATAGACTTTGAATTTGTGGATCAGGCAGTTGTCAGTGTGGAGATGAAGGCTTTCTCGTAGTCCACAAATCCAAGGCAACGGTGATGTAGGCTTTTTGAAACTCGGCCTGCTCCGGAGGTTGAAACTCGTCAAGCCTTACTCAACATTAAAATAGATGCAGAGCATGATAGAATAATTTAATTGTTCATAAAAGTTTTGCCTATGTGAAACAATCAAGAATTGGAATTGAATACGATACGCTTCTTCGTGCTGAATTCAGTCAGTTTTTAAAACAGACTGTATAGAAACCTAAATAAAAATATATCTTTATTCCCATTATTCTCTTAAAGACATCTTTATACTTAACACGTACTTTGTAACTTATTAAAGAATCACAGAGATTGCCCAAACTAGAGTTGTAACTTTGTACGTGCTGATATAATCGAATAGTTATTCGAACTGTCAAAACTATCTAAAGTAACAATGTTTCAGTAATCGTGTAAAAACGTGCGTGCCTCTTAAAACACAGTTAGATACAGTTTGCGATAAATCTAGTTACCTGCAAAATCAAAACTGACTTACAAGTTTACTTAAGAAGGATATTTTGCAAAATATAATAAAAAATATATTTTTTGAATATATAAAAAATAGAGTCAGCTTTAGATTTTTGCGATACTGTGGTGTGCCCTTAAAAGCGCGTCAATGTTATAAGGAAAGCGCCACTTTAGACGTTTTTTTCAGGTAAATGTTACTATTTACTGTAGTAAAACAAGCCTAGGTTGGAGTACACTTGCCTACCATCTGATTGAATGCTCTATTGCTCCTATAATGAAGAATAAACCAACCAACAAATACAGACTTAAACTAAATATAGATTACTTTCTGCTATTTGATAAGTAGTATCAGATATATTGTGAGACTCTTTTATCAAATGATTTCTAAAAATATTTCTGCGTCGTTCATCGTTAATATTCGGAATGACTCGAAAAAACTGCGACGCAGTCTCTGAGAAGAACGTACTTGTATATCGTATAGGAGACTTAATGCGAAAAGTTTTTTTTTTATGCGAAAGTATTACGAGACGTGCTGCAAGACGTTCACTTGATGCTAAGTGATACTGATGTAGGGCTCGTGTCAGATGCAGTGGTTACTATAAATAAATAAATAAATAAATACATACGGGACATTTTACACATCGCAATCTAGCCCCAAAGTAAGCGATAGCTTGTGTTATAGTCAAATAGTCAAATTCATGCTCATCACACAAACATTTACCAGTAGTGGGAATCGAACCCACGACCTCCGGCGCAGACGGCAGGTTCGCTACCACTACGCCATTCGGTCGTCAAATCTGATACTGATACTGAGATATCAGTTGCCAAATCTCATTATGGCCAGTCATATCTCCGGCTACAATGCTTTTTAGGGTTCCGTAGCCGAATGGCAAAAAACGGAACCCTTATAAATTCGTCATGTCTGTCTGTCCGTCTGTCCGTCTGTCCGTCTGTCCGTCCGTATGTCACAGCCACTTTTTTCCGAAACTATAAGAGCTATACTGTTGAAACTTGGTAAGTAGATGTATTCTGTGAACCGCATTAAGGTTTTCACACAAAATTTAAAAAAAAGTAATAAATTTTGGGGGTGCCCCATACTTAGAACTGAAACTCAAAAATATTTTTTTTCATCAAACCCATATGTGTGGGGTATCTATGGATAGGTCTTTGAAAATGATACTAAGGTTTCTAATATCATTTTTTTCTAAAATGAATAGCTTGCGCGAGAGACACTTCCAAAGTGGTAAAATGTGTGTCCCCCCCTGTAACTTCTAAAATAAGAGTATGATAAAACTAAAAAAAAATATATGATGTACATTACCATGCAAACTTCCACCGAAAATTGGTTTGAACGAGATCTTATATGTAGTTTTTTGATATTTACAATAAACAGCAGGACAGATTAATTTGTTTTGCTGTAATCCGCTACTTGAAAAGATTCTGTATGGTACAATATGCAGGAACACCGCCCACATGAAACACCACACACAATTTTCCAACACTTTCTTCAAAGTGTTGGAAAATTGTGTGTGGTGTTTCATGTGGGCGGTGTTCCTGCATATTGTACCATACAGAATCTTTTCAAGTAGCGGATTACAGCAAAACAAATTAATCTGTCCTGCTAATTATGGATTTCCGCAAAATAACGCCTGCTTCCATTCAATATTTACAATAAAACCTCTAAAAACAAAGTTAGTTTTGCGGTTCGATAAGAAAAGTGGTTTTTATGGTTTTATTCCTCCGGTTGTAGTACGGAACACTCAGTGCACGAGTCCGACTCGCACTTGACAGGTTATTATTATTAATCACGCATTTTTTCACAATGCTGCGATGGTACCATCATGGTTTAAAAAAATTATAAATGTAATAAGATTTAAAAATATAATTTTGTACCAATTTTTAAGCATTCTATGTTGGAACAATGTAAGATTTGATAGTAAAGGAGTGCAAAATTATTATTATGAACTTCAACTACTGGGCGTGACTAGGTATTTGTATTACATGATTTAAGTACAATCCATTTCAAAGTGAAGAGCTTAAATACGATAATTAGTCTCATGGGAATGCTATTATGAAGACTGAAGCAATTACGTTAGTCCCTTTTAGGAAGAACAGTAAATCAAGTCACCCAGGACATACCAAATACGCATTCTTGGGCATTACAGTACAGGTATTTTGATTTATTAAATCGTACGAATTACTACAGCATAATATTAAAATGAGTAGAAACATCGACAACCTACATACATCGATACTTACTTACTACACGCTGAAATTTTCAAAGTTTTTTTCCTACACAATCCGAAATAACACAAAGGAGTTCATTAAAAGATGGATTTAACTTCTTTAATTAAAAGATAACAAGTATCACTGATATAAATCAATTATCTAAAATCAACGTAAAACCTACATAAGTCTATTAATTTGCGACCAAACTCAGACTACAGCAACCAAATAAAAGCTTTTATATTTGGACTCCCATGTTCTTTATTAGTACTTACTATATTATCACAAAAGCTATTACTTTCAATAAATTGATAACATTACCAAAATGAGTTATATTTGTACGGCTCGTAAGTGTATTGATTACAAATATAATGTATTCGACTCGCACAGAAATCAAAATTGCAAATGAAAATGGAGCTTGTATAATTGGGTAGGATATTGGAAACATTGTTTTAAATTAAACCAGTATGCATTATACAAATTAAAAATTCCCGATTTTTGCCAAGTTATGGAGACCATTCTTGTGAACATTAACCATTTACAAAAAGAGAAGCAAACTGTATTAAATCGATTTAAGTAGGTATGTACTACTGTATAATTACTTAAATAAGAAATATAGGTAGCATAATTTAATTATGTAATAATACATTGTCATTTAATTTCACTTCCTAACTTCCATAACTCGGTGAGATGTTTCAGTTTTTTTATTAAAAAGTCATTAGATACGCGTCTCTCCTGTAATTGTTTGGTAATTTATAACTTATTATAATTGTTTCTTGTTCACATAAACTTTACATATTAATGTACAAGGAAGAGATATTTGCCGGAAAGTTAGTGCAAACAGCGAATTTAGGCGAGTGTAGGTGTGTGGCTCAAATATGACAATGAGGTAAATAAAGCTCAAAGATTTGATCTGTGGCGTTTGCACAACTAATAGCAAAGTTGGATGTAACAACAAGCCATTCATGTGTTTGAATTTGTGTGTATTCAAGAAAGCGCTGACTTGAAGGTAAATGCAGATTTGAGAGCTAGGAGAATAAAAAAATCTAAATGTCAACAAAATGTGTTGACTAGTAAGAGACACTTTCATTCTTCCTAATATTATAAACGCAAAAGTTTGTAAGTACGGATGGATGGATTTTTACTACTCTTTCCGCCGCAACTACTGAATCGATTTGGCTGTAATTTGGATCATAGATAGCTTATAACCCGGATTAACACATATACTACTTTTTTATCCCGAAAAACTCATCGTTCTTACGGGATTAGCGAAAAACCGAAATTCACGCGGGTGGAGCCGTGGGCAACAGTTTGTTCTACATATATATTACATTCGATGATTTTCGTAGATTTTCTTCGTGACGGTATTTTGGTCAGGCAAAAAATATATTTTCGCCTAGCCCCCTGCGCAATACCGACCAAAAAGAAACTTTGTTTCATCAATGTCCAACGTGCCTTAAGAAGTTTTTTTTTATTTAAAAAAAATATCAGTTACCTGTGGTGCAGTCGACGAGACACACTAGCAGCATCAGCGCCAGCGCGCCCCGCACGCCGCGCGCGCTGCTTTGTGTGCTTACTCTGCTGCGCTGCATTGTCTTGTGCTCTGTGGACAGCGGACACATTACTAATTCATCTCTAGTCATCAAACAATCAATCATCTACCTAAGGACTGTCATATGAATAACAATTTTCCTCCCGGCGGTGTGCAGACGCTGCAGCCACTATAAAACACGCGGCTTCAATTCTCAACGAGTACGATAGTTATTCTACTATTAAGACATTATTTATTGCTTTTAACATAAATACTATTAGTGCTAACGTTTCCCGCGGTTCTCTTAATATCATCAGTCGATCTGCGCCTCGAGTGACTCTGAGCCTTCTTATGAGGCCCATAGTATTTTTTTATAATAACTGATATATTTATTAAAATAACTGGACGATAACATTTTTATCTCCTGCCTATGCTAGGGGGGGCCAAATCAATGCCCTTCGGCGTTCGGTGTAAGAGACTCTAAGAGCAAGTTGTCCAGACCCAAAATTCTGAAAATTACAGTAGGCAAAAAAGGAGTGGACCATTTGCCGAACTGGCGGAATTTGCCATTTATTCAATAGCAATAGTAGTATAGAAACATCTCTACTTCTCAATTTCCTGTTAATTATTTGAATACTGAGTGTTTACAAGCTTTACGCAAAACCGTTAAAAGTTTAAAATCACAAACTACTTCGGTTTCCAACTTGCGATGTATTTACCCCAATTGTATTGAATATTAATGAATTGTTTGGCGAGCCTCTCCGAGTTATTATTGCTTGAGAAATAAACACACCCGAAAACAATAAATACTTTACATTATTTAGGATTGTGATTTTCTTGTCAAGTTTCAAGTCTCGTTAACAAACAATAATAATACCAAACAGGTCGAGTTATTTCAATACCCATTAAATATTTTTTTTGTTTCCTATAGCTTATGATTTTGCATGCCTATACTGTCAGGGTATTTAGATCATATCCTATTAACATAATATAATATGTATAAGTAAAAACAAAATATTAAAGTATTTATTCAAATCATTAAAATAAATCGTCGAATTCTAGGACCACGTTCACGAAGAACGGGCAAGAAACACGGCCCCATCAATCAATGATTTAAACTAAATTAACCAACGTAGTTATTTATTTTGATAAAAACGATGTAAACTTACCTATTAACCAATAAACATGCCAAATGGCACAGCGTGTTTAGTTAATTAATGTCGTTGTTTTTCTACAGTCATTTGTTTTGTCCATACATTTTTGTCGACTAGCGACTAGCGTTAACGCCAAACGCTTAAGTGACATTGTCTAGCCCTGCTGGTAGTATTCATTCACAGAGTACTTTTTATATACGGGTAATTCATTTCATTAAATCCTTGATTATAATCTTCTAACATGTGATGTATAGGCAATAGGCATTCATACATGCATCATATCATGTCGTTTTCATTACGCCGTCTGGACTGTCGAATGAGTCGTGGCTGTAGGTACGACTTCGAGGAGAGCTTTCGGTTGTCTTTTGTTGCTAATCCCATTAGTTTGAGTGCAAGCACTATGTCTACTGCGCTGTATGTATCTGTGAGAGTGTGTGTGTAAGACATCATAACTCGCGACAATGGATATCAAAACATTAACTTTTGTATTGACACTTGTATTTGCGTTGTGCAATATTGAGCTCGTGTTTTAAAACACTGTAGGTAAATGCTTCATCAACAATTGCTAAATTTTAAGGAACATCCAAGTCAACAACAATTTTTACTTACAACACCTGTCATCTAAGGGCTTCGAAGTCCCTTAAACTTATCGGAGAAGGCTAGCATCATTCATTACTACAAACGTAATCAGGAATTACAAACCATTTGGAACCGAGAGGTTGTTAAATTTTTTTATATATTAATTTCCCAAATAAATTTAGTAGTAAATTTTTATAATTATTATTAGCCATTAATACTTCATTAATACCACCATAATAATTATGATGTTTTATATCCTTTGTTTATTGGTTTTTGCATTTGTTGGTCTATGATAATTAATTAAATTGAAGTAGCTTCTGATAGCGTTTCTGGAAGAAATGTATTATGAAACGATGAAATTGCGTGAGGATTGTACAATAAATATTTTAATTTTAATTGATAATTATTAGTTTAACGATTTTTTAATTCTTTAATCCTGTTGTCGTTGATCTAGTTGTGCGTTAGGATGTGCATTGTGCAACTTGATGAAAAAGAGCTTGATATTAGAGTTGGAAGAAGAGGAAAATTCTTTACGAGGGAGAAAAACTGCAAACCTTGCTTAAGAATAACTGTAATAACTAATATGATAATATCTGAATAGTGTAAGAACTAGGAACTCAATGAAAAAAGTTTAGTCATTAAATAAAGAACGAAGATAAAAAATATCTTTAACTAGTTAGTTAATTAATATTATATTGAATGAGTTATCTGAAGTTATTTTTAACTTATTATTATATTTATTAATTTAGTAGAGCTAAGACTTTATTGAAAATCCACAATAGAGGCTTGAAATAAGATTCTACCTGAACAAAGAAACGTACACGTGTAGGTAAATATTTTTCAGCTTATTTTTTATATTCAGAAAAAAGATGTGATCTTGGACATGATGAATGTTAACGTCTTAAACAGGAAAGTATAATTGTGTACAATCTCGTGGCTCTCACAAGTGCAGCATCCTTTTGTTAAGAATGTTTCCCGGCTGAATGCAGATCATCGTCAGTGTAGTGCAGCCTCTCGGCGCAGACGCTCAGACAGGCTTTGCGTGTCTCACTCAGTTTTCATATAAAATAATTCACTTAAAACTAAAAGTAGCGTCATCATCTACAAGATATTTTAATAATATAGTAGCATACAAAGATCTTAGAAGGAATTGGTAGCGTAATTGTTATAGGACACAACAACAATGCTTTTTGGTATCACAGACAGCCCTCTATGTAGATCATGGAGGAGGATGCACGTCAAACGCAAGGGTGCATCCGACTAACGCAAACCACAACTTGGCTCCCCAGCTATAGATATTTCAATCCACAAAGACTCTGTCAAAATCGCTTACGTTTCATTCGATTCGTATAGAGTTTGACAGAGTGGGGCGCGTCATCGTGGATTGAAATATCTATATCTGTGAAGTAGACGACCTCTTTGGCTGCTACAAGGGTTGCCCACCAGGATCCCCTAGCAGGTCTTGCTGGACTAGCTCGAATAATCCAGCAGAGAGTCGACATAATATCAGGGCCCGCCAAGCGATTCAGTGTTCAGGTGCGATGCTGTGTAGCAACCGGGAATACTTTAATTTGTTATTTACAATCCAACGAGGTGACAGTCAAGTGCTTGCTTGTAAAATAAAAAAAAGTTGTTTTTCTATCTATTAGCTACAAAGTAGGATTGTACTACATAAACCCACGGCATTTTTCCGCTAGAACGTCACATGAGTTTAGCGAATGTGTTTGTAACTGGTACTAGCAAGTGTACCGTATAAGGTACCGAGCAGCGAGCGCGGGAAATGATCCGGGTACAGATAAGTGCGCCAATCAGCGAACCATTCGGCTTAGGAGGCTCTACTTTTTTATCGATGGCGGTTTTTACGATTGATCGCTATCAAATGCTTATTGATGAGGTCCAATAATACTAAAACACTAATCTGTTAAGCGATATACCCGTAATATATTTAATTTTACTCTTATGATGAGGTATACCCAAACGTAAAATAATTTTATGGAATCAGATCAGTCGAAATCTTGTGTTAGTTGATGTCGAAGCATTATAAAAACAACAAAATAATTTCCCTAAAGACAAAGTCCCAAACTTATCATATAAATACCTGCTAGTGCTCTAAGGTATATTCCGCACATTAGGAAAAAGATCTTGATGACAAAGGCTGTTTTTTCATTTTGAAATGAACTTAAGAAAATATTTTAAGACTTTGTTTAAAACCGACTGTTAAACCCGAAGTCATGGCAAACCTTTACTTCCTAACTAGCATACCAAGCTTTTCTTCAACCTATAAGAACTACTTTTTTAAAAGTCATCTCCTAAGGTGATTTAACAGTAGGCCAGCGCTAACTGGAGTGACGGGGAAAGTAATTAAAAGCTGGCTTCACAACAAATGACTGCTGCACTGTAGATCATGAGGACAACCTTGTACAAGCTTTTATTTAGTTTCACCTTCCCGTTTTTTGTTTGTCTGTAATCAAATCTTGCAAGTAAAAGATGCATTTCCCGATTACCGAGTTGAAAGCTCATGTAAATCGGATGACAATGCTGAATTATTATGACTTGGAGCTGATCTGATGATGAAACCAGAAGGTAGCATAGAAACTCGGTAGTCAAACAATACAACCCCATCGAATTTGGACGCGTTTGATACGTCTTGATGAGTATTTTGGTGCTAGATAGTAACCAGGGTCTGGTGCTGAGAAGAATAATGTAAGTTTAAAACTTGTTTTTGATAATGTTTTTTAAATGATAAATATTGAACGTGTGTGTTTGATTGTCACCTGCTTCTAATGAGTAATGTTAATGTAAGCCCCCTCAATTTGTCGCGTGTGTGTACATTGTACATAACGGGTACATAATTGCGTTAGTTTGATTTGTTGGTTAATTCAAATTGATTACGAACAGGTGTTTGTCGATGGTTTACATTTGAAGTTTTTAACCCACTAGCTCTTGGCTGTAATCATACCTGTTTGAATGTCACAATATTTCGCTTCCCGCGGTGCAATAAAATGAAAGAACAGAACGGCGATTCGCCCGTTGTTCGGCAGGCCTGCTGTTAACGGCGTAGACGGCGTATTTAACTGGTTTTTATTGAGCTGAGGTTTAAAAACTATAAAGACAATTACTTTCAAATTTAGATGTCATGTATTTAAAAGCTTTAGTCTAAAATCGTTGTGAAGCTGAAACAATTCCTTGAAATCTCGATAGAAAGTTCTCCCAAAAGTTCCTCCAAAATTTCCATCTTTTTTATCGAAAACTACATTGGATGTATGTCAATAATACAAATATCCAAAAAAGCTCAGAACGCACTTTTGATAACTGGCTCAGTTTTTTTGATAACGTCGTTTTTCTGTTATATTTTTCCGCAACGCTGCATGTCGCACCCAATAGTAAGACTGAGAAGATCAATACATATACATTATAATAAATCTGTAGAAGTCGAATTTCTGTACAGTGAAAAAAAATGCTAAAAACCGAGTCAGGGGGATGTAAGAAGTGAAATAGAACCAATTTAGAATTTTTTCAATTTTTTTGTTTCTCTGTTTGTCTGTTTGTCTGTCTGTTTGTACGGGCTAATCTTTGGAACGGCTGGACCGATTCAAATGAAATTTTGTGTGGTGGTAGCTTATGTCCCTGGTCAATATATAGGATACTTTTCATCCCGGTAAAATAAAGAGTTCCCGTGGGATAGTTAAAAAACTGCAATTAATTTAACAGCTTTGTAAACAACAACTAATGAACTTAATTTAGTAAAATTTGTTATGCTGATACCTTACGTTGCCTCTTTAACAAAATATATATATAGTAAAACTAAAAAAGTCGTTTTGGAAAATTCCCCTTTAAGGGTGGTAAAATAGGGGATGAAAGTTTTTATGTGAAAATTTTAATATTGTTACTGTTGACTTGAAATCTGGAAAGTAGGTTCTTTCTAATGGGTAGTTGTCAGTTAAGAAACGATTTTGAGAAACTACCCCTCTAAGGGGGTGAAATAGGGGTTGGAAGTTTATATGAAAGTCCCGTGTTTTTGAAGTTAGAGACGTGAAAATCGTCATTTAGGTTATCAGCTTCAGATATTAAAAATTTGTATAAGTCGTTTCGGAAAATTCCCCTTTAAGGGTGGTAAAATAGGGAATGAAAGTTTTTATGTGAAAATTTTAATATTGTTACTGTTGACTTGAAATTTGGAAAGTAGGTTCTTTCTAATGGGTAGTTGTCAGTTAAGAAACGGTTTTGAGAAAATCCTTCCCTAAGGGGTGAAATAGGGGTTGGGAGTTCGTATGAAAGTCCCGTGTTTTTGAAGTTTAAAGAGTCGTGAAACTCGGCATTAGCACTGAACCTATTTTAGGAGCGGCGTATTTAAAGTACGAAAGTTTATATGTGCACATTACACCATAATATAATTAAGGTGAAAGTTTGTATATATGTGTGTGTTTGTCTGTTACTCCTTCACGCTGCAACTACGAATCCGATTTAGCTGAAATTTGGAATGGAGATGGATTATTACCTGGATTAACACATTATGGTACTTTTTATCCCGGAAAAAGCGATGGTTCCCGCAGAAGTAGTGAAAACCCTAAATTCACGCGAGCGGAGCCGCGGGCAACAGCTAGTCAAAAATAAATTCAAGTGAATCTCTTCTTAAGTAAGTAAGTGTGACAGAAAACGCAAAAGGCAATCTTTTTTTCTATTTTATTGCACCAGGAGCAGCAAGATATTTTGACTAGTGGTATTAACGCAATTATTCGATAAACGATTCAGATCTCGATTCGGTTTCTATCTATGGGCAGTAATTGAAAACGTATTACTCTATCGGATTCTTAGCATTATTGTGTCTTGCTCTAGTCCTCAGTATAAATTTTATGTATGGCAAAAACGTTTATTTGAAGGTAAATATTAAGTGCTGTTTCAGCCATAAGACGTTTAATCAGAAACGAGGACGCACTCTGGCGATTTTTCTACTACACATATCGTTGCACACATCATTTCGTTACTTCTATAAATTAATACTTATTTTTTTCCCTAAGAAAAGAATAAAACAACTTGGTATAATCTACAATTTAATTGTGAAATGGTGTCAAAGGATTGAAGTATGTATTTAAGAACGATCTTGAGCACATCTACAGCTCAAACATCTTGCGTTTTAAAGTTAACGCTAGTTTATTTTAAACCTAAATTATCTAAAAATTAAAAAAATACTATAAAAGTCTCAGTTCGTGGATAAGCTCACGGGTACCACGGTTTTACGTGTTATGTGAAGAAAACTTTGGAAAATGTTGATTCTTGACAACATTAACCATTTTTTGTAATAAAGTAAAACGAGAGTTTAATTATTCTCTAACATTGTAGAGAGCTAAGTTTAGGTTTTATATGATTTACAGATATAACGTTGGCCTCATTCAATGTAACTAACAAAAAATTGTTAAAGTGGATTTTACAAACTCATGATTAATCCATTGATAGACCATGCGCATTTTCATAATGGTGATCGAAGAGTCCATTTCTGTAACACTGTCCAGTAATAAGACTCAAGATAATTGAAAGGTATAAGTCCTTCATTTGAGTATGAACCTTAGTAGCTTTGTTAAATCCAACGAAAAGTGGTATTTTGGCATGTTTTAGGAGTCATCTAACTGTAAAGAAATTACATCAATCTGGTATCATCTCCACATCTCTAATATATAAAATTCACATACACTACATATTTGTATTATTTGTCACTTTATTTGTTTATTATAATACTGCTATTCCCGCAATTTAACTGCCATAAGCCTCATCTTGTTCGGATGATGAAAAATTTATGTGACTTATAATAATTTTCTTGAATGAAATGTACTCAAACATGTATATTGGCAGTCAGGCTGAGAATAAATAAAAAAAATTTAAAACGTAAATGCATTTGAACACCATTTTTATTGATTTATTTTTGTTTTCATACTAGCTATTTCTACGGGTTTTATGTTTTTATTTCCACGGGCATAAAAATCGGTTTTTATTAATCATAAAACTGATTGAAAATTAATAATACCTAATATTAACTGGCCATCGTAAAATAAGTAAACAGTGAAAATTAAAACTTTTTATGTTTTCCTAGTAATCACTTGCGCTTTAGAATTCATTTCAAAATTAACGTTTAGACACGCAAAAATGAGTTCGTATGAATACGTAATTAATTCGCTAGAAATGTTGCATGTTGTTTAATTTGCTGTTGATATATAATTGATATAAAATCGACGGCTTTAATACCATTTTATATAAAGTTTATTTTAATTCGTATTATCATTGATCATGGGTATAAAATTCAATTTTTAAAATTCACCATTATATTATAATTTCTCAAGTTTTTTAATCTGACTATCAGTAGTTTAACAATCAATCAATTCCACTTAAAAATCATTAAATTAAGTATACGAGTAAATAAATTAAGGCGCATTTATTTTAAAAATTAAATAATTTTATTTTCATCTTTTATCATATTTAAGTAATACGTGATATTATTTAAAATGGATTACGAGTAAAGTGAAGAACTTGTGACTTACTTCTTCAGCTGCTATTCCACGCCGTCAGCGAGCACAGGTGTCTACAGTGCCGGCCGAAGCTCCGAGCCTTTTATATGAGCCGTGGTGACACTCCGGCTGCGCACTGGCGAGCTACGCGCTTCTCCGTGCAGTGAAGAAGATGTGACTCATCTCTTCCGCTGCTATCATCGCTGTCAGCGACCAGAAGTATCTAAAACAGCTGTTCCGAGCCCTAAAATCTCTATTTTCTACAACTAGACTTAACTTACAGACTCTCACCAAGATTTATCGGTCAATTTATTGGTCGGTGGAAAGCAGTTTATCGGTCACTTTGCACCTATAAAAACTCGCCAGAAACTCGTTACTTTCTCTCCTTAGAATACTAGCTGACCCGCCCTTCCTTTGTGTGGCTGAGCCCATGGGAATTACGCGAGATGCCGCCTTGTCTACATTATGATGGAAATTTGTAGGCAAAATGATAAGTAAGTAGTTGAAAGAATGAATAAATCAATTGCGACTCTTTATTGATATAGATATGCCGCGGTAATACTGCGCCTACATGCAGTGACGCATTTGAAGTGGTTACGCATTTTGGTTCAGATTATAATATGTAGTTTGTATGTGGGAAACACTGCGTATCCACAACCTAACCTTCCTCCTAATAACTATATCAGCCTCTAACTTCTGCGCAATGTATTGACTCATTTTACAGCTTTAACTTACTCACCATCTAAAAAATTGTAAATCATGTTCTAGAAAGGTAAAAACTGCACATAAAGGCTCTGCAGTACTCTCTCTACTCATTTCGCAACTACAATCTGTCTTCTCTTGGAGTTTCGCTCTGCTTTTGAATTTGATCCGTAAAAAAAGGCTTAAGTACGTGACGCTGTGTCCGAAAATACATATTGACTTTTTAAAATCTTGAAATAGATAATATTATGCTCCATTTTAACTAGCGTAGGCGTGGTGGTTATTACCTATAAGTTCGCAACTCGCCAGTGTGCGCGTCGTTTGACGTTGGCTTATGAACTTTGTGTGGGACATATTTTGTGACATATTTAGAGACTTTCTGAACTTTAACTAGTTTCTTTGCTTCTTATCTGCTCGGGGTATTAAAATAATTGATCAAGATACTTTTTTTTTTTTCCTTCGGAGGGGAAATCCTCATGGACACCATTCTGGTAGTGCCGGACTCCTACCGGCTAAAACCCCCCCCCATCTCCGATGTTGCCGTGTGCCTGCCGTTAAACCTAAAACACGGCAACACGTTGGTCTTAAAACCTCGTTTCGTTTTTTCTTTTCTCCTCTTCCCCCTTTTCTTTCATAATTTTTTCAATGTATTTCTCCACTATCGTTCAATGTTCTTCTTTTTGTAGTATTTTGTTTACTAGATTTCCTGCATTAATTTCTCCAATTTCTTTCACAATCTCCTCTCTATCCTTAGTCCACTTTGTACAGGTGAATAATGTATGTCTTGCATCGTCTATCTCGCTGCAGTACATGCATGATGGATCCGGTCTTTTACCGATTCCCGCCAGGTAGTTCATGAAGACTCCATGTGCTGTCAGACACTGTGTCAACCAAAAGGACAGACGGCCATGATTTCTCTTCGTCCATTTTTCCAGGTTAGGAATAAGTTCATATGTCCATTTACCTTTTGATGATCTGTCCCACTCTTGTTGCCACCTAGCAAGCTAATCTGCTTTGATGTCTATTGCCATTTCAGCATCCTTCGAGTTTCGAGTTTGTGCTCTCTCTTGGGCTAATAGGTGTATGGGTGTTAGATTAGCCAGAACAAGTACTGCGTCTGTGGAGACAGTCCTATAGGCTTTGCAAACTCGAAGAGCTAAAACACGCTGCGCTTTTAGGACTCGCCTTTTGTGCAAGTCGACCTTCATGGCTGGCTCCCAGATCGGTGCTGCGTACAGAATTATGGACTGGGTAGCCATAGCCAGAGTTCTTCGTTTTTTGTCGCTAGGGCCCTTTGTATTGAGTAGTACTTTGCACAGGGCTCCTGCGGTCCTAGAAGCCTTATCACAGACAGATTTCATGTGTTGGCCAAAATTTAGGTATTGGTCCAGTTTAACTCCCAGGTACGTAACACTATTTTTTGGGGCAACCATCACACCTCCACAGTCAAAACTTATGCCGTGTCTATATTTCTTTCTAGTGAATACGACAGCTTCGGTTTTCTCTGGCGCGATTTCCAGCTTGTTGCGTCGCATCCACAAGTCAACAGCTTGTAGCGTCTCGTTTGCTTTCAGTATCATCTGGAGCGGATCTTTTGATCAAGATACTGGAATCCTTTTAGGCTGATATACCTTTGTCGCTCTTGTTTCTCGAACATATAAAAGTAATTATTATTAAGGTGAAAACTTGAGATAAACCATTTAATTCTTCATTTCTGTCGAGGCCGAAAATAAAGCAATGAGGGGCGGCCGATATCAAGTACGAGGCGAAGCCAAATTGCTTTTAAATACCTAATTTTGATATTTGCCGAAGTTTGGTGCCTCGGCCGTTAACAACTCAAAAACAATAGTGTAATAATAAGCTGGTATTTATAGTTATAATCAAAGATGATAGATATCAATCATCTTAGGTATGATTCTCTCCAAGTAGTAATAATCCAGTAGTTTAGTCATCTGCCTTCAAACCGGGGGCTTGAAGTTTCCATTCCAAACTTTTACGCACTTATGGCAACTAAATATCACGCGCTTAGCGGTGAAGGTAATAATCGAGAAGAAACTTGTATTCTTGAGAGTTCCATACTGAGTTGTTTAAGGTGTGTGAGACCTGCCAACCATCCTTAGCTATTACTTTCCCAATCTAAGAGGTTACTCGTGCCTAGAAGTGAATCGTTAAATGGCGGCAAAGACATTTGTTAGTATTTAAAAGTGCACGGATTTTAAAAACAATTAGTAGCGAGGGCAATATTACTAAGCCACATAATTTTCATACGAAACATTTACAATAAACAAAAGATTGTATGTCGCTATTGTGCACCGCCCTATAACGGGGAGCTACGAAAACAAAAATAAACCTAAAATTAAACATTGTATAGTATGAGAAGTTTTTTTAATGCAAGAATGCTTTTGCTTGGTGTCCTACCATTTGAGAAATAATTAATAGTTAAAAAACTGAGTTATTAATAAGAGTCTGTATTAGGTCTGGTGGCTTATTACCACTGGCCACTTAGTTATGGTTATTATAAGACTTATCGCAAACTTGGTTTAATTACTCTACAAGTTTTGCCCACGTTGCCCGCCTGCGCGAATTGAGCAGCTTGGCTGATTCGTTGCGCAAATATCAGCCAGCCCTTCTGTCACAAGAAGAGGATATTAACTGCTAGAAAATGTCTCGAGGGAATTTTTTGGCACTGCGACTCCAAGACAAGACTCCAGTGTCTCAGGGCAAATACTACCTGTTCCGCAACCTGTTATCAGACGAACGCTAGTCGCGGTAGTATAAAGTTTTTTTTTACTCTATAAAAGTTAGTACTTGACTGCGATCTCACCTGATGGTAAGTGATGATGCAGCCTAAGATGTTATCGTGCTAACTTGGAAGGGTAAGTTAACTTACCCCAACGGTTTCTACAAGAAACCACCGGAACGCTAAATCGCTTGGTGGTACGTCTTTGCTTGTAGGGTGGTAACTAGCCACGGCTGAAGCCTCCCACCAGACCAGACCTGAGTCAATTTAGAAATTATAAAAGTCCTAAGTGGTCCGTGGCGGAAATCGAACCCGCGACCTCCTACTCGAATCTGAGCGTGCCGCTATTGCACCAGGGAGGTCGTCAAAAAGTGGGGAGTAAGTCATTGGCAAAGCGTCTGCGAACTGGTTATATGTAATTGTAATACAGAGGCATACTTGTGACGCTTACCGTCTTCAGTAGTCTCAGCCGCGGCCGGGCTTAATTCTGTCTCCCTGATATAAATTTATTTATTTGTGAATTTTAATGATTCGTCAAACGGCTGGGAAACGTTTTCCGATATCCCGTATTAGTTTGCCCAGAGAGCCGGCCATTAGCAGCCTATTAATAACTTGATTGTAGTTCTATAGCTACATGTGTGATGTGCCGACGTAATGGAGGCATGGAATCTTACCTGGCTTTTGGTACGAACGATACGGACACAGAAGAACCTTTTTAAAACATTACAAGGAAGTACGAGTTGATAGCTGACGGGAGAGAATGGTGGAAAAAGTGTAGGAAGATGATGATGACAAGTAAGTACATGACTACGATTTCATCTGATGGTAGGTGAGGATGCTGCCGCAGATGTTATCGTGCTAGCATGAAAGGGCTAAGCAACCCCTAATAATTTCTAGGCAGCATCGCATCGGAACGATAAATTCTTTTCAGGTTCTGCTAGCCAAGGCTAAAGCCTCCCAACCAACAAAGTCGTGGGAGAGTTGATATGTAGCTGAATATTTAGTACAAAAGTTTCAAAAGAATTTTGAATTTGAATTCGAATTCATTTTGCCTAAAGGCTTAAAGCCTTATAGGTCTGTCGGATCGACGTCATCAGCGCTCGCGCAGCATCGGGCGGGCCCCGGCCGGCGACAACCAATCAACGGGCATTCGGCGTCCGACCGGCATCGATGTAACGCGCGCTATACTAAAATTTCTCTTCTTTGTAAAACCCAGTAAATACAAGTGTAAAAATCAGTTTGCCTTTCAATTGGAAACAGTCCCAAATCGAAATATCATCATGGTCCTTCGTCAACAACCAGCATAAACTGGAGATCGGAGAAGAAAACTACGCGTCGCGCAGCGCGCCATCTTATTACATCGAGAACAAAGCAACGGTCGGCGGCGAGTCGTCATACATCGCCATTGTTGGCGGGTTGGAATTTAGACTTTGGTGAGTTCGTTCCAATTAAATCCTTTCTTTTCAATTATTTATCCTTTCTAACCTAGTTCCCATATACCTAGTTACAATAAAATTATATGAATGTAGAACAAGCCCTATTTGAAAAAGTGCATTGTAGGTAGGCAAACATTGAATACTTACGAATAAAGTACTTATCTTATAAAATACAAACCGCGTTGTAGCAGTACTTAGTGTGTATTTTAGCCATTAATTAGCGTTCATTTCAACCATTTTGTTTACATATTTGCATAGTTCAGTGGCATAATGGCTGAAGATAAATTCGAAAAATTATGTAGAAGGCGTAGTTGTATGAAATCGAAGCTAACTATTTTCAATAACTATATAAAAGTTTTTCAAAGTGGCGGTTCTCCTAGTAACTTACAACTGTTAGACTTAGAAAGCCGATTTAATAAATTTGAAGCCTTATATGCTGATTTCGATAAACTTCAGGGGGAAATCGAACTTATATCTGAGGATCTCGACGAGGAGACGGAAGAACGCGCGCAATTTGAAGATCAATATCACAAGTTGATCGCTGCGGCGCGCGGTCTGCTCGGCGTGCGGCGACCCCAACTAGCTACACAGCATCAAGACGGCTCCCTGACGAGCAACGAGGATGCTCAGGCAAGTGGCTTTAGATCGAACTGCGTTCGTTTACCTAAAATAGACTTACCTACCTTTGACGGCAGTTATCACTCTTGGCTTCGTTACAAATCCACCTACCTATCGCTAATTCATTCAAGGCAGGATCTCGACGATATAAACAAGCTGTATTATTTACGCGCGTCTCTCAAAGGTAGTGCCCTGTTAGTTATTGATAAGTTAGATTTCAAAGCTGAAAACTACGAATCTGCCTGGTCTTTGCTTTGCTCAAGATATGATAACAAAAGACTCCTTGTTAATAATCATGTCAACGCTTTGTTTAGTATCGAGCCTATGCGAAACGAATCATATAAAAGTATTCGTCATCTTATTGATACCACAAACAAAAATCTACGCGCCTTATCAACATTAGATCAACCTACTCAGCACTGGGATACGTTAATAATTCATATTATGGCTGGAAAACTTGACAGTATTACTCATAGAAAATGGGAAGAACATAGAAACACACTGTCCAACCCTCCTAACTTGGAAACTTTCAATAATTTTCTTAGCAACAGAGCCGACTTATTAGAAACTCTAAAGGAAAGTGAAAGCATCACGCAGAAGCAGGAGTCAACACCTACAAAATTAAACAGTAATGTAATCATAGATTCTAAAGATAAAAATTTTAACAGAGGAAAGAGTGACTTTAAAGGTCAATACAAAAACAAAAAACCATACTCGTGCACTATTTGCGGACAAAATCACTACCTATTTAATTGTGAATCTTTTAAAGCCTTACCTATCGAATCTCGCATCCAGAAAGCCACGGAAGCTAAAGTGTGCCAGAACTGTTTAAGGCCTGGACATTTAATTCCAGAAAAATGCCCCCTTTCTTCTTGTAAATATTGCAGGAAAAAACACTCAACTCTTTTACACTTAGAACCTCAAACGATTCCTCAATCTGCCACGCCATCAAATAGCAACGTCAGTAATTTCGTTTCTTCAAACCATGCAAATCAAAATTCTACTTCTTCGCAAATTTTACTTTCCACAGCACTCGTCAAAGCAGTTGACAGCAAAGGTGAGGAGCAGCCTTGCCGCATGTTGCTGGACAACGGCAGTACTACGAATTTCGTCACACACTCGTGCAGCAGTAAGCTGGGTTTGTCGCGACGTAGTGCGAACTTTACCGTATCAGGTATAAATAATAATATTACTCATATTACACAGTCTTGCAGCCTTACTATAAAATCTTACTATAACGATTTTAGCTTCACTGTAGACTGTTATATCTTACCTCACATCACAAAGTCGTTACCGTCTTCATATATTGACATAAACAATATTCCTCTTCCAACGGGAATAAGACTCGCTGACCCTTCATTTAACGTCTCAGCAGTCATAGACATCTTAGTTGGGGCTGAAACATTTTGGTCAGTCTTATGCAATAATTCCATAGATTTAGGTAAAAATCAACCTAAACTGTACGAAACGAAACTGGGTTGGTTGGTGTCAGGCTACATCGCTCTTCACAAAACACCGTCTTCTTCTCTCGTTTGTCACTTTATAAACGAGGATCTCAACCCAGACTTAACTCGTTTTTGGGAATTAGACAGCATAGCAGCAGAACATTCTTTATCTCCTGAAGAACGTGCTTGCGAGCAGAGTTTTTTAGAGAACACTACACGTAAAGAAAATGGTCACTTTGTCGTCACAATGCCACTGAAGAAAGACCCTTCGGTCTTAGGCGATTCCTATACAAAAGCAAAGTGTCGCTTCTTGTCCTTAGAACGCAAGTTTCTTCGAGACCCATTGTTCAAGGAAATGTATATGAACTTCATGAAAGAATACGAGCACCTCGGTCACATGACTGAAAACGAAGATTCGAATGGCACCAGCGGCGTCAAATACTACATGGCCCATCACGGAATCATTCGAGATTCCACCACTTCACCTTTGAGAACGGTCTTTGATGCCTCGGCAGCCAGTTCATCAGGTCGCTCCCTAAATTCTATCCAAATGGTGGGTCCCACTGTACAAGATGACTTGTATTCTATCCTCTTACGATTTCGAAAACATAAGTACATAATTACCGGCGACATCGAAAAAATGTACAGGGCTATTGAATTAAACCCTAAACAGCGTTCTCTCCAACAAATAATTTTTCGCTATAATTCAACAGATCCATTAAAAACCTATACCCTTAACACCGTGACTTACGGGACAGCATCCGCGCCATATTTGGCTACAAAGTGCCTAGTCAGTCTCGCTTCTAGCACTTCAGAGGACAAGGTTGCAAGGTCAATTAAAAAAGATTTCTACGTCGACGATTACTTGAGTGGTGCGTCGACCATTGAAGAAACCATTAAGCTTGGCAAGGGTGTCATAGAAACATTAAAATCAGCACAATTTAATTTGAGGAAATTAAAATCAAATAATCAACAAATAATCGAAGCCATTGCACCTTCTTCATCAAAATCGGATAATGTCTTAGATATTTCGAATAGTGACAATGTAAAGGCACATACTTCTGCTAAAACTTTAGGTTTAAATTGGATTTGCGATTTGGACGTCTTATCATTTTCTATTAATATTGAACTTAGAGATAAAGTCACAAAACGTCATATATTATCAATAATAAGCCAAGTCTTTGACCCGCTCGGTCTCGTAGGTCCTTGTATAGTCGAAGCAAAAACCATCATGCAAAAGCTGTGGATTGAGCAATGTTCTTGGGATGAAGAAGTTTCAAAAGAAATCAAACAATCGTGGACTTCATTCGCCAAAACTTTACCTCTTATCAACCAAATTAAAATTCCTCGTTGGATACTTACCGATAATGCCATCATTCACGAAATTCATGTTTTTTCAGACAGCTCGCAGCGAGCATACGGTAGTTGTTTATTCGTTCGTACTGTAACAAAATCTAATTCAATTGCAGTTCATCTGTTAACTTCAAAGAGCAGAATCGCCCCCATAAAGCCAACGACGATTCCTCGCCTTGAATTATGTGGAGCTCTGTTGGCTGCAAGATTGTGTAATAAGGTTTTAAAATCCCTGGATCTTCCGATTCATTCATGTACGTTTTGGTGTGATTCAATGATCGTACTGGGGTGGTTAAATACCCCAACAGCTCAACTTAAAAGTTTCGTCCGCAACCGAGTTCATGAGATTCAGGACAGCACTAAAGGTCATACGTGGAGATACGTACCGTCGAAAGACAATCCAGCAGATCTTCTTTCTCGAGGGCTGAAGGCTGATCAAATCAGCAAGTCTTCATTATGGTGGTCGGGTCCAGACTTTTTATCAAAAACTCAAAACGAGTGGCCTAACAAACCCAACGAGAAAAAGGATCTGCCCGAGTTAATTGCATGTAACTCATCTGCAATTGAGCATGTCACACATATTACAAATAATTCAGATGATTTAATAATCAATCTCATTAAAAACAAATCAAATTTAAGTCAATTGCAACGTGTCATAGCCTACATTAAAAGATTTATTTATAATTGTAAATATAAAAATAATGGCACTAAAAGGTCAGGGCATCTCACAGCCGGCGAACTCCAAGATTCTCTCAATTTAGTTATTCAGCGATGCCAAAGGGAAATGTTCGCTGAATATGAAATTATTAAATCAGGAAAAACGGTATCAAAAAAGGGAAGATTAGCTAGTTTAACCCCCTTTTTGGATAACAACAACATTATTCGAGTAGGAGGCAGGCTAAAAAACGCACCCTACGATTACAATCAAAAACATCCCATTCTTTTGTGCAGCAAACATCATTTCACAAAACTCTTATTCCAACAATATCACCTGCAATACTTGCATGCTTCTCCTCGACTATTGCTAGGGAGCATTAGGCAGTCATATTGGCCTTTAGGTGGAGCTAACTTGGCAAAGACCATTGTCAACAAATGTATGCGATGTTTCAGATTCAAAGCAGAGAACGTGCAGCCTATAATGGGGCAATTGCCTGCACGTAGGACAGAATTAGAGTTTCCTTTTTTACATTGTAATGTGGATTACGCAGGCCCAATACTGATAGCTGACCGAAAGGGTAGAGGTTGTAAACTTATAAAATCATACATAGCGATCTTCGTTTGCAGTTCGACTAAAGCTTGCCATATCGAGCTCGTTACGGAGTTGACTAGTCAAGCTTACATTGCAGCACTAAACCGCATGGTGGCGCGCCGAGGCAGACCGCAGAGCATCACTAGCGATCAAGCTAAAAATTTTATTGGAGCTTCCAACGAATTAGCTCGCTTTCTTGTAGATTCAGATATACGACACAAAGTAGCACAGGAAGGTATAGAATTTAAATTTTCTCCAGCATATTCGCCTCATTTCAATGGTTTAGCAGAAGCTGCTGTGCG
This sequence comes from Coenonympha arcania, assembly GCA_036785405.1. Classification (NCBI taxonomy): domain Eukaryota; kingdom Metazoa; phylum Arthropoda; class Insecta; order Lepidoptera; family Nymphalidae; genus Coenonympha; species Coenonympha arcania. The sequence goes on along the minus strand of CM072065.1, from coordinate 118,460 downwards.
TTCCACAAAACAACATTTATACAGAATCCTCGGCAATTGTCATTTCACTTATGAGGAGATGGCTACGTGCCTTGTTCAAATAGAGGCTGTTCTTAATTCACGTCCCCTTACACCATTTTCCTCAAATCCAGACGACCTAACCGCTCTCACTCCCGCCCACTTCTTAATTGGACGACCACTTTTGTCGGTTCCACACCTGCACATCGCAGAGGATGTGAAGATCACCAATCTCGAGCGCTTTAAGAGGGTGGAAGCAATAAAACAACATTTTTGGCGAAGGTTTTGCACAGAATACGTCAGCCTGCTGCAAAGCAAATCTAAATGGACAACTGGCACCGCGGACCTGAAAACCGGAGCTCTGGTGCTCATAAAGGACAAAACATTACCGCCTTTACTCTGGTCCCTGGGCAGAATCGTGAACACCTATCCAGGGGTCGACGGCGTCTCACGTGTGGCGGACGTGAAAACTCTTAAAGGCACCATTAGAAGGGGATTTAATAACATATGTCCCCTTCCAGAAGAACAGACCACAACAATTTGAATTCTTCAACGCGGGCAGCATGTCGGATCGACGTCATCAGCGCTCGCGCAGCATCGGGCGGGCCCCGGCCGGCGACAACCAATCAACGGGCATTCGGCGTCCGACCGGCATCGATGTAACGCGCGCTATACTAAAATTTCTCTTCTTTGTAAAACCCAGTAAATACAAGTGTAAAAATCAGTTTGCCTTTCAATTGGAAACAGTCCCAAATCGAAATATCATCAGGTCCATTTACTATTAGAGGTAGAGAATGGTACGATGACACTTAAAGTGATAAATGATGAATAATTGATTTAATTCCCAACTACCAGTAAGCCTCAAAACTGTGGCATCAACACTAATTAATTCAATCGCACACTGTGATGTAAGACAATTTGTAGAACATAAATACAAGACTTATATAGGATAGGGTGACTTTTAAACAATTATAACAATAATAATATTTATCTACGCTCATTGCTTAAAGTTCGAATTATGAAATCGAAATGTGTCAAATAATTACCTACTTCATTCACAGACTTCTATAATTATTAAAAAGTTATTCAAAATAACATCGCTCTACTATGGAAATATTTAAAGAAAGTTGTTTAATATCCATAACGATACACGGCTCTGGATTCCTGTATTTGTATCTGGGGTAATATTTTTTATGTAATATTTTTTTAAGTGAATCCACAGACATGTACTTAGTTGGTAGTCATTGCCGAGAGTATGGATGGGCCATGATTGACCATAGACAACAACACAATGTCTAACGTTCCGCGTAACGTTCCACCTGGGCCTGTGATTATGATTATGATTACGATTACGATAACGATTACGATAACGATTACGATAACGATTACGATAACGATTATCACGTTATCTCATAAATCTATCGTCCGTAAACCGACTTTACAAACAACCAATTTTTTTTGTTACTTAGTCAAAACTTTGCGCTGAAAAATGTCTAGCAGTGAAACCTACTAAAGAAAATTTCACTCCACCTGACATCTTAGTAGTTGCAATGATTTACGACAAACGTTAGCAAGATTTTATGGTTTGGATTTATGATAATAATATGAGCGTAGATAAAGTAGTGTATGAAACTCTACATAATTAGGTATTAAAACACTCGTGTGATACTATTAAAAAACTCGCCTGCGGCTCGTTTTTTAAACTCACACTCGTGTTTTAATACCCCCCATTATGTAACCGTTACATAAACTACTATAATTTACTTTTGAGTAGGATTTTGAGCCGTTGCTAAATGACGCTACGATACTACATAACAGCGCTACACTGCAGTGCTACACTACAGTGCTACGCTACAGGGGCTACGCTACGGCGCTACGATATGGCGCTACGCTACGATTTCGCATTGTGAAGTCAACATCTCCTGAGGATGTCCCGGTTCGTGACGAAACGTGCGTCGAAGAAAGTGTTGGAAAATTGTGTGTGGTGTTTCATGTGGGCAGTGTTCCTGCGTTGTACCATACAGAATCTTTTCAAGTAGCGGATTACAGCAAAACAAATTAATCTGTCCTGCTAATGTCCAATAACTTAACTGAACTTAAAGAAGTTTGTTACTACAGTTTCCCGGAATTGCAGAAAGTGTGGTCACATGCGTGTGAGCAGCGAGACAAGTCGCCCGGCCAAGTGGCCACGCCTCTCTGAATTAATGCTCCTGTTGAAACTTGATACTGAGTTGATACCATTAATTTATGGGAATTATGAGAGAGTGCAGCAACAACTGAAACCTTTGGAATTTTCTTCACGATCCCTTAAAGAATAATTTAAATGTAATATCAGTTTATGCGTACAACATATTGATAATCTTGTTCATGTTTACCTACATGAACAAGATTATCAATATGTTGTATTATTGGAACGAAGTTCCTTATCGCGCGTCGCGAAAGGGGGCTAGACGGAAAAAATCAAGACGAAAAGTTGTAACGACACTTTTTGCTATTGTAAGCTATTGTAAGTCGTGCGGCGTGCGCATGTTTTCTGTCTGTCTGTCTCTCTCTCTCTCTTATAGAAAGCAAGCCAGATATACTTCGTTCCATCCGGGTGTCCCTATTGCACATCTGTAACCAAAAAAGATTAAGATATTGCAAAATTTAAGTTTTTTCTTTTGAATACAAGTAAGAATAACTTTCCGAGCAGTTGTGTTATTTGTACGGGCCCAGTGTTGGGATTTTGATTGGAGAGAGATAGGTGATGATAATTTTACCTAGTTTAACGTTTTAGTATTTCGCCGCCGAACTTTCGTCCATTGAGGAGGCGTTGACGGTTGAGGCTGTGGTTGAGCGCTATAAAGCGTGACATTAAACACTCGTCGCGTTAATGACGACCAATTTATTGTGCATACATCGCTTTACGACCCTCCTCCGAGCGCCGAGACTTGGCGCCGCCGCGCGTTCGATTCCCGGGGAGGTTGACTAGGAAAATACTTGGGTTTGGCAAAGATAAGAACTTGAGGATGAGACCAACGAAAAAATAGTGCCTGTATTTATCAAAATTTCCGCTAGTATTTTTTATCAAAATTCCACAGGGATAAAATCCGCAGCAACATAGTAGGAATTGTCCCTGTGGCAACTTACGTGCGGACTAACAATGAGTATAGTGATTTGTGGCATGGACCGAGGTACATAGACAATGCGGTCAGCTTTCAACTAACGCTGTTGATGCCAAAATAAACGTTTTTGACTTCAATAAACTGGCGAGATTTTCCACGCGTTCCGCTGGGTTCTGTGTATATGTCTATTGGTTTCGACTAGTACTGCCCTTGCTCTACTGACTGTATTTCATATGAAAATGAAAATGAAAAAAATATTTATTTTTCACATAGGCCTAAATAACAGGCTCTTATGAAAAGTCAAAACTCTACCGCCAGGTTCGGAAAGCAGGTTTGCACCGAGAAGAACTGGCAAGAAACTCGGCACTTGCTCTTTTCAAAAATGTCATTGTTATAATACAAGATTTCTTATAGATTATGAAAAATTATAACATATTTTCAAGATATCTCGTGAGGAGATGGAAGCATATTTCTATCATTCCAAGAATCATTGTCGATAAGAAATTCTTCAATGGTATAGTAACCATGATTAATTAGCTAGATTTTGAAGCTTCAAGTTACTTCTCTAAGAATATTGGTGCTCGTGGTGAATGGCGTATAAATGAACAAAACGTGATCCTACAAGTTCCATTTTATCTCTAGAAACACGAAACCCTAAAAACATGCATTCTCACGCAATTTCTTACACAAAATTATTTAATTGACGCGTGGCGCCTCAGCAAAGCGTCGTTTTATTTTCAGCGCCATAAGTTTATGGCTCGTTTTGTAAAGAGTTCATAAAGCGTTTAATTCAGTTCCCACACAATATCATTATGTTTTTAATTTTCGAAGTTACGAGCGACTGCTTGTATACTCATCATCATCAACGCTTCTTTATGTCCCACCGCTGGGCACGGGTCTCCTCTCAAAATGAGAGATGTCTTTTGAAAATGAAATTGAAAAATGAAAATGAAAAATGAAAATGAAAAATGAAAATGAAAAATGAAAAATGAAAATGAAAAATGAAAATGAAAAATAAAAAATGAAAAATGAAAATGAAAATATTTATCTTTCACATAGGCCTAAATAATAGGCTCTGAAAAGTGAAAACTCTACCGCCGGATCCGGAAAGCAGGTTTTCACCGAGAAGAAATGGCAAGAAACTCGGCACTTGCTCTTTTCAAAAATGTCATTATTATATTACAAGATTTCTTATAAAGTAGCCCACCACGCTATCCAAGTGCGTAACGGGTTTCGCATACCTCTGAAAACGTTATGGTGAATTCGAATATATGTTCGAGTTTTCGTCGAATAGTATCAGCATGTGTCATTTAGAAACACTAAAATAATAATAACTGTGTTCTGATTGCCAGTGTTGCATTTAAACGGAACATCGTTTGATCTACGAATAATGTTTTATTTATCCATTCGTCAAAGCGTTGTAGTTGAGGAGGCGGTGGACAGTTGTAACATAGACACGTTTTCTGTGTAAGTTACAGACACACGGGCTACTTAGCTGACAACTGCTATGAGCGTTGACTTTCTATTGAAACCCCTCTTTATGGGCATCAATTACCATCGAAATTCATTAATCGGACGTTTTGGTAGGACTCTTCTTAATATGGAGTTTGTCCGAGCAGCCTCGATAGGTGCTACTGCGGTTTACGTCACTATACCGATGTATTGCTGTGTTTTGGTGGAGAAGGCTTTGTAGCCAACGAAATTACTGAGAAAAATGAGACCTAAAAATTGGTTGTCTGTAAAGTCGGTTTACTGACGATAGTTTAACGTAACAACTCTCGCTTGCACTTCAAGCCTTACATGGAACGCCTCAGAGCGAGGTAACGCGAGCGAGGTAATGCCGCAAGCGAGGTAACGCCAGATGAGTCATGTTTTTTTGTGCGTGCAGCCGGCTCTATCGATTTATAAGACGATGTCACGTCAAAACTAAAATGCGGGCGATGAACGCACTGCAGTGCGCTGTATGATATTGTTATGCAAAATCGTGAGATATGCAAAATGCATCTGACTCGAGCAGACTTATCACTTAACATCAGATGAAATACTATAACTGTAATATGAGCTGCCTCTGTGACTACCAGAAATGACGCAATCGGTCAATTAACTTGTATAATTGCAGCCAATGAGCGGACAACACGCGGTGTTTGCCACATATTCACGATGCATCATTGCACCCAGATTCAGCCTACCTTAAAATTCACCTTTTACGTAGTCCAGAACATAGGTCATAGAATATTGTATGATTATACTTTAAATATGGAATGTAGGTATAATGGTATTATTTTATGTAATCTAGCCAGAGCATTCGGTAATATAGTTATAGATATTTCAATCCACAAAGACGCGCCCCACTCTTTCAAAATTGCTTACGTTTCTTTCGATTCATATGGAGTTTGACAGAGTGGGGCGCGTCATCGTGGATTGAAATATCTACAATAATACAATACTTAGCATAATACAAAATTTTAACAAAAAAAAACTACGTTTACTATCATTTTACTTGATAGAAATATCTATAAAGGCTTACGTCACCCCTCGGTATCTGCCGCCCCGGGCCATGGCCCTTTTAGCCCTAGGTGATACGTTTAAGATCGTTGTACCATAGGTACCTACTTCTTTATACTTTAAAATTTTTTTTAATCTAAGTCTGAGGAGTCTTAAAGTCTTCATTTAAATACTACGTTAGAGTTGAAGAATTCTAAAACAAGTAGGTCCTGCCCTCTATTTGGTACGCTAAGTATGATTTTACAATCCACATCTACAATAAAAGATACCTGTGCTAAATTATTGTGGAGCGAAATCAGTGAACCATGTTTGAAAACTTTTAAATCAGCGCCATCTAGTTAAAATTTCCGGCATTACTACGACGTAGAGTGTGACTCATAGAACCACTACGGATTTCGTAGCACGCCATCTTCAGACATGAGGGAAATTCTCTATACACATTGAACTGTGGCAGGCGGGCGGAAATGTGGTGAAATATTATATGATTGTTAGCGAATAATTTCAGATTGTGTAATACGACGGGGAACTAAGCGCGCGAGTGCCTGCAGCGCCATCCAGCCGCCTGGCTATAGCATCTCCGCTTTGCCACAAATAAGGCGCGTTTCTGGAAGAAATATTTTCCATGTTTTTAAATAATACTAGCTGAATGGTCAAACGTTGTTTTGCCATTTATGGATATGATAAGTTGCTTACGATCTATGCGTAGACATATGGAATGTAGACAAAAAATTCGTAAAAATCGGTCAAGCCGTTTCGGAGGAGTTAGGTTACAAATATGATAGCACGAGAAATGTTATATCACATTTCAATTCAATGCTAATGGTTTAAAGGTCTGTGCCGATCCGACCAACCCGTAGTTGGACAGTTTAAAAGACTACAGCTAAATAGAAGGCAGTAATTTGGTTAAGTTAACATAACCATTATTATTTACACTGGCGGTCAAACACAGTAAAAGTTATTGTCTGATTTGTGGTTTAAACCTAAGAATATTTCCCAGCGACCGACGCTCGACAGCATAATATTTAATAGTATGATAAATTGCATTAAGGAAACCTTTGCAGACGGGCGCAAATTAATGGCGCAGCGAGCTGGCGAAGCGCCGAAGACGCCCTTAACTCGCACTTATACCAACAGGAACGGAAATAATAGATCGCATTCCTCGCCGAACGTGCCGTGAGGGCTAAATCTGTTACACGCAAAAAAAATGTATTACACATAGGCCTAACGTACAGGCTCTTGAACATAATTTGATATTTGTGACTTATGTATATGGTGATAACTACTACTAAGTCAACTTAAAACGCTTTATATAAATTAAATGGTAATCAATTCCCCATCATTTAGTTCAGGACTACTATCTTTGATCACTTTATAAGACACAGATGATTATAATTTCAGCAAAGTTAAAAATTATCGCTCGAAACCTGGTTTAAATAATATCAAAATCAATAGAAAGATATCTAAATTTAAATCTTACTCAAAACTGCTACCTACAGCTTAATGAAATACTGAGCACGATTCTAAAATTCGGATTTTCTTTAACCCCGATGGAACCATATTTTTTACAGGATAAAAAGTAGCATTACTCCAGGGTATGATCTGCTTCCATTTCAAAATTCAGCCAGATTATTATTAACTGAACTGAATACAAAACAGCGAATTCATTATAGTGAGATATTCATTATAGTGTGTTTATAACTGAGGACTGAGTAGGTACTATCAGCTATTAATGACTTTTTTTCCGGGGAAGAAAAAATCCCTAACGGATTTTTCCATTTCTCCTTTTCTTTTTTTTCTCTCTTAATGACTGTCCACAAGTATAATGAAATTCACTTGAGTAAGAAGCAAAGACAAGAGAATCGTCTGGACATACTTCAAGTTATTCCATATTCTATGAAGGACTTGCCTTTTCATCCTTTTTTCCATACATTTAAAATCGTATCCTTTTATAGTTGATACGACCCAAAAGTAACATAATGGGTAGAGTTTGTAAGTAATGTGATTTCTATCTGCGTTGGGCCCTTGCGCCGTGCTCCGCCCGCGCGTCCTCTGATAGCAACTTATATTATGTCGGTACAGAATGATATCGCAGTTCAAGAGCAGTGCCCTATCCATATCATTTATCTATGATCGTCCCAGAAACTTATTGATGGCTAATAAAATTCAAAAAAAGATTAACTATGATATGTTATGTGATCAATTTTCAATTATATTTGGTGTAGGTATACTCGTCTTATATTATACTGTACTACTGTTGCCCGCGGCTTCGCTCGCATGAATTTCGGCTTTACATATCCCGTTAAAGTGAGTCAACCTTGCAATATAGACATGTGGTGTCGCGGACAGTTTTTAGAGCTTTCAAAGAAAATCAATTCCGTCATGTAGATATTTCAATCCACGACGTCGCGCCCCACTCTGTTAAAATCGCTTATGTTTCTTTCGATTCGTACGGAATTTGACAGAATGGAGTTGCGCCGTTGTCGATTGAAATATCTATATATGATTTTGCGTAATTTACGTTTATATGCAGTGCATGCATCGGAAGCTCTGCAAAAGGAACAATGATTCCCTTTTTTAAAAATAATTTTGAATTTATACTACGCTCCTACTGGTCTTACTTTGATGTTATCTATCCTATAACCTCCCTCGATAAATGGACTCTCCAACAAAAAAATAATTGAATTAATTTGGAACAGAAGTCCTGAATGTTCTGTTCCAAATTAACACACTAATGTTCAAACAAAAAACAATCAAAATCTTCGCTTCGCTTTATAATATAAGTATAGAAATATAGATAGACGGATGTGTCGAGGCCGTCCAAACAAGCGATACCTGGTTAGTCTGTTAGCTGAGAAGTTGTGTCATCATTAAAAGTTATCGCTCGAGTGGTGTCGTGTCGATCGTACGTGACGATAGACAGCGGTTTGTCTAGCGTTCTGTGTTCTGTGGAAGAGGTGTCAGCGTCAAAGCATATCGATAGCTGCGGTAGTTACTGAAATAATCGAGTGTGACGGACAGACAGACGGACAGACAGACGGACAGACAGACGGACAGACAGACGGAGAAAGTCGCACCATAAGGGTTCCATTTTACCATTTTGGTACGGAACCCTAAAAAGAAGTGACCGAGGAAAATTTCTATTTGACCGACTTAGATTAAAGTTAGAGCTATTTTTCCAACTTTAATCAACCAGAATGCAAGATACGCGGCACGCTTCCCAGCTCAAATCTTGGGCAGACGCCAGTATGATGTAAAAATAGAGTATAACTAGTTATTCCATCGAAGTTACTGACAGGTTTTCCCAGTGGAGGTAACTTTTGGAATTTATAACAAAATTGCTTTCTTTGACCAACCGAGAGTACTGTAAAATGAAGGAAAATTTAACGTACAAAAGCGGGTTTATTCGCTGAATTTATAATGGGTTGGAACGCGTCTAGCCATCTCGTCACAAACCCTAAGTTTTGTTCAGAACTGGTTAAGCGTCTAGGGTTTAGCGAAGAGTTGAGGGTGTCCAAGTGCGGCCTGTCGGGCTTTGCACATTATATATTGGAAAACAGGTTAACGTTACTTGAGACTTTATTTCCTAAAGCAAATATTTTATTAAAAATATGTGCAGATGATACTGCAATTCCACAATTTAACTGTCATAATCCTGTTTTGTCTTATATTAGCTAAGAAATGAATAAAAATACATATTATTTGAATATGGTAATTAGGGCATCATATTTAGTGTCCACAAATACGCATAATCATAAAAGTTTACAGATTGTTAACAATTCTCTTTTCAAAGAACATTCTAAACATCTATATGTCAATTGTCTCTGGAATTTCTCATTACCTCCTAATAAAATGTTGTAAGTGATTCTCGTGGTCGTTACAGCAAGCTGCGACTAGAAGAGTTAGGTGGCGAGGCAACCGCAAACGCAATTTACTTAGCGCACCCCGCTCCGTGGCAGTTTGCTCTGAAACGGAATCTAATGCGAACGTTTTGCCGATTATTACCTACTTCAACTCGCTCGCGACCAAATTGCATACCTATTTGATATTCCTTGCATTGATATTTAATATTCCAATAGCGTTTCGTTGGCTCTCTATAGTCACGCGTGGTCACTCAGACTATGTAGATAAATTTGATCTAAAAATCCAGATAAGAAAGTCACTTTGGAAAATATTGTTAAACTGAAGATGCTTAATGTATGATAACATGCATTATGCATCTTCAGTTTTTTACATTAAGCATCTTTTTAAAGTTGGTATATAAAAGAGAACCGTTTGCCTATAAGAAGATCGAGTTGATTAATTACCAAAAAATATCTTGCAGGTCTTGAAGTTTCGGGTCGGGCAAAATTGAATTTTAGAATTTCACTATTCCTATACTATCTACTTTGACTTTACTCTAGATCATTCTTGTAGTCCGTATTTAGCGCGTGATTGACTGACTGACTGATCTCTTAACACTCAACACAGCACAATCTACTGAATAAAGTCAGACTAATTTCGGGCACTCAGATAAAAAAGTCAAGTAAGCAATGCCGCGGACGCTAACTAGTACCTACCTTAAAAGAGTGAAATAAACGAGGATTATTTCAAACCGTTCAAAACACAAACAATTTAAAGTTTGGTCTTAAAGAGACAATAATATTGTTAAAGTTTCATTAGAACACCCGCCGCTGTTCCCGTCGTACTCGGAAGCATCCCAAATGAACAAATTGTACGAAGCTAACAAAGTTTTTCCCAGTCGAGCCCAAATAATAATATCATTCTATCCAATCGCCATATTATCTGTACCTAGTTTTAGATTATGGTTTTCTCCAAGATATCCATATCGAAAATAATTGCTTGACTAAATACCTATAATTTGAGATTTTACAGTAGGTGTACGCTTCGATGTTCATTATCACGTATATGATACGTACGTATCACGAGTAAAGTGTAAGTAACCGAACGCGAACATGATATTGATCGTTGACTAGTTGGGCCACATGAGAAGGTTTAGAGCCCCACAGCGAGCAACGGAGAGCCGAATGGAAAATTTGCGAGATCGAATCAGCGGGGCTAGACAAAGTCACAAGCGTTTGGCGTTAACGCTAGTCGACAAAAATGTATGGACAAAACAAATGACTGTAGAAAAACCACTATAATAATTACTAAACACGCTGTGTTTGATACTGTCGGCTGTTAATTGTCAAGCGAAGTACGCTAAAGTTATCTACAGGATCCGCGAGAACGCCAGCGAGCGTTCAAGTTAGCGTAGTTAATTATTCAAACACAGCGTGTTTAGTAATTATTGTCGTGGTTTTTCTACAGTCATTTGTTTTGTCCATACATTTTTGTCGACTAGCGTTAACGCCAAACGCTTGTGACTTTGTCTAGCCCCGCCGAACCGAAAAGATCCGCGTAAGAACCAAAATAACTGATATAGCACAAGGGGTCACGTTGTCACGAAGTTGAAGTGGCATACATATGTAAGACAGATGACGTCTGAGGATAACTTTAAGGTGCTGAAATTACTGCAAAATTAACAACTCACTTACCATTTTCAATGCCATAGGTTTTTATCACTGTCGAATTGGGGTTAGTACAAGTTAGTGCATAAATTTGAGTCGCATTTCGAGTTTGCCTTATTTAACCGAAAACGAATAACAATATCGAAACATTAATGGTTCTGCAGATACTTATAATGTAAAGCCAACTTTTCATGCGGTGTGGTATGCATAGAGTTAAAATTGAATTACACAAGCTGCCGCGTCGGGACTCAAACTAAGTGGAGTTTAATGTAGCCGCCATTGCTTGTTACAAGTCTCGTGGGTGTGTGCCTTTACTTACAGGACGTGCTCTGACTGACTCGTCGATCGTGGTAGTGCAGTGGCAAGCAGGATAGCTGCCTACCAGGTCACCGGTTGGATTGTTAACTACCGGAAATTGGATGAGTTTGATTAGTGAAGAACTCTGAGAAAACTCGGAGAGTGTGCTCAGGAACTTTTTAATTTAGTTCCCCCGTCACCTTTCTACCATAGAACGGCAAAGCATCGTAAAGGCTTCCACCCATACATAGTCGACGTACCAATGACGCGTACGAAGCGGTTTGATTCCTCGTTCCTGATACGCACTGCAAAGGCCTGGAATACCCTCCCAGGCAGTGTCTTTCCTGCCACTTACAACCCGGGTGCCTTCAAATCAAGAGTGAATTGGCATCTTCTAGGCAAGCGCGTTCCACCTTAGACTGTATCATCACTTTCCATCAGGTGTGATCACAGTCAAGCGCTAGTCCATATAGTATATAAAAAAAAAAACAGACATAAGTAAAAACTTAAAAAAATATAGGTGGAAGTATCAGTAACAGTAAAGGTGTGAGGTGTCAGTTACGTTATGGTAACAAGTGCAATGGTTTTTACCCATCGCAAAAATAGCCAATGCGCCTAAAGAAGGTTTCAGTTCAAACATGACACACTTCTTACGGAATTCGTCTGTAATACCACCGCGGTGGCGGAGCACGAAGAATTTCGTACATTAACCTGTTACTACCTGTCTCTGTCACTCCCGCGTCAAAATAATGCGGTCACGCTCGCACAGATGCAATGACCCCGTTCATTGCATCTGTGCGAGCGTGACCGCATTATTTTGACGCGGGAGTGACAGAGACAGGTAGTAACAGGTTAATGTACGAAATTCTTCGTGCTCCGCGACCGGACTTTATTCTACCGTAAAGCAGTAATACGAGTGTGTATATGTGTTTCGGTTTCAGGGCATTGTATGCCGAAATGAGATTACTGGGGAAACGAGACCTAACATCTAATGTCTCATTGTGATGAGGGCAGTGCAGTGCGTCGTATATTATATTGCATCTGATATGGGCAGGTATATCGTTAATATCAGGTGAAATTCTTAAATAAAATCGCCATTCCCTGTGTATGTGTATGTGTAAGTATTTTGTTCACCTCTGCACATCGAAGTCGTCATGTTATGATCCCGGAAGACATCACGTTTATGACGCGAAGCGAGCTCTTGTCGAAGATGTCTGCCGGTGTCCGTCGGCTGTAAAATTAGTATTTTACGACGCACGAGCCGTAAACGGAGCTCCTTGTGAGATTAGATGAGATGTTTTGTAAGCATTTTGTATTTTTCCTAACATCTTCTAATTAGCATCCGCAATGCGGAAAATCGAGTCTCCAAAGCCGCTTCTTTTTGTTTGTATCCCAATTATCTATTTAATCAAATTATGCTAATAATATAATTTCAATTTCTATTCTACCTTTTGTTTGCAATACATTACTTATAGGGAAGGTTCATTACTTATAGGGATCCTTATAAATAGAAGAGGTCTTATAGGATATATAGGAAGAGGCTTAATATTTTTTTTATATCAATTCAAACATGCGTCTACCCGTTGTTAGAAAATATTACCAAGTGACATCAAAGTGGTTCTTTTGGTTGTATTTATTTGAATTAAAACTAACTGATTGATTGACTGACTGATCTATGAACGCACTGCTCAAATTATTGAATAAATCGGGCTGATTTTCATAGATAAGTACTACCTAAGTTTGATTTCGATTTGATGAGATTTGATCCTAGGGACAGAAAGAAAGAAAAAAAAAATACCTAAGTAGTAGTACTTAACTAAAATCTCATATTCTGATGAAGTGACGATGCAGAAGATGTTGTACCTCTTATTGGTTGCTAGTCTTTCACGCAAAACTACAAAACTGATTTGGCTGAAATTTGGAACGGAGATAGATTATAACACACACTAGATAAATATATTGACTACTATATTTCGGAAAAATCCATAGTTTCCGCGGGATTTGTGAAAAACCGAAATTCACACGAGCTGAGCCGCGAGCATACGCTAGTAGCTTATGATATGTTTTAGGCATCTTCAACGAGAGAAATTTTGAAAATGGAATTCCTAAGGTGGCAAAACGATGACGATAGGTCACGCGTGCTCTAAGCATTCTCCTGGTATACATGAGATATCATGCTAGTCCAACAAAAGCACATCTCTACATGTCCAGGTACTCGTTACAGTAACGCATATGCATCTAACTAATTCACCGCTCTCAAGTACAGAAAGAACGTTCAAACGTGAGGTGTGTGGAAGTTTTCTTCTCAGTTGTATTTGCTGAAGAACTTTATAATTGGGCGCTCACATGGTGCGGCCCGCGGCTTGGGTCGTGTGCTCGGAGCTCGGGGCGGGTTGCAGCAAACATGAAGTTTTGCGCTACATGTGATCAGAGCAGGATGTTTGTTAATAGATGATGAAACTTGATTACTTGCTAAGTTGCTAGCGATAGTATATCTGGACGATATTAGCTATGTATAGTACGATGAAAATTATGTTCGTAATGAAGATGAGATTATGAGTAATTAATAAATTTTCCTTTTGTGTTTTTTTTTACTCTGCTCTAGAACTACCAAGTATAGGCTTGTCGTTTTCGTACCCATATCGTTGCCAATAATTTTGCACATAGGTTCCCTTTATGATGTGCAGGTTAGACGATAATAATATGAAGGGTTTATATAAATTCCCATCGGATTACCCGAACCATTTATATATCTACTTACGTAAGCACAACGAAGCTACCCTTCTAGCATAAACAGAGGATAAAATCGTATTTCCCAGATTTTATCCTCTGACAGGGGAGAGAATGACTAACATAGCTTGGCCAAAGGGGAAAGGGAGAAATACATCCCTGTTTGACATTTCACGTAGACACGACCGGTGTAGATCAGGCGCTGGATTGGTGGCTTCAGTGTCAGTGAATGAAGCGGGGTGAATCACCTCTAATTTCTCGAGAGTAAAATTCAATAGTTATTTGGGAATCAAATTCAGGACCTCGCGGTCTGCAGTCGAGTATGCTCACCACTAGACCAGTGGCAGTGAGAGTTGTCAATCATGTCAGATTGTGGCGAATGTCAGTCTCTGCGGTGCTCTTGTTTTTTTGATGCAGTCAAGTGTTGAAATCTGTAGTTGATACATTAAAAACAAGCCAGTTGGTAATATAATTTTTTTAAAAAGTAAAACGAAATTACATCAATTTCTTCAGGGACGTACTTTGTATGAATTATGTGCATCTTTCTTGTAATGTTACATAGCAAAAGCAAACGAAAACAAAGTAGCTTAACTTTAATACAGAATAGTTTCAATATAATAGCTCCACTGCTCAACAGAATCTCAACATATTACGAGTAAGTACCTACCTCCCGGCAAGCTCAAGCGGTGTACCAATATTTAACCCTACAGAGATATTAAACTTGTTTGATCACTACTTATTAATATTATTGTAAAAGTCCTCCGTCATGTCTGTTTGTCTGTTCGAATAAACCCCAAAAGTATTGAACGAATTTTCATGCAATTCCATGAATAGGTAGAGTTATTTATAAGGAAAGATAAGGTATATAACATGTCAGAGTTTTGTATTAATTGTTTGAAATTAAACTATGTGTTCAAAAAACTACAGGAAAGATTGTAGCTATGAACACTATCATTTCTTGTGTTCTTCACATAATATAATTCCGTACCATCTCTTGGAGGTACGAAACCCTCGCTCTAGTTTGATTATACTTGACTGTTTCAAATTCATATTTACAAACCTTAACCTATGTATTGATCATACTGTAAATGAGTATTTTTTTATTACGTAAGCGCAATTTTAGCGTATAATTTTAATTGGATGGCGAGGTAGGAGCTATCCAGTAGGTATATACGGTATAGGTACTAATAGTACCTTTACATTCAGGATACCATCAGGATTCAAATCCGAAGCGCATATTTGCTCTAGCGAGTAAACCCCATACCTACTCGTTCTACGCCGCGGGTAGGTACTGCATGCTAAACTCGAGCTCCATATTTATTAATAGGAATTCCTTCACAAGAGAGTGTACTAACGTAGGGGATATTGGAAAAAACAAATTGAATTTTTTAGGCACGTAGATACTCGTGGATTAAAAATGTTTTGTGTCCCGTTTTATAGGTACAGCCTGCTTTAGCGCGACTAATATAAAATAATAGCAAACAGGCTTTACCCGAGGCACTAGGAAATTTTACATCGAATTTTCTTATAAATCCTATAAGTAGCGTATGAAAGCTGTCCCAGGTTGCGTTATATTTTGCCTATACAATGTTACTATCGTCAATAAATGTTTAAATTTTAATTTTTTAGTTGTAGTTGTATGTTTAAATTATTTGCAACTGGTAATCAAATACGGCCGGTACCTTGCAGCAGACCATCAAGAAAATGTGAGAGATTGATATATCTGATAGACAAATTTATCTCGTGCCTTACCAAAAACAACTGTCATTTAATTCGACACGGATCGACAGGTTTCTACGATGATCGTAGATAAGTCATATATGGCTCTACTTAGAAATCACAAAATTGTATACTGGTCCGCGCTGGGGATTGAATCCCACCATCTACAACTTAGGCGCCTTCAAATCAAGAGTATAAGAATAGGCATCTCCTAGGCAGGCGCGTTCCACCTAAGACTGTAAAGTTCAATTTGGAACGTGCAATTTGGTGAAGATCCACGAGTAATAGTGTGAATCAAAACTAAAATCTGTCAGTAGCAGCTCAACCAAAGCCTTGCGGTGTTTCTGTTTAAATACATTATGTAACATGTCGTTCATCTGTCGGTGGTCGGGAGTGAGGCTGGAGGCTGCAGAGATGAGAGCGACCGCATGTTCACATTTTAGAGAGGATTGACAGAGCTCAAACGTTAAATACACTAACAAAGTTTATACAGCTCTAGTTTTACCCTTTATTGCTAAGGTATTAATAAATATCAATCAAGTTCTTTTTTTACTCAATTCCATGTTACTAAATAGCTGCGATTTCACTTGATGGTGAGTAGCGGAAGATGGCATGCAGGTAGGTAAGATCATGACCATGAGGATTTTAACATTCCGATGCGATGATGTGTAAATGATTGATTGCTACACATCATCGAATCGGAATGTTAAAATCCTGAGTAGTTTCTAACTATGACTGGGAATCGAACCAGAGACCTCCCGCTATAATATGCTCTTTCCTATGAGAAAGCGGATTGTATGTATTACCATATAATAGTTTAGATAATGTCTCTACGAAACTAAAACTTAGCAAACAACTTATTTTTGATTACGGCAATCAAAACCCAGATAACGGTAGATATAGTTACAAGGGGCCAAAGTAAATTTTAACTCGGGCTGGGGCGTGGATATAGAAGAGTAGCGAGAAAATCCTGAGCCAAAAAATTTTTACGCAATTCATACATTCATTCATTCATTCACTTTAATGCATTCGACCTTTCGGTAAACTAGTAATAGTGAACGAACTATCATAACAGCAAAATTGTTTTTTTAGACGCTAGCATATGAAGGCAATTTTCGTTTTTCGAATAGGAATGTTTAAAAACTTTTTAGAAGCTTCTACAAAAAAGTTAGAATGTACCGCATAAATATTGCTTCTTATTGGCTAAAACTCAAGGTTGGCAGGATCAGACTGGCAGCCTTAATTGTGTTTAATGTGAATTATTTGGATTACGAGTAAAGTTGCGGTTGACACGTTCAAGAACTTCTGTTTCTCGTCTCTTATCTGATGTCTCTATAGCGAGGGACTCTTTGGCTAAAGTTAGTTTTGAAGGCAATTTTAATTAGTCGCTTTCGAGTGGGTAGATACCGATCTAATTAATTATTGTCTTTCTGGCGCTCAGTGATGGAATTTATGTTTGAAGTCTCGCATCCTATGCATAACTTATTTATGATTTAATAAAAAGGGTAAGCATGCAATCACATACTGGTATCGGACTCGTAGACTCGTAGAGTGATGGGATGGGAAATAACGCATGAAAATATTTATAAAACTTTTGTTTTAGGTGGTATTCCGAATTTTGTTTTGGCACACGGCTCTCATGTGTTTTTGCAGATTGTAAGCGCCGTATTTAGATATTTTCTGAAAGGCATACGTCCTTTCGTTCACAGGCAAAACACTTTAGTAGGTGTAGTGTATTAGCTTTAAGTTTTAACATATTTAGTATCTAATATTTATAAGTTTTAATTCTATTTTTGGAGTAATAAAACATTATTATAATATATTGTGAAAATTCAAACATAATTACAATCTTTCTCGTCTGTAACCTTTCCAGTAAGCTTGGATGATTGTGAAAGTAAGTAACTTTTATTGTCTCCCGTCGCGCCTACACGCGTTGTAGTCAATCAAGACGTAATTTGATTCTTAAAAATAATAACGACTCGCGGGAGGCAGAGCTTTGTAAATTGAATCACAAAACTTGTGGAATTTATTCGCCTTTTTCTTTTCGTTTCTAGACGTTTCTGACACAAATTAAAATAATGTTTCGAAACGTGACTCGTTAGCTTAAAATAAAAGAAAATTGTAAGCATTTGTAAGTAAAATTATATTTCACGGTAATTCGCTCTCGGGCGGAATTGCCTCGTTACCTTCTTTCTACTTGGGGCACTGGGCACGGGGCACAGACACAAGGAGCAAAAAAGGTTTATTACGGTTTAACAATCAGGTTTTTATGGTTCATTGTATTATTCCTTCAAAGTTTAATAATTTAATTGAAATATGTTTAATGGATCAATTTGGTCGTATATGAGAAAGCGGATTTATTTAATCCGTTAGGGCTTAGTACAAGTTGTCCAATAAAAGATTCGAATCACGATTCGGTTTTGCCATTCAATCTATATGTGGAGAGAAACTGAAAACGTGTGGTTATATCGAATTCTTTGCATTACTCTATCTATCTATCTATTGGACTTGCAGAACAGATTTCTCATAACCACAAGCGGCAAATGAAATTTTTGATAGGAAACTTGCATGAAAAATGACCGATTTTCCATAATGTTTGCAATTAATAAGTAATCAAATAATAACTAAAAAATAACTAGCGTCTGTCTGCGGCTCCACCCACGTCAATTTCGGATTATCACGATTCCCGCAGGAGCCGTGGATATTTGGTAAAAGTACCTACGTTTGTCCAGGATATCCATCTCCATTCCAAAATTCAGTCAAATCGGTGCAGTAGTTGCAGCGTAGACCTCATAACAATGTGCCAATTGCCTGAGCGTTGATAATAATGTGTCAGTCGGTCACCAATCAGTCAGTCAGTTGGTTTCTTGTTTTACATATCTTGAGTCTAGCTCGCCATCACTCACAGGAGTTGATTGGAGGGTCTACAATGCACATAACCATGATTCGCTAAAAACGAATGACTATAAAAAGCAAAGTCACGGCGTGCGCAATTTAAAGTTTCCAGTTCATTAATCTTGCTGCACCCGCAGCAGAGAGCGCTGCGCCAGAATACCTCCTAATTACCGACCAGGGGCCCGCAGTAGAGGAGCTTAGAGCTGACAACGTTCCTCTAACTAACTGTTGGAGGTAATCAGACGGTATTGCATTCTGAAGCTATTATTTCTTCATTATTAACGTCTGCTAATGATGACTATGGGCCTCATGAGAAGACTCAGTCACTGAGCGGGTGATTCAAAGAGCTATTCTTGAAGTATTTTTACGCGGTTACTTCATAAATGAGGGGGTTCGTAGTCCAATGTTGCTGACATAGCTAAAATAGGGCGAGGAACTTAAGACGCTGGACATTGGGGACCTTAGGTGCTGGAGTAGAGATCCCGCACTAGAAAGCGCAGTGTTGTCGTCAACTAGGTGGACAGACGACATTAAGAATTCGCGGGGAGCCGGGAAGTCAGCGCAAATTTGGAGTCCGAATCGGGGCGCCTTTGTCCAGTTGTGGACGTCAATCAGCTGAAACGAGCATAGCATATAAGGTGGAGAGTGCGTGTTCTCTTTCCAAAGATCTCATACCTACATAGCAGATAACTGAGTACTATCTTTTTTACACAATTAGTACTAGGCTGCGATATCACTTTATGGTAAGTGATGATGCAGTAAGCTGTCGGATGTTATCGTACAACTTAGAAGGGTTGAAGCCTCCCACCAGACCAGGCTTGAGCCAAATTAGAAGTTATAAAATTCTTGAGTGTAGTTAAACTAGTAAGGCCGTCAAAAACTGTAAAAGTCAGAACAACGTCTGCTACGTCAGCCACAAAATTACATTTAACAGATTTCTCCTTTATTCACTTACAAAGCGCCAATTTTGTGTCCAATATTGTGAAATAAAAGCTTCCATAAATTGCAAGCACACACACACACACGTTTACAAGCTCACAGCAGCAGGTGTGTGTTTGAGCTGCTTTAACACGTGTGTGTGTGTGTGTGTGTGGCGTGTGAAATAGATGGCGAGAGTGTGCGCAATGAAGTGTGAAGCGTTTTGTTATAAATTGAAGTGTCACAGAGCGACGTAATAACATGAAATACGTCGACTAACAGAAGAGCTTATGCACTTACATAAAATTTTTGTGTTACTTTTTTTGTGTAACCATAAACTTTAGAGTATTTAATACGAATTATTTCACCGCTCCTCTTGTCCAACTATAAGACGCATCCTTTCATAAGAGACAGAATGTTCGCTTGAACATTCTGTCTAGATTCGTCTAAACTCTAGACATTTCATCATTTCAATTTAAAGCCTGTAATTTAGGCCTACGTGAAAGAATAAATAATTTGATTTGATAGATGGACCGAATTAGCTAAAGAGTGTAGAACTTCCATATATATAGAGTCTATGTGTGTCGCTAAAACGCAAATTGTATGAAGGCTACCTTCTGTTAGCTGGTTTATTTTGTGGTCTGCTCTCCAATGTTCCCACAACCCACTCCATCGAATAACTACTACAACGTGACCCAAGCTAAAGTTACGAGTATTTCTATACATATTTTGAAATAGCATTTTCCGGTAACTTTGTCTGCGATTATTCCTGCCCACACAGTGAAAATTTAAAATCAATATCTGTTTTAATCCGTCGATAAGTTTATTGAATCCGTTTAACCAATCTCGGCAAATGTGGGCAAATAATAACTTTATCTTAAACCACCCGAAAACTCAGAAGTGCATGTGTGGGAATCGAATCCTGGACCCTCCATTAGGACCTGCGTCTGAAAAGCACTAGGACAGTTAATCGAAATTAGTTTAGGTTTAATTTATTCTATAATGTTTCCACTGTGCACAGGTAGGGGCAGGTAACCTAATTATATTACTTCATCAGACGTAACAAATATCTCCTGCGTGGGTATAAGGTACCCGTACACCGGGTCTGTTACACCCTTCGAGCCGGCATCGCACAAACTGCGGCTCTGATGAAACATTAATATTTAACAATAACAACCAATTCCAAGAGAGGCCGATTTAATTGCTCTTCAAAATAAATTATACCTTCTACCCTGGAATCACCAGAACATATTTTGAACACCTGTGTAGTGTGAAACTATTTAATACAAAATGTAAGTTATATTTATGATAAAACCCGATACTCCATTGCCTAAAGATGAAAGCCTTCAACGCCTGCATCTTACCGGTCATGACATATTATTATGAAGTAGAAACGTGGACACTCAAGGTAGGCATTGTCCAATATCCACAAGTTCAAAGTCGCTCAGCGTGCTATGGAGAGGGCTGTGCTGGGTGTTTCTCTGAAGGATATAATCCGCAAAGAGTTCGTCCGTAAGAGAGCCAAGGTAAACGCATTAGCCCAACGGATTATAGCAAGGTGAAGTGGCAGTGGGCGGGACATTTATCTGTCGCAGAACTGACGGCCGTTGGGGCAGACGTGTTCTGGAGTGGAGGCCGCGCACCGGTAAGCGCAGCGTAGGACAACCTCCAGCCCGCTGGAACGATGACCTTGTAGCGGTCTTCGATAGCTGACGATAGATGGCGTAACCAGTACCCTAGCACACGCTGACGGAGCTTTCGACGAGCATGCTATATAAAGAAGTTCTGACGTCACACGCTTGGATCACAAGCGGTCCCCAGGCATAACATCTGCCTGGAGGGAATTTTCCCTATTGCCACCAACATCGGCAAAGTGGTAACCCCGACGTGATTTCACCATTCTCCACCAGAGGGCGCACATCAACAGAAGAACACGCAACAAAAACACCGAAGTCACAACGACCGCAACCGCAAGTACCGCAACCGAAACCATCAGCAACTGCATTCATCCGCTACAATATCGAAGAAGCAACCGCAAACCTCATTCCTTACCAGACTCCCAGTCTTGGCCGACCGACTCACTGGTCGCAGACACGTCACCGCCGATCGACTCACTGATCGCGCGGCCGCATTCGTCGGACTCCCGGTTCGAAGGTCACTCACACCTCGCCGGCACGCAGTCCACGAAGTCAACCCGGTATCGCTGACGCACACTTCCACGATGCTGCACGCTGTTGACGCACGCGGATGCCCCACGCGGGCAACGACGACACACGACTTAACAGTCTCAGAAGGGGAGTGATTGTAGCGGTCTTCGATAGCTGACGATAGATGGCGTAACCAGTACCCTAGCACACGCTGACGGAGCTTTCGACGAGCATGCTATATATAGAAGTTCTGACGTCACACGCTTGGATCACAAGCGGTCCCCAGGCATAACATCTGCCTGGAGGGAATTTTCCCTATTGCCCTATCACTGGCAAAACCTGATTAAAGTCGCTGGTAGCAGGATGAGGAAAGCTTCATAGGCTGATCAAGTACCTAAGTTAAGTATCCAAAAATACTCTGATAAAAATATATCAATTTAGAATTAGAACAACAGATCCATACTATTGATATACAGCTATATAGAGCAACTGCAGTTGCTATAGATAAACAGTCCATTCTAGATCCTCTTACTCTACCGTCAAGTTTGAAAAGCTTTTTTGCACCGAGGAAAAAGCGGCATGAAACTCGGCCGTAGCTCATTTTAAAACAATCTGATTATTATTTTTATACCATCTTGTGAGCAGACAGAAGCGAATACACTTGTAAGAAAGGTACACTGTAATTTAAAAATTATTTTTTTGTGTTAGTACTTGTAAGTAAAGTTGTATAAAGAGAAGGTAATCTGCCATCCGAAAAATCTAAAATTAAACTGCTTTTTTCAAAATACTTCAAGAACATATCATTATTACAAAATTGAACATGCTGTTTTAACAACAAACGCCGTTCGATTATTTTCTGAAATTCTTCCTTCCAGACTCCTGTTTGAGATTGTTTTCTAAATTGATCCATCCTCAATAGGAAATAGGTACAGCGCTCGAGCGGGGGAAAACATTGTTTCAATCTATCTCGCAAAGTAAACGCAGATACACAAGCTTTGTGTATTTTTTGCGATAAATTTCAGGAATTTATATTTGGCGAGCTAGAGGGGCTTCAACAGTTAAGTTTAAGAACAGTAATATTTTCTCTAATGCCGCAACTCTCGGGCCAGGGACGTACTGAAGCGGCAGCGTTTTACTTAGCGACGAGCGACAAGCCTTTTATATAATTCCAGTATTCTCTACTCCTTAGAAAATGTAAAAGTGTAATCTGCGATGAATGTATGTGGCTTGCCTTAATAATAATGTTACCAAATTTTTCGAGTTTTTTTTCAATTTAAGGTTCTGATTTCAATTGCTCAATGTTTTCTGTGATTCTAATGCATTGGGAGACACGTTTAAATTGGGAGACGCATGTTCCCAAAGCTATTGGTCGGAACTGCGTCTTATCAGGTTTTAGTTTTTTA
Source organism: Coenonympha arcania (assembly GCA_036785405.1). Lineage (NCBI taxonomy): Eukaryota > Metazoa > Arthropoda > Insecta > Lepidoptera > Nymphalidae > Coenonympha > Coenonympha arcania. The sequence goes on along the minus strand of CM072065.1, from coordinate 95,238 downwards.
TTAAAGCTATCATTTCAAACAATGGTTCAATATACTCCTTATTACATATTTTGATAGATTGGTTGAGATGGAAGATTTGTTGTGCCGCGCCGCGTCGTAGTCCGTAGCTTTGTGGTGTCACATGTCCGCTGTCGCTCTCGCAAGAGGCTCGTGGCCCTACGGCGAGTGCTTTCAGTTTTATGTACGAGGGACTCGCTTGATGCTTCCTAAGTCTTTTGAAACTGGAGAACGGTTTAAGCTTTACTGCTAGCAGCATAGAATTTCCTTTGCGCCAATTAAAACGGTATATGATTTTTTATAGAGGATTCTGATTTTAAAACAAAATATGTATATATGTTTTTCTTTCTCGTACTTGGGCCAATTAGCTTTCAAGGAAGTAAGCGATGTTTACAATATGACAATTGACATAATATTTCTTAGTGACAAGGATTCTTGGATTGCTAGGGGTGTGCTTCTACTTCATCTTAAAAATTATGTAAAAAAATTCATACGATGTAAGAATGACATTTTTGAAAAGAGCAAGTGCCGAGTTTTTTTGCTAGTTTTTCTCGCTACAAACCAGCTTTCGGAACCTGGCGATAAAAATTTGAATTTTCATAAGAGCCTATAATTTCAGCCTATGTGAATAAAAAAGATTTAATTTTAATTTTTAAGGTTACTTGCGATATTAAATCTCGCACTTATTAGGTACAAATCTGTGTAGCGATCGACTTGAGTGCTTGTGATACAACAAGCTATTAATTATTTATTGTCTCTACGACTGCTCGTATTCGACTTTTGGCACGAATTTTAAAATTCTCACTCATTCATGATTTAAATAAATGGCTCAGCACAAAAATAGAAATTCAATACAAATCTTGCATTGATAAGCACGTTACAAAAAATAATAATGCAAGCCAAACCGTTCACTAATCACGTTTTTCAATCTCTATGATTAAATAAATATATCATATTGAAATGATTTATCCGATCTACAAATTGACCATGTGACTTAACGCTGACAAATGCCATTCTCATTTGATCTGAAATGACGCACTCACGTCTTTACATACTTTCTGAAATTGATTATTATCTAAATAAAGATTATTTACTATTAGAATACGCGAAACAGAGTTTCCTAAAAGTAGGTCATTGACATGTATTTTCGACTGCGCAATAAATGGACATTTCATGTTCAACAGAAAACACGACTCTGATTTTATACAAAGGGTTTTAGGTTCCACCCACAAACAATAAAAATAACACTTGCCTACACTGCCGTATGTAAAGTATAATATACCTACTATAATACTCTACCAAGCCAAATCTCATATTTTATCCGAAATCCATACTGGTAGGTTCCACTAGTATTTGTTAGTTAATGAACTATTTTTAGCTTTTATCTATTAGGCTACTACTGTGCTGCTATTTTTCGTGCGGGGGTTATTAACTCTTTTCCAAAATGATTTAAGACATTTTTGGCGGATGATTACTCTATTAAGTGCTTCACGTGTGTCAATATAATCGTTAAATGACAAGTGTAGAGGGTTTTTAATTTTTACTTTATAGCTATTTCAGTTACAGCTAGTAAATTTTTCGTGAAGCACTACCTCAAAACATAAGCCAAAACATAAGCCTTTTTTTATAAAAAACAGTAATACTTGTAGTCTATGATTACAGAACAGAAACATTTTAATTTGCGTCATCGATGACTATGGTAACCTTTGATTGATTGACTTTTTGTACTTTCAAGGGAAAATATTATCATATTTTCATAAGCTTCAGTATTTGGTATCCTGAAAAAAGGGGTGTAATTAGCGGAGAGACGAACAACCATGCTCCCAGAAAGGTTTCGATATCTTCACTTTATTTTAAGTACGGGACCCAAAAAAAGGGTAAAAAGTTCGTTGCGGTCATAAGTCACAGTGTTAATTTGACAAGTCATTATGGTTAATCGATGGCCTAAACCTTAGGGCGGTGTTCCACGGAGCGCTATCGACGATCACGAGCAGTGAGCACCCGCGATCAATCCACGGCCCTATCCCTGCTCCCTAGCCAGCCTTGCTGGACGCGGACTAGCAAGCGTACAGATTGACTACAGATTGGACTCGCTTTTGCGTATCTGAACTTCTACGACGTAGTGTTGACCTAAAACAAATAGAAATAAATTGCAGATTTCCTAATCTCGTCTCATCTTTTCTATAACTCACAGCTGAGCAAAGTTATTCTCTATCAGAATGCGAGGAGTTGAGCTTTAGCTCACCACGCTATCAAATGCGGGTTGGCTGACTTCAATTTTGAGAAAAATATGTTGACTCGCATGTCTACAGATACGCTCTCAATGTTTTCCTTCACCACTAAGTAAACAATATTCAGTTTTCACAAATGCACATTGCTTCTAAAAGACAGAATTTTCAGCATTCGTTCGCACGACCGATCACTGCTTCTGCCATAAGGTACAAAATTATATTGTTAAGATAATAACTATATTTTAGGTATGATTAGGTATGATGAAAATATAGTTATTATCTATATAATAGCAAAAAAAAGCAAAAAATCATACGAAAAATCTAAATTGATAGGGAACAAAAAAATATTGAGTTATTTCCATTCCAGATTCCATCCAATTTAGTTAAGTAAATACCAATACAAAATCATACAATCTTTTGCCTTCTTAGCAATATTATAAGTGTGATAATAAATACTCGTAATGTGTGCGTGAGCGTTCAATCTGTCAGTTCCCACTATTTAAATAGATAAAGATTACAATCATCACTCGTGTTCTCTGTTTATACAAGCTCTACAAGTGGAGAGTCTACGTCGTAGCGCACCGTAGCGCGCCGTAGCGCTACGAGATAGAGCCATATGGCAAACTGTATGGCCGCTAGTCGTTGCCTGCTCGCTCTTGGGTTCCTGCGACCCGTAGTGGTGGTCGCTCGTCCGCCGCACGGCATTCCTCGTCGAGCCGCATCCGCCGCCGCACGCCGCACGCGCCCGCACCGCGCCGCACGACTCCGCACGACGCCGCAGAGCCGCACGAGAGGTGAGTACATACTCATAGCGAACAAAAGAAAACGAAAAAATCTCATACATAATAAATAAGACATGGGTCTTTAAGTTTATTTTCACGTGAAAATTTTCAAGATGGGAAAGTTTGTTACGTAAAAGTTTATAATGCGTCGAAAGTAAATTTTCGAAGTAATGTTTTAACTTTACACGTTTTATAAATTAAGCTCTGTTCGAATTCGTTTCAAATGGATCTTTATAAAGTTTTATGTTAAGAATATGAATATTAAATGTACAAAGATATATTTTTGTTCTTGTCTGGCCCAATAAGTACTAAAAATTTTCAATATAAACTAAATATTATTACTACTAGTACCTACTAGGTTAATAAAATAATGGTAGAAATAAAAATAAATCACAAAATAATTATTATAATACCGGGATAAGAAGATTTTTTATATAAAAAGGAAACTTCTGTCACACGTACTGCTTACACGCAGGGATGTAATGTGAAAAACTACTTAATTTGGAAACGTAGTTCAGAAAGCTTAAATTAATAAGCAAATTTCAACCAATGGGTTAAAATCACTAGGTAAAATAAATCGATATGGAAGTTCTTTCAGGCGTAGATATTTTAATTATATGCCTAGACAGGTATGAAATCGTACATTTTCCGTGAGGGAAAATGTAATAATAGTAGTGAAATAGATTCCGCATTCGGCGCGCCAGCATCGCGAGCGTCGGCAATAAATAACTTTTTAAAGTTCGCTCGATCGGTCGACGGCGAAACTTAGCTCCTAAACGATGAATGTGTTACATAAATCACCCTTCCCCACCACTGCTATCGCTGGTATTATATTGAGTTTATCGGAAACTGTTATACTATTATGTATTTATATTTCCGTAAGCGAAAAGCTTGAAACATGATCACAGGCGGTAAAATTCGCGCAAAATAATATTCCATGAAATATTGACACATAATAATTGAGGTATCAATTGCAAGAGGGTGACCGCGACCTTTCTGCATTACATTCGTTTTACTCTTGGAGCATAGAGGTCCTAGAGGCCGCACGCGACTTCAAAAGTGCGGCAATAAATACTCTGTCAAAGTTTGCATACCCGAAACGTCGCTATATAATTTTTCACGCACACTAGCTTCCTGCACCATACAAATTTCAAATTGACACGTTTACACTACAAGAAAAAGTTGCCGCATTCACGGAGCTGTCGTTGTTAGGTTGGGCTCTATCTATTATCTACCTATTATAAATCTATGCCTTGAAGGTCGAATTTTCAAAAAATCCTTTGTTAGCGGATACCTACGCTATACTACGTTATTGTGGACATTGGTCCACAAAAAACTCCAAAGCCTTGAACATCGTCGTAAGGTTGCCTGTCTGTCGGTATTCTATAGAATATATTTCGGAGAGTGTGCTCAGGAACTTTTTAATTTGGTTCCCCCGTCACCTTTCTACCATAGAACGGCAAGGCATCGTAAAGGCTTCCACCTATACCTAGTCGACGTACCAATGACGCGTATGAAGCGGTTTGATTCCTCGTTCCTGATACGCACTGCAAAGGCCTGGAATACCCTCCCAGGCAGTGTCTTTCCTGCCACTTACAACCCGGGTGCCTTCAAATCAAGAGTGAATAGGCATCTTCTAGGCAAGCGCGTTCTACCTTAGACTGTATCATCACTTTCCATCAGGTGTGATCACTGTCAAGCGCTAGCCTATAACTATATAGTAAAAAAACTGTACACCATAATTCAGCCCGATTCGTCCACTTCCAGTGCTTTAAGGTGCGTTATATGAAGCAGTCAGTCATCTTTTTCATTTATATGTTATCCAGATTATTGCTTGTACTAAAAAATATTTAGGTTTCTAAAGTACTCCAGCGGAGGGCGTGGGCCATTAGCGGATATTTATCGCGGCGCTCGCAGCGTAAGGAGCGGGTCCCGCGGGACGGCACATGTTTTATGAGCACGGGTAAATGTTGGCCGTAGGGGATCGATTGTTTGGTAAAACGTACTGAGTGTACTAACCACTTGACCGACACCCGCTAGCCGACATGTCGGTCTGAAGTAGCGCAACATGAATTTAAATTATCACTGCTTGTTCGCGATCCATGACATGAGTTAGAAATAAGAGATAGATAGGCGCATGCAAGCGTTTACTTTCATCTTAATCTTACAAAACATACAATATAGATAGATAGATAAACACTTTATTACACATAGAATAAAAATGTAAAAAAGAAGAGATAATGAAAACACAAACTTAGGAGTACAACTTGGCGGCCTTATCGCTACATAGCCATTTTTTCCAGGCAACCAATGGCAAACATCCAATATACATTGAGAATTACTCGCGATTGTCTGCCGTTGTTTTCACTAGTTGTTTTTTGCTATTAAGGGATTCAATAATATTGAATAGTAGCAGGTGTTATTTACCGGAAATCAATAATTACTAAGCTAGAAAAATTAAGTTATCTTGCTGCAATCCGCTATCTGAAAAGAATTTTATATGGTCTAATAACATGCTAGTAATAAGCCAAGCACCGCGCAACACCCGCTCTTCCAATCAAGCACGAAAACAAGTTCCCAAGCAAGCAATGCAATCACTACCGATACCGGGACATCCTCAGAAGATGTTGACTTCACAATGCGTTACGCGTATTCTCTTCAGATTGCAGATTATAGCATGATAATTTAATCTTTCTCGCTAATAAGCATTAAATTAAAGACAGTTTCTCGTTTATGTAAAAGTCAAAGTATTTATGTGCTTTTAGATGCTCGTACGCTGCAGTATTTTTTCCAGCAATACAATAAATAAAGCTGGCCAGGTAGCGGTAGCGGGTAAACGGTCGAAAGGCCGGAGTCGCAGCGCTAAATTGGACGGCTATTGGCTCGATGCTAGATACAGCGTAATGGATTGTCGACCGATAGCGATCGCTCCCGTGCTCACTGCGAACATGCATGAGCATGTAGCACACAGAGGCTGAGGCGGAAGCGACCAGGGACAAACCGGGCGCATTGTGAGAACCGGGGTCCTTAACATAATATTTGCCATCTATAAACATTTCTATACAGTAGGTACTACGTATCCTCGATGTAACTACCCTTTTGTCAATAGGTAAATTATTACTTCATAAGTAACAAGTATTTAAAAAATCCAGTGGGGTTTTTAAATAATTGTTAGTTATGACATTTGAATGCAATGACTGATTGCTAAATGGAAACGTATGTATATTTTTGTAATCTTCTTTTATTTTATTTTTTTCATTTTGTTAATCCACACTCGATAGGTTTGGTTACATATATTTACTTACGGCTTACATTTCATTGGCGAAATTCCGCCATTTTTTAAATATATCTAAGGACACTTGGGGTTATCAGACAATTCTAACGATAATTTAACTTAGGAGGTACATTGATAGATAGATGCATTTTTTGTTGTACACCACACAAAAGTATAAGAACATAACTTCAATTTCGCGACCCTATCCCTAAATAGCGATACGATATACGAGGTAATAAGGAAATTCATACACATACAGGTAATTCTCCCTTGGCAGTAGGATAAAAATACCTACGAAAATCAAAGCGTAAGTACTGCTCATTGCAAACTCAGTCTAAGACGTAAAATAGGATTCACACAGTAATGTTCTTGAAAAACGTTTTATACAGCCTAGCATCTTACTTTCATCCCGGTCTCTGTGTGTATCGTGGTTAATCGCACGCACGCGAACAAGCAGGAAACAGTCCGTCTGCATTGTCGTAGGAGGCAACCCACTCACGGCTATTCATTAACTTTATTAGTTTTTAATCCTCCAGGAGAGCTTCAGTTTTCTTGAGATTTTTTCTTTTAAGTCCTGATATTAGCCTATACAATGCCTGTACAGTCTTCTCTTGAAAAAACCTTAATACTGTAAGTAGTGGGGGTATCAAAAGGGGCGGTCGGCGAAAAAATATGTTCGTCATGCAACCACAATTAAAGGCTATATAACACTCATATTATAAAGGCGAAAGTGAAAATATATGCAGAAGAAGTCGCTAGCTGGTATACTAGAGATATATTTAATATTCAATCCATATTTCATCTAAAACTTATCTAAACTTAGTTGGCTCGTGCATTCAAGTTGTCGGTTGGTCTAATCTCAGAGATGTCGTGCTAGAGGCTAGAGCGAACTTTTCAACAACAATTCAATTCATTATTCGATTGAATTCCCGCAATCCAGCAAGTCGGAACTGTTTAAAGCTTCTATAATTGAACAAACAATTCTATTCTACGAGTAGCTTCAAGAAAAAATAAGTGCATTTCGTGCGAGATTTTTAAATGAGAATTTCTGTTAGTGCTTTTACCTAATTTAACTGTTATTACCCACTTTTGTGTCTTTGACTAAGAATTAACGACAAGTTTCATTATTGGAACTTTAATTACCGTAATAGAGAAAACCACGAATTATCAAATGGTTACGTCAGTTATATATGTTTAATTTTTATAATACTTTTACGATTACTACAACTTAGTAGCACGTTATTCGAATAGAACCTAACACTATTCGAATAAAATTTCGGTTCTATTCGAATAAACAAAATACATAGGTGTTTTATGTACTTACTACTTGTACGCGCCGCGCACTGCGAATCGAAGGGAGGCTCGTGGACCCGGGGCCCATCAGCGGGAACCGAGCGTCCCTCGCAGGCCACGGGCGCGGGTGCCCAAATAGGGCGGCACCGAATAAGAAATGAATGCTCGACACCTACCTCGAAAGCGGCCTTCCGCAGATTCTCGGGCCAGGCAGTACCTCGTGACGCCGGGCAGCTTGCGTGTATTGGGTAGTATATGATGGGGTGTGTAGTGAAATAAATATTGTGTAAAATGTTGGGTTGCGATGCAGCACTTTCCCAGGCGGCACGCGTAGGTCGAACGTAGGCGTAGGTAGGGCGAACGGCGTGGAGCTCGCAACACTAACGCGCGGCTCACAATGATGACGCGATACGCGTAAGGATGGGGTTTTCGGCGTAAACGTGAGCGGAAAACCCAAAATTAGATCCAAAAATGACTCAAACAACTATAATCGGCACGACTGCGTTAAATTTAGACCACGCGATGCGATTTTTATGCGCCGGCGCAACGAGAAAGTGGCGCGGGCTATTCCTCCAAAGCGATTCGAGCAACTAACTGCACGGCGCGGCGCGGCGCCGATGCGGCCGGGCCCGCTGTCCCCCGCACCCCCCCGCGGACGGCCGCGGACGCGGCGCGGGGGCAGCTCGCGTCTCGCTTCAACACTCCCCCGCCCGTGGACCCAAGAATTTGGAGTCCACTAAACAAAGGCAAGCGAAACTGGATTGAAACGGCTCGCTTCTCTCAACTACCTATCGGCACCCTTATAGTGGGTCTAACAGTCCGGTCGGACCAGGTGCGGATAACCTCGGCGTGAGACCAAGCGGCCTAGCGTGGCTACAAAAGTCTCAGCGTGGAGAGCGCTCACAAGCTCCCAAATGAACTGCTTTGGTAGCCAGGCAACACGTTGGAGAACCTACTCTGAGGCCAGGCGGACTCATGTTGAGTCAGCCAGCTAGGGCCCCACCAAAGAGTGGTTGACAAGGTCAGCAGCTTCACATCTGTGGGAAGCGCCATCTGCAGGGTTCAGGTGCCCTGATCAACGGGGTTTCCGAAGTCTGAATTTGGGAAACCCGGTTGGCAACAAAACTTCCAAGTTGTGGGGAGCGGCTCGCAGCCAACAAAGGACGACTTCACTGTCCGACCAGGCGTGAACGTCCGTCAGGTCTACCACCGACAGGAGGGACGAACAGGCATGGTCCAGTGGCGCATCAAAGAGCGGCTCCAGACAACTCTAACTGGGGTATTATCAAACGTGACCTAATTGGGCCACTTAAACTTTTATCAAGACAAGGTGGGTTTCGACCTCGCCGGTGTCACGAACAGTTCTCAGATCGGCCACGGCTGCGTACCCTTTTTCGGACGCATCACAAAAGCCGTGGCGACTGGCGTGGCACCTTTCCGGGGGAGGTGGCAACGCGGCATCGAAATCCGACTAACATGCGGATACGAGGCCACAATGGAGAGCCACTCCTGTAGCAATCTCCCTTGAAGCGGCCGGTGGACCAGGGTACCCCGGCTGGGGCGCTGCTAGGAAGGGGGAGGGTCTCCAATACGTTGACCATCCGCCTTCGTCAACCCGTGGTCTTACCATGCGGCTAGCGTCTGGGACGCTGTATGGAGCGCCTCGACCTGTCACGGGTGGATGACGCTCAAGTCGCGGCCCCACATAGAGCGGCGGCAAAAAACTTGGCGCACAGACGTTCGCCTGTGCAGCAGTCAGACCCCCGTCATAATAACGCGAGGGGGGTGTGACCCTCCCTCGGGGGGGTGGAACCCCCCCTCGAGGGGATGAACCCCTAACAGTCCTAGGAGGTTGATGGTCCGCGGGGGATCGTCCAATTGGACTCGTAGGGTGGCCAGGACGAGCGCCCCCGCCCATGGGGGGGGTGCGCGACCCACCGTCCTGGCGACCTGAGCCATTCCTATTGGCACACAAAAGGGCCATGTGGCTTCCTCCACAATGTGGGCAAGGCCGCGGCGGGTGCGGGCAATCTCGCGGGAGATGTCGGCCCAAACACGAAAAGCACCAGCGGCGTGCCGAAGCAAGGCCTCTCCTGGCCGCAACAGGCTTGGCCAGGAAGTGAGGACAAGAGGAGACCTGGTGGCCGGCGTGCCGACAATAAGCACAGGGGGTGGGCTCTGTGGCCTCAGACCCACGGTACTTTGGCACCCGGCGACCCTCGCTTAAGTCGTTACCTCGGGCCGGCCTGTTGGGGCCGCTCACCGACTGGGGGCCGGTCGGTGCCCCACCCCTATTCGGGTTCTCGGACCGTCCTAGGGCCTCTTTCGAGCCGGTAGCACCGGAGTTGTCGGCCTGGAGACACTCCTGCTCTAGAAATTTTAGGAGGTCGGAGAAGGGGGGCAGGTGTGTTGCACCGTCTCCGCCAAACAGCTGCTCGAAGCGGCGCTTAAGCTCCAAGGGCAGGCGAGACAACACTAGGTGCAACAATAAAAAGGACCACTGGTCTACCGGGAGGTCCAACCGTCGCAGGGCATTGGTGGCCACAATGCAAGGGTTGAGCAATGCCTCCCGGAGCTCGGCCACCTCGGTGATCGTAGGCAACTTCAACAATTGCGCTACGTGGGCGTCGGCTAACCGGCGCACATTAGCGTAGCGTCGCGCCAGCAATTCCCTGGCAGTGGTGTAGCTCTCCTCAGAGAGCTTTAGATGGCGGACCAAGTCCAGCGCCTCGCCTTGAAGCGAGGACAGGAGATAGGACTGCTTCTGGCAGGGGGACAGGTCCTTCCTGGCGTGGACCAGACTGTCAAAGAGGTCCAGGAAGCCCATCCACTCCTGCAGCTGCCCGTCAAACTTGGGCAGATCAATGGTGGGCAGTTTGCCCAGCAAGGCCGGCTGTGTGGGAGGTCGGCTGGGGGAGTCAAGCAACGCACTCTGTCGCCGCTTGTCCTCCGCGGCGGATCTGATTTTGTGGGCGGCCTCCACGATGGCATCCGTGAGATCAAAAAATTGATCATAATCCGCCTTCGCGGTCCCTAGAACCTCTGGGGTGCAATCAAGAATGTGCAGGTCCCGAAGGGCCTGCTCAACAGAGGCCTGCCGAGTCCGCACCTGCTCCGCGCGGTGCAATAAGGCGGCCGACCTATCGTCGCGGCCTATCAAACCCGCAGCGGTCGTAGCCCAGCGGAGCTCCGACTGTAATTGAGTCACTAACACTTTTACGTTCGCGGGCATCATGAATCTAAATTATGCGTAAAAACTAAAAACACGAAATAAATTAGGATCGGACGGCGTACTATACGTAAACGCGGTCGGATCGACGAAGCAGCGCGGCAGATGGCGCAGCGCACGGCGAGAACGGCGTGCGACAGCAGCGAACGCGGCGCACAGGCGTAAACAGTTAAGGTTTAGGCTCAGTCAAAATCACTATCGGAATGGCGGTCGATCGCGATCGGAATCGGACGACGATCGAGCGCGTTGGAATCGGACGGCAATCGGGATCGGAATCGGATGACGATCGAGCGCGACCGGAATCGAATGGCGATCGAGATCGGAATCGGATGGCGATCAATCGGGATCGGGATCGGAAGGCGATCGATCGCGATCGGAATCGGAAAATCACTCGCGATCGGACGGCGGTAACGAAATAATTGCAAGCGCGGTCGGATCTACAAGCGGCGCGTGGCGCAGATGACCCGCAGCGTCAACCAGCGCGGCGCGCGAATCAAACGAACGCGTCAGCGAATGCGGCGCGGCGGCGGCGAAGCGGCGGCGGCGGCGCTCGCGGAGCGAACGGCGAGCGCAAGCGCGGCGATACGCGATGACGCGGCGCGCGAGCGGGCGGAGAGCGTCAGCGAGGGCGCCGGCCGGCACGGGCGGCGGCCGGCGCGGGCGGCGGCGCGCGCGCAATGAGCGCGGCTGGCGAGCGAAATATAAACAATAACGCGGCCGAAAGGCGGCGATCAAGCGAGGTATCGTATGGCGTGAACAAACCGCGCTCTGCCTACCAAAAATGTACGCGCCGCGCACTGCGAATCGAAGGGAGGCTCGTGGACCCGGGGCCCATCAGCGGGAACCGAGCGTCCCTCGCAGGCCACGGGCGCGGGTGCCCAAATAGGGCGGCACCGAATAAGAAATGAATGCTCGACACCTACCTCGAAAGCGGCCTTCCGCAGATTCTCGGGCCAGGCAGTACCTCGTGACGCCGGGCAGCTTGCGTGTATTGGGTAGTATATGATGGGGTGTGTAGTGAAATAAATATTGTGTAAAATGTTGGGTTGCGATGCAGCACTTTCCCAGGCGGCACGCGTAGGTCGAACGTAGGCGTAGGTAGGGCGAACGGCGTGGAGCTCGCAACACTAACGCGCGGCTCACAATGATGACGCGATACGCGTAAGGATGGGGTTTTCGGCGTAAACGTGAGCGGAAAACCCAAAATTAGATCCAAAAATGACTCAAACAACTATAATCGGCACGACTGCGTTAAATTTAGACCACGCGATGCGATTTTTATGCGCCGGCGCAACGAGAAAGTGGCGCGGGCTATTCCTCCAAAGCGATTCGAGCAACTAACTGCACGGCGCGGCGCGGCGCCGATGCGGCCGGGCCCGCTGTCCCCCGCACCCCCCCGCGGACGGCCGCGGACGCGGCGCGGGGGCAGCTCGCGTCTCGCTTCAACACTACTTATGTAGGTAATTTTTTTTGAAGATAATTTAAAGTAATTATGTTTATTGAAAATGTTACGATAGAACTTATCGCTTACTAATTCTAATTACTGTGGAGTAGGTAATTATTGGGATTTAAGTATTGTTAGTAATATTTTATCATTTTTACACGAAATCTACTAAGCGTTCTAAGGCGCCTTGTACTAAAAAGAACCCCATACGACTTCGGCTCTATTTTTCGGTAAAATGTCAATACTTTGCAGGTAGTATTTATTTAGAAAATAAGAAAACACGGAAAATATAAATATGTGTGTTGAAATGAATTTCGCGTTTCCATTAGCGAAATCTCCACGAACCGATCGCTTTGTTGTAGAGAATTGTTTTGCTTTGAGCCGTTATACTATCAGCAAGTACCTAATGAAACAGGAGTATACAGTTCATAATGAAAATTGAGTGGAAATTCATTAAGGCAAAATAAAATACAAAATTCTTAAATAACTCGCAAGCCGGGAAAATTCCAACGGAAAATTACTACATTCTGTTCCTGAAGACGCCAATATTATTAGGAGGTAACACGGATGCCTGAAAAGCGTTGATAAGAAGTGTATTAATAATAATTTATTAATACATCAATTAATTATTATGATGGTATCGTTAGAGGTGAACATTTTGAAACACAGCTGTGCTTACCAAACGAACTCTGTATATAAACTCTCTTGAGTTTATATTTCGGTAATATTTTTCTATTTATTCACGGAGAGGTCATACCAGATCTAATAAGATTTACCTCTACATTTTAAATCATAGTAATATTTTGCATGGTAAAAACGATTTTTCTTTCCGTAATCCGTCATTTATTAATCTCCCTCAGGATCCAATTTAGATAAATCCTGGAAAAACCTATTAAACTGATGGCTCTTCACATTGGAATGCGGTGGTGGATGATCGTAAATTTTCGCGAGATTACCTCACCCTGAGCCCAAGGTCTCAGGTATCTATAGACCACTAATAATATCGGCAATTTTTCCCAATTTTTCCTCGCATTTAATAACGCTTCTCATCCGGAAGAGGAAATTCCGATCCGTTACCATTTAAATTATCAGGTATGCAAATACAGACGAGCAGGGCTCTTTGAATACAATGGATTTTCAATTTTCTGCGACAAAACATAAGCTCAGGCAATGTTGTATCTGATTATATAAATGGAACACGTAGCAAGATGATACATTTTTAAACATGATTCGCATTTTATAAATTTTTAGGCAGTAGGTACAGCCTATAATTTAATGCTTCGGTTATGTATGTAAAGAAATTAGCATGTCTGAGAGTTTTCACGATATTCTCAAAGGAGAAACATGCCATCCCGTATTGTATTTTTATGGCTTTTATACATAATGTTTATCAAGAAATACTGATCATATTATATTTCATACTAGCGGAAGCCCGCGACTCCGCACTAATCCCTCGGGAGCCATTGCTTTTCCAGGATAATGTGTTAGAACAGGGTAAGTCCATTCGAAATTTTAGCATTCGGTTGAGTAGTTTTTTCGTGAAAGAGTAACAAACATCCATACACTGCTACATACAAACAAATTTATATAATTGGTGACGATCTCTTTGGTTACGATAAGAACTGTATGTATTGTACTTTTCAACTCAGTTGTAAGGGTGAAACTTTAATATGCAATGTCAAGATTTGACCTAACCACAAATGCTGCATTTAACAAGGTGGCTCCAAACAGAGGTTGAAGAATTGAGGCAAAACATTTGTCACCTAATAAAAAAATCGTTCATTTTCTTCAGGAAAAAATAACGTACAAGTACTCGTACCGTTCCGACATTAAATTTGTACGAAGTTGTATTTGACGCCTCAACATATTAATAAGTGACACATCGCCTCATGCGCCCCACATAACTCACAGCATCGTAACATATAAAATTCATAAGTTCCCCGTTACGTTCATATTTCATTCCAGAAAAAAGCTGTTATCCTGCAAGTTATCCGATACTCATAAATATCGTCTCGATTGCCGGCACTTTTTTGTGAAATTTCCCCAATTTCATATTCAAGGACGGCTTTTAATGTGGATCATTTGTTTTGGAGAAAAACCATCCCATTGGTGTTTTCTTGCGAAGAGAATCTCTGTCATCATTGTCATCGATTGGATGAATATACCTATACATTCTCATTTCATTAATTATCTTATATTAAAATAAGTTTGAAAGGTCGTCGTTTTTAAACAATTAAGTGGTTATAATTTGTAACTGTGAACATAAGTCTTCTTACTCTACAAATTTAATTAAAGTCTCAAACTTACCCGCGTCGGGAGTTGAACCGAGACCTCTCGCTTGAATATCACAACACGATAATTGCACAGGAGGTCGTCTAGAGACTTTCTTACAGTTTCAGGTATAGTTACATCTACATGGGAATTTGAAGACAATGTAAAGCCATTAAAACTTCGCCGGAGATCGTAAATTACAAATGTATCTCAAAGGCTGAGATTGATAGTGGGATGGATATAACTGTGAATGTTGTCGATTATTGTTTCACTGTAGTAGGATCTTTTAACACTGCGCTACTTTCCTTTGGAGAATTCATCTCCTTTTCTACACTTTTCAAGTTACGTATTTGATTCTGTACGTACTCATCTGATGTCAAGTGTAAAAGTTAAAAGGGTGTAAGGTAACCCCAAGCGAATTCTACAAGGTATTGTACCGGAACGCTAAATCGCTCGGCGGTGCGACATTGCTGGTAGAGTGGTAACTGCGGCCGAGACTCCCATCAGACAACCAATATTTCACCAGCAATGTTAAAATTAGAAAGGTATAATACAGTAAAACCACGGAGAAAACCATCTAGTTAGTGATTATGACAAGGCACTTTAATGAATGATCATCAGATTTCATCAGATTTTCTTCGCAATTCACATTAATTAATAACGCCAACGGGCTGTGTTTCAATCAAAGGTATTTCGGTCACCTCTGTGATACTTCAATATAAGTTTTTCGGTTTCAAAAATTCCGAACTTATACACTCAACTTATACACACTCAATAAATAAATGGATTATTGATTTTCATATGTGCGCGATGTATTTCTATAACAATAAGGTTTGTTAGTAAACAAGTTAATTAACTACGTTTAAGCAAAATTTTCGTTACCAAAACGGAAGTTGACTATATTATGTACAGTACAGAGATTATACTGTCGTTGAAACGAATATGCAGCCAATGTCTAGCTGCCACGAGTGCCGCTTAAAAGCTGTTTAAACTATGCAAATGTTTCCAAACTAAAGCACTGTAATTTCCTCGATGGCCGGCGGAAGCTTTAATTTCGTGTGTACACGAGCTATCTCGGCTTGGCACAAACTCTGGGATCGTCGTTACTTATCTTTAGGACCGCTGATTGGGCAGTGGGTACGGCCCTAGTTAAGAATGGAAAGCGTTTGCCTGTAGCCGCCACAGGTCAAGTGAATGTTAGCACACACCTGTTGTAAATTGCAGAAATGTATTCTTTGTTCGCTGAGCCACAATAACTGTAGTTCTTTTAGAAATAAGCTAGGAAAAATGTCTTAAAACGGAATTAGGTATTTTTTAACAAAGAAAGAATAAATTATTTAAATATATTAAATATTAAAAATTATAGTCAAATAAGCAAAAGCAAGCCAAACACTGCCGCCCTCCTAAAGCTCAAATCCAAGTTGCCAAGCAAGCAATGCCACCACCACACACATGCAATACCGTACAAAACTTTTACACCACGCTCGACGCACGTTGCGTCCCGATACGAGGAAAGTCTCATCTTTCACTTTATAAAACTGGTATGGCTTCTATACTAACTATATTGCCTCATTCAATATTTTAAAACAGTTAATATTATGTGCGTTAACAAAATTACTTGAATTTGAATCTGCCGGTAAATGAAGTAGAAGTAAAATGTCCAAAATAACTTAAAAAGTTAGCCCGGTGTTAGAACCTTGGACCGTTATATCCGCTAATCTATTAGTGCTCTACTGCTGGGGATAACAACAATGTATAACGTTTATTACAGCAGCAAGTAGCAACGTGCGTAATTAAGTTACTTTGCGAGGTTAATTCCAGGCGGCCTACTATCTCATTGTCTTTCTTATTTCTCGTCTAATGTTCCGAGGCGAGTAGGTAATAAAGGATCTCCATTGTTTAGATTTGGGGTAATTTTATGTCTTAGTTGTGTACAAACCTAAAAGGACTTGATTACACCTGAGACAATTATGTCGCTTAAGTAAATATTTTTTCTATCCTCGATTTTTATGTGAAGATGCACATACTAAGACTAACTCCATTACTTAAATGAATTGACACATATTTATAGTTGGATAGTTGTAGGTTAATTTTTTTCGGATTTTATTCGAGTAGGTTCTTACTAACTATACTTATATTAAGAAAAAAGGTCCATCCATCCATCCATGAGTTGAAATGGTCAACGTCAATTGGTCCTGCGAGTTATATGCCCTGTATATTGCCATGTCACTTTTGTGTGTAAAGGTTAAAAATTAAAACACACGATATAGCTTTTTTTAATGCTGGTGGCACCATCCCCCCTATCGTTCAATCTGTATAACGCTGCCAATTAAATCAGCTAGAACTGACCGTAAGTGTAGGGCGTGAAATGTGGATTGGCATGATAGGTATATAGCTGTCGGCAAAACAGATTTTCTATGTACTGTATGAGCTGCGACCTGCGACGCGATATCATAAGATAAACTGTCGCAGCACAGGTCTTAAGTGTGGTCGAGCTGTTAAATTATGAAATCTGTGTAATCCCGGCGAGGCTGGCAGCGCCCTTGTTACGTGAAGAGCCCCGGCGCTGCTCGGCGCTCGGCGATATTTAGCGTTTCACGTCGACAGCGCTCGAGAGCACTCCTACTGAAATGCTGAAATATTGGTACACAATAATTATTTAAAAATAGCGCGCTGTTATGAGAATTTGCTTTGTTACGACACGCCCGTTGAAAATGATGGTTTACAATAATTTTATTGTGAATGAGTAGCAACGAAAGGATATTAGTTAATTCATCGGAAAAATCCCTGAATCCGATAGGATTTCACGCCCCTAGCACTGGCAGGTGATGAAAATTTTATCCATCGATCATATCCTTTATACAGGGGATACAATAATTATTTTCTCTACTGGTTTAAGTATGTCATAACGTGGAAAAGTTTTTGTTCATTTTATGGAAGAGGTGTATTACTCTACAACAGGCTATGCTCAAAGAGTTGATATAAGACTTAAGAGGGGAGAGCCTTGTATTATTTCCCCATCCTTGCAGGAGTTTTTGCCTAAAATTTAAATAACTAAACTTTCAGGAAATAAATAAACTTTCAGGAAATGAAAAAACTTGGTTAGAAGGCCTTGCTAAGTTTTTACATTTTTTCACTAATAAAAAGGTACATTAAAGGCAGGTAAAGGCTCTTTTTAAAGAATTCCTTCTTCAAGAAAAAATCCTCAAGGAAGTGGACATGGCGAAGCCCAGATAACGTAACGAAGAATGAGATCGACTTTATCATGTCGGATCGTAGGTGCATATTTGAGGATGTCTCAGTGATAAATAGGTTCAATACCGGTAGCGATCACAGACTTGTCAGAGGCATCTTAAATATGGATCTCCGATTAGAGAGGAACCGTCTGATAAAGTCGACTCTAAGGACAAAATCATTCCAAGCCACAATTGATGAGCAGTTCCAGATTGAGTTGAAAAACCGGTTTGAAGCACTGGAAACCACCCTAGACATTGACCAGAGATTCGATAACTTCGTCGATGTCGTGCGCGATGTGGGCCGTAAATATTGCCAACAGGGGCAAAAACGGGCATCTAAGATCTCCATAGATACCCAAAAACTAATGGAGAAGAGACGGGTGACCTCTCCAGCGGCGGATGAGTGGCACACTCTGAACAAACGCGTTAAAAAGCAAATACGATTCGACCTCCGGCGCTTCAATGCTCGAAATATACAGGACGCGATTGAACAGAATCGAGGTTCGAAGGTATTTACCAAGCGACTTGGGAGGAGCCACTTAACAAAGCTGAGGACACCCGAAGGTAATACCGTTACCTCCCAATCAGAGGTTCTAGGAGAGATTGAAAGATTTTACCAGCAACTATACTCTTCTCATGCTCCAAAAGCGGCTCAGGACGCGCACGACAAACGAGCGACCCTCACCCGTCACTACACCGAGGACATTCCGGACATTGACGTAGGCGAGATGCGAATAGCCCTCGAACAACTCAATAACAACAAGGCGCCGAGTGATGACGGCATTACATCAGAGCTACTGCGTGCAGGAGACACTCCTATCCTGGCAGAGCTGGGAAAGCTGTTCAATGACGTCATCTTGAACGGTACTACGCCGAAGGCATGGAGCAACAGTGTGGTGATCCTTTTCTTTAAAAAGGGCGACAAGGATCTCTTAAAGAACTATAGGCCGATATCACTGTTGAGCCATGTATACAAGTTGTTTTCGAGGGTTTTGACAAATCGCCTCGCCCGAAGACTTGACGAATTCCAACCACCTGAGCAGGCTGGGTTTCGAAAAGGCTATAGCACCGTGGACCACATCCATACCTTAAGGCAGATAATACAGAAGACCGAAGAATATAATTTGCCACTCTGCCTTGGATTTGTGGACTACGAGAAAGCCTTCGACTCTATCGAAACCTGGGCTGTTATGGAGTCTCTGCAGAGGTGCCAGGTCGACTGGCGTTATATCGAGGTGTTGCGAGGTATCTACAACTCCGCCTCAATGACCGTCCAAGTACAGTCTCAGCGCACAAAACCGATTAACTTACGGAGGGGTGTTAGACAGGGGGATGTTATTCCCCGAAACTGTTTAACAGTGCACTTGAAGACGTCTTTAAAACGCTGGACTGGAAAAGACGACGACTAAATATTAATGGAGAATACATCTCGCACCTACGGTTCGCCGACGACGTTGTTATCTTGGCAGAGACTCCTCAGGACCTTGAGGACATGCTGAACAGCCTAAGCCTTTCTTCCAGACGGGTCGGTTTAGGGATTAACGTGGACAAAACCAAGGTCATGTTTAATCAACACGTTGTCCCGAGACAAGTGATCGTCGAAAACGTTGGCATCGAAATTGTCTCTCAATACAATTACCTTGGGCAGACCATTGCGCTAGGCAGAAATAATTTCGATGAAGAAGCCAACAGACGAATACGGCTGGGCTGGGCAGCATTCGGTAAATTGAATCAAGTCTTCTCCTCGTCAATTCCTCAATGCCTGAAAACTAAAGTTTTCAACCAGTGCGTTCTTCCCGTCCTCACGTATGGCGCGGAAACGTGGACACTCACACACGGCCTGATCCACAAATTCAAAGTCGCGCAGCGGGCCATGGAGAGGGCTATGTTAGGAGTTTCCCTGAGGGATAGAATCCGAAATGAGGAGATCCGCAGGAGAACCAAGGTCACTGATATAGCCCAAACCATTAGCAAGCTGAAGTGGCAGTGGGCAGGTCACGCGTGTCGCAGGGGCGATGACCGGTGGAGCCGAAAAGTCCTGGAGTGGAGACCGCGTACAAGTAAGCGTAGCGTGGGGCGTCCTCCAGCTCGTTGGACCGACGACATTAAGCGGGTGGCGGGAAGCGGCTGGATGAGGAAGGCTGAGGACAGGGTGTGGTGGCGCTCACTTGGGAAGGCCTATGTTCAACAGTGGACGTCCGCAGGCTGAAATGATGATGATAATGATGATGAAAAAGGTACATGACATGTTGTACTTGGCTGATGGATATTGTATAAATATTTATTAAAAAAATTAAATAGTATTATTCCATTGCAGGTCTACTTCCTATCTGCGTAAGGAGAATATCAAGTAAGTGCCACAATGATGATAACAATTTTATTGTATTAAATTAATTATTCTTCGAACCCTTTACATTATTATAATCTTTTCAGAAGTATATGAATGTGTATCACAATAGGGAGTATTAAAATATGTTCTAACATCAGTTTAAATGAGCCGTAGGCAAATTTTTTATTACTTTGACGCGAATATTTTGAAAAAAAAATATGCAGAGTATCGTATTAATAATACGTAATCGATGTTTTTATAAATTTTTTAAAAGCCTTCATAATAGTTGCAATGTGAATAACGTTTATCGTTATCATTTTATACTCCAATTCATTATCAGTATTTTATGATATGAGAGTCAATAAACTAAATATAATGAACATTTAATAACATCAAATACTTGGATGAAATGAAAAGTGAAGTCATCCCGTCTTATACGAAGAGCACGCTGTATTCTCTTCCGGCGTGCTCTGTTTGCTCATAACCCATAGCGATTAACACGTAATGAAGTAAGCCCCCCCCCCCCCCCCTCCCTCTCACTCCTACCCTCAACAACTATTTACTGAGAGCACAATTATCCGCGATTGAGATATTTACGAGCGAACTATATTTGAGAGCGAAAGAGCGAAAGAGTATCTTTGCGAGATCGAATCAGAAATGAGGAGATCCGCAAAAGAACCAAAGTGACTAACTGGTTAGTATACGAAAAACTGAAGTGGCAATGGGTTGGGCACATGACCAATGGACGTCGGGGGTTCAAGGTCTTGGAATGGCGGCCACGCACCGGAAATCGCATTTTAGGAGGCCTATGTCCAGCAGTGGACGTCCATTGGCTGAAATGACGACGATGATGACTTTATGTCTAAGTACGTCTAGTTAATATATAAAAAATTCTAAAAATCAATATTTTAATACCTTATTATATTATACAAGAGGATTTGGCAGGCTGAGAGGCGCAGTCAAATCCAACTCGGCCGCCGCGAGCCGTGCTGTGTACCTAGTTACCTACCGGATCTCGTACGTGAGCGGAAAATGGGTTATTTCAACACAGGGGTACATAAATTGGACGTTGTCCAGCGCCTGACAATTCTGTACATTTGTTTGTTCATCCAACACACTTGTGGAACTATAATAAAGGCTAACGCTTGACTGCTATCATACGGCTGATGTTGATGCTGTGATGATAGGTATAGTCTAATGTAGAGTACGTTTGCCTAGAAATTAACTATTTACTCTTGATTTGAAGGTACCAAAGTTTTAGGGGGTGGGGAAAGCGGAGAGCGGGAGAGTATTCCGGCCCCTTGCACTGCATAAGAGAAACTTTGTTTTTGTATATTTGATACGTCAACTATATAGGGCTATAAGCCTCTATAATCACGGACAGCCTTCTGTGCAGAGCATGCATGAAGGAGGACGAAACGCCGGCACACGTGCTACTACGGTGCACCGAAGTGTCGGATCAACGCGAGACCCACTTGGGCTCCTCAGCAACACTCCAAGAAATCCTGTGCGACCTGGGAGGCCTCTTCGGATTCTGGAGTGAGCTCGGCTGGCTGGAGTGATCCGGCGAGGACCCGAATCGGCGACTCCACGCGCAACGGACGAAGAGATTTCGGCCAATCGCGGAAAAGTCCCAGGAGCAGAAAGAAAGAAAGAAGCCTCTATAATACCTAGTTCTATCACAGGGTTCTATGGTGAAAAGGTGACGGGGAATTAAATTAATTAGCTCCTGAGCACACTCCAAAATACATTCTATAGGATACTACAATATTCCACTATTTGCGAAAAACTATATAAAAATTGATTTTGCGCGCCTTCATGATACCCAACCACCTAAAAAGAGTATAAACAGTGTAGTTAGAAATATAATAGTGCATACTGCATTTTTCGTAGCGGAAAATCTCAAGCAAATCCACCTACAGCGTAACGGAGAATATTTCTACTGCCGTGAACTACTTATAAACTCGCAGCTACCTATTAACATAATTAATTACTGAATGCAAGTCTAGCTAAACTTCTTTGAGTAGATTTAAAAAGCTTTTGAAACGGACTTGGTTGTGAATAAAAGATTATATTGACTTTTCTTTGGTGTATTTTTACTGGATTAATTATTATTCATGGCATCATTATACTTTTAGTATTTGCAATGGAGGACGTATTCTGGAATAAACCAAGTCTATCTCGAAATATTTATGTAGGTATATGTACGCGATTTGTGAAGAACCTTTAAATTCATAGGGGTAGTCACGGGCAACAGTTATATACCCTATTATTTATTATTTATGAATGTTAATACTTCTCAAGTGGTTAAGTTTGTACACGCTTGTACTTTGTCAACATCCGTTCAAAGTATAAAGTAGTTCATGTAGATTCGATCACAAGTCTGAAACTCTCGCCTCGCTCCATCGATCCACGATGACCCAAACTTTGACCAATTTAATTATTAAACAACTTGTTCAGCACCGAGCTCCATCTACAATGTGAATTATTATTAGAGAAAGTATCAATTGTTATAATTTAAAGGAGTGGTCACACCTACTACCGTTATTCGTTAACGGCCTACAAGCCGTATTTTAGTGATTTTGAATGAAGTTAGCAAAAACTATAAAGACAATTACTTTCAAATTTACACGTCATGTATTTTGGGTCTTTAATCTAAAATCGCTAAAAAGCAGAAACACGATTGGATAAAATTTTCTCGATAGAAAGTTCTCCCAAAAGTTGCTCCAAAATCTCAGTTTTTCTAGTTTTTATCGGACACTACATTGGATGTAATTGTAATTTTTGTTTTAAAGTGTCGGTAATAATAATATCCAAAAACGCTAAGAAACAGATTTTTGATAACCAGCTTAGTTTTTGAGTAATTAGGTAAAAGGTCGTTTTTCTGCTATATTCTTCCGCGACGCTGCATGTCGCACCTACCAAATCTCCGTGAGAGTGAGAAAGACAAAAATAAATTCAATAAATCCCCTTAACTGGTAGCTTTATTTCTGCAGCCCGTCATCACACGCACTTGATGTGAGCCATGAGTAGAGCTTTAATGTTTTATAGAATTAAAAAAAAATCTTTTTTTCTGTTGCCATTTCCTTTGCCTTTATAACAAGGTATAACAAGGATCATTAACTAAGTTAACATTCCTACGTGACGTTCGAAACGCTTTGACTCACATTTTGAGGCTTCGAGGCGGTCGCAAGACATGCTTCACGGTACAATGATTTCCACAGTATAATATCTTATGGAAGTTCTTAGTACAGCTATAATTATTATAATCATAGAGGAGCAACTGTTAAAATACGAAGAAGTTTCGCAGTCTGCTGAGGTCCTCATTAAATTCTAACGATGACATTTTCTCTACTTATTTCTTAGAATGAAGCTGAGCAATTCCTAATTAGAACTAGAGCTTCTTTTTTTCTCTAGCTGCAATATAGAAAGCTAGCACTATCTTCTTAAACAAATGTATCTAAATTGAATTTGACATTATTATATATGGAAAAGTTTTTTATTTGTGAGTCCATATTATGTTTGTTACTCAATTCCTCATTGAATCGATTCGGTAAAAAATTCTAAATCGGCAAAATCTATACTGGCCGCGGGATTTGGAAAAAATCTGAAACTAGTAACTATTAAATATTTATCTGTTTCTTAAATTGTTTAAGAATTCAAGGTACACGAAGGTATACTTAGGTCGTAGGTGGCATAGGAAACTTTCTTGAAAAACGATAAAATAGTTGATAAATTCGGGAACGGAATTTTTTTACTTCGTGAAAATCCATCATGGATTTCAAATTCAGGGATTTCACGCTGGCGAAGCCGCGGGAGAAACCTAGCTAAACGTATAAACTTAAAATTATAAATATCGCAGTTATTATTTCTCACAGCAAAAAAATTGGATTTCAACATTTCCTGCGCTCAACCCTTGAAACTTGACATTTTATTTGCATCGTACCGTATTGGAACTCGTCCAAGTCTCAATTTGTTCTCATCGGTGCTGCGAAGTTCGCAATCATTGCTCGGAATTCACTACTTGCCGGTAGTTTGCGCTATTTGCTCTGATTCAATAGCCAGCGGAATCTGAAGCGGTCAGCGCGGCGAGGGCCGATTCGCTTAATGAGGCGGGGTGCGACGCGCTCACTCCTCGCGTCTACTAATGATGTTTCACAGGTTGAGAGCTCTCGAGGGAGTGCCGCTGCCGCGTGAGTGCTGAGCGGTGACACTCGGGCGTTTGACAGCCCGCTAACAATTATGCGAGTTTATACCAAACAGCCACTTCGCTTAAGTTTAGTAAAGCAGTGATTTTTTTCATAAACCACTTCAAAACAAAGAATAAATAGAAATAAGTTGGTCTATACCTCAGCTCGTTTTCGCTTTCATCAAATCATCAAATATGAATTACGATTTCTTTCCTAAAAATCTTCAAATTGGTGTAGACAATCTAACTTTATGTATTAGAATTTGAAATCCGGGCTGTGACAGAGTTTTTTTGACAAAAACCACAAAACGTTTACTTTTTTAAATGTAGTTCATTATTACACGAACAACTCGATATTTTACGAACAAAAAAAAGGAAGGAAAAAGAAACTTGCTTAACGAAAAAACAAAGATATATTTTGTCAGACCGTGATAGTATTCGTTAACGTAGCGGCGCGGAGCTTCATCAGTATGCGCGACGCGTGTGTCAGCCGCCTCACTTCACCCGCTGCTCGCTTCACCGGCGCCACACGTTTACTCGTGCGTGAATAATTCACCTCACGCACCACAATACTTGGTTTATTGTATCCTCATTCTATACTTATTGTATGTTATAATAAACAAACGAATTCATTGGTAATTTCTTCTTCTATTTCGGATTTAGTTGCATTTTTAACCCCCGAAGCAAATAGAGGGCTGTAATCATAAGTTTGACGTGATTGTCTGTCTGTGTGTGTGTCTTTCTGTGACATCTCTCAGACGGATGGACCGATTTTGATGCGTTTTTTTCATTAGAAAGTTCCTTGCGGTAGTTCTTAGCTATCACCTATTTGGTTAATTTGGTCCAGTAATGAAAAAGTATCAGCTCTTTTCCAAAATTATATTTATAGGCATTTTTGGCATAATATTATGATTATTGCTTGCTTGGTGTTTAAAGTTAGGTTTCATGACGGAAATGCTTCAGTCATTTATTTTTTATAATAATTGAACGAAGCGGACATGCAACCTCCCTGGCGCAGTGGCGGCGCGCTCGGATTCGAGTGGGAGGTCGCGGGTTCGATTCCCGCCTGGGGCCACTTTGAGATTTTATAATTTCTAAATTGACTCAGGTCTGGTCTGGTGGGAGGCTTCGGCCATGGCTAGTTACCTACCAGCAAAGACGCACCGCCAAGCGATTTATCGTTCCGGTGCGATGCTGTGTAGAAACCGTTGGGGTAAATTTACTTACCCTTCCAAGTTAGTACGATAACATCTTAGACTGCATCATCACTTACCATCAGGTGAGATCGCACTTACTTGTATAGAATAAAAAAATGCAAGGTTTTCAAAACTCACCAATATTCAAGTCAAGCGTTAGTTACAAAAAGGCCAATGAACAAGCAATTCTGCTGCTATTGCTGGTATTATAAATGCTATGTAGTGTGAATGTGTGGAATGGGGAACAAAAATGTAAATGTGAAAGTGGCGAAGAAGTGCGAGAAAATCGCTGTTTGAAGACCGAGGGATCGTCTAACGTTCTGCAGAATGTAGATACGTGAATACGAAATTAAATGTGATATTGGTTGCAAAGCATCGTATTAAATTAAACTCTTATGTTAGGTAATCTGCAGCTACATTATAATCCTTTTTACAGATTTTCGGATAAATTTCGGAGATAGGCATTTTTGGTCAAAAGTTAGTGACGAATTGCCGACGCAGCCGAAAATCGCAAATTTGCACATATCGGATAACGAACCTGGGACCACCTACGTAAAATGAAGCGCGCCAACTGCGCGTCACTGCCCCGTTGGTCTAATGGTGAGCATCATCGACTGTAGATCACGAGGTGCTGGTTTCGATTCCAGAGCGGTACATAAAATTTAGTGTCGGGTTTTTCTATCAGGAAATTCTTACTAGCCTGGAGTATATTGGCGTTGTATCACGTTTCACGACCGTGACTCGGAAAGCACGTTAAGCCTGTCCTAAGCCTGATCTCTTTCCGGTCGTGTAGGAGCTGTCGTCCCATTGTATTATGAGAGACAAGGAATAGAGAGTGCATTTGACGTTGCGTATACACTTGTGCACTACAATATTTCATGCACATGTAGAAAATTGGCCGCTGTGGACGGATCGGATAATCCCAGATTATTCTTACTTTTATTTTCGTATATAATTTGTTAATCCGAGATAAGTACGAAACTTGGTATTGTGTCCCAACTCACAAACGGTTCATCTCTTGCGGACAGCAAAGTTGTAAGTTTCGCAACTAGTTTCATCATTTCGTCATTTTTGTTTGGACAAGTCTGTAACGTAGTATTTGTGTCGTTCAGGGCAATTCCCTCCGCTGCCGAGTACCGGGAGCGAAGTTGTGAGGCTGGTGTTAATCTCGGGCTTGTCGACTCAGCAGAACTTTCCCGATACTTGCGAATTGCGATACAAGTTTGAAGCTGTTTTGACGGGGAATACGAGTCAGGTGGAAGACAGAAGTGGAATTGTATAGTAAGATCTCGTTGTATCGACAAACTGAGTAGTTACTGTCAGCAGATTGAAGTAATCTGTACAAACTGAACATACAGTTTAGTGACTTGCAGGGTCAAAATAAATTGGTTAATATTATGCGACAGGTTAAGCTGAATAAATGAATTATTTATAACGTTCTTGAGACATCCCGGGGACGGCTATAGTAGACAAACGGCCTTATTCTTCAAAGACTTTAATTTCAGTATCACAATAACACCTACGACCGTTCCAAAGCGTTTTGTACACAACCAATAACGCGATCACAATGTAGAGTCATTAAAGTCCCTACACGCACTACACGACGTGTGTCTGTTCGCACGCTTGTCAATAACCACACTAGTGTGGCAAGAGATTGATTGAGTCGGTGCCAGCGGCGCGGTCTGTACAGTCAGTACACACAGCGCGCAGCGCACTGCAGTGCATGATGCTTGATAGTGCCGCCGCGATTGGTTTGTTTGTTCAGCTGCGACTTTACACGTCTCACGTCACCGGCTTAACATTCAATATTCATAAGGATGGATACAATTTACGTAGGGAGTTGTGATATCTGTTACACGTATGTAAACCGTATATGATTAAAACTGTTACTTTATTAGAACACAATATACTTATGTCTTCGAACAGTGAGTTACCACAGTAGATGTTATCATATGAATTCAATATATCGTCAGATCTTAAGAGCAACAGAATTTATGAATAATAAGAAAGCTCAAAAATCATCAGTATGCGATCGTAAAAACTACGAATGAATAAGAAATGGAGAAGTCAGTACCAATACCTGATTAACCGACGTGTCGCAAAACTGAGATGGACAGCTTTTACATTTGATTGACATGAGGACCGGAGGTGGTGCCGTGGCGACCTCTTCCCAGCAAACTTAGTACAATCAAGTCAATCAAATGACTGGGCAAATGACTAGTTACTGGAATCAAGCACAAAAGCAAACAGGTTAACATCGCTTTAGGATGCCCAGTTTAGAACATACATCTTCTAAAAAGATTTAATAATATAAAGAGTTCCTTCCATCTATTTAGTATTGCTTTGATGTCGGTGATATTAAAAGTTATAGGAGATGCCTGTACATATGAAATGTAGCTTCGTAGACCTTCTACGAACAGCTACGTAGCTACTATAAGTACAAACCAAATGTACTAAGTATGAGCGTAAGTTCTACGCCATTGCGATATTGTGTTAAATACTTTATAATTAATACCCTCTAAAGTAACCGTTAACCGCAACGATAAATTAAGTTCGTAAACTGTTATATAAAATATAAAGAAAATAAAATCGTTTTAATTCGTTTCGAGCGCGTTATCAAGTACAAATCACCCGGCGGCCATTTTTAATGAAGTAAATGCGTCATTTCGGCTTTTGTTCTTTAATTGAACTGTGTCATAATAACAGGGTTATTAACTAGCTTCATGCTACCCACAAACCTGTACTTAATAGTGGTAAGCGCCCAACTAAAACCTTCTATCCGGGACTATAACAGAGACTAAACCAAGTAAGAGTTTTTACATAAAAAAATACAAATTATTGCCATTAGTCTATTTTACAAATCCAGTGGGATCATGGACTTTTTCGACAGTAAAAGTCATGTGGCCTGTATTTTATTCAAGGTATAATAAGTCTATTAAACTCTCAGCCGAATCAGTTTATTAGTTTTAGCACGAGAAAATAAAAAACACACACACAAACCTATATACTTACGCACAATTTTTTTTAGAAAAATTTATTCCATTTTTCATTGATTTTAAATACTAATGATATTTAAATCTAAAATGAAAAGCTATTTCCTATAATTACTAGCAGTATCTATTTCAAATTTTAATACAGCCTAGAGTGTAATCATACGACATTAAAGCGACCGCGTTTGTATTTCCAACGTTCAAATAAATGTATTGTGTAGATATAGTTCCTGCTCGCATAATAAATAGAGATCGTCCTCCAACTGCGAGCCCTGAACAAACAACAACCACAAATAAATACTATTCCCATTTGAAGCAAAATAAAGCCACTTCCAAATACAAACTATTCTGTTTCTATTGTATCTGAATTTATATTCTAAGCTGTAAGTACCTACCTATGATATACTCCTACAATACGTACCTAACGAGGGTTAAGAGTATATTTTAAAGGTAAGGGTATGTTTGTTAGTTGATTTGAATGTCCGTTAATAATGCTCCTACCGAGGTAAATAATCTCAGGATCGACTGGTCCAAGTTAAAAAAATATTTTTTGGTTGAATACACCATTTATCGAAATATCGCGCTTTGACCAATAGGAGCAAGAGCATCAATGCAAAATGTTGCAAAAACTGGAGAACTGTACCTTAGAGAACTGTTGGGTGAGCTGCGAAAACAGTTAGTTACACAAAAGGCATGTATGACAGAATTTTATTTTTCAAAATTTCTAAAAAAGTGTCAGTTAGGGTTGACTCATTAAAACAGGCTATGTAAAAACCGAAATTCATGCGGACAAAGCCGCACAGCGGCTCGTAAATAATAATTTCATTTCTAACGAAAGCTCCTGTTCCAGTTGAAATAGCCGAGTTTTACTGTAATTTATGTAGATTGGTTCGTGCGGAGTTTGTTTTACATCGGTCCCCGAGAAGACGTTACAGTTAAGACTGTCCCTAGAACAAAGAGACTGTTTGCGGCAGACGAGGTTACAGTGGCTATAAAACGTGGCAGCACGTCTGTCTTCTTTAGCACTGCCTAACGACTCTGTATCTGCGAACAGCAAAGAATTTACTTTTAGATACTCGTAAATCAGAATAGAATAGAATAGAAAATTCTTTATTTCATATACGCCTAGCATGCAGAGGATCTTATGACGTCAGTCATTTCATTTTACACTGTCTCTTTAATAGACCAGGGTAGAAGCCTTTAAAAATAATAAAAAGTGAAAAAAAAAATTACAGTAGGATGAAACCCATTAGAGAAGGAGGGGAATATGATCAAAATGAAAGGAAAAATAAATTACGGTCGATCCGAGTTCGGGAACAGGGGGGAGGGGGAGTTTAAGGGTAAAAAATGGTTTTCCGTGATTTCCGGCAAAAATACAAGTCCTATGGAAAAAAGTTAAATGGCAAAGTTGTAGGCAATAAAAAGATCTACAACTTTTGGATTTGCAATTTTTTCACATAACCTCAAAACTTAGGTGAAAAATTAAAAAAACCAAGTTTTTGGTTTTTTATATACTATATCTTTTTCAAAAAAAAATTTTTTTCTACGAAACGAGATGGACAAAAATTGTATGGACGCGTTCCCCAGAATTTACAGAGATGATATATGTGTCATTTAATAGTACAAATCTTCTATTCTAAGAAAAAGAAAGTCGCATTTTTATTTGCAATCGTGGCTTAAAATTATTTAGATTTTAAAAAGTTGATTGAGGTTAGGTTTTTAACCGACTTCAAAAAAAGGAGGAGGTTCTCAATTCGTCGGAATCTTTTTTTATTAAATAAACAGATCGAAGTTTTTCTTTTTAAACAATGCTTATATGCTTATTTGCTTAGTAAATATATAATATAGGCGTAGGGAATAAAACCAAACAGGTACATTTTTTAAATATTATTTAATTATTCATCATGTAGTGATAGCAATATAGAATCTAAGAATAACGCAGGCGGAATTATGTTATCTTGATACCTTGCGAAGCCAAGGTACCACAATATTGTCATAATATGTGCACAGCATCCAACCGTCCTATTACCTGCTACACAACTACACCAATATGCTAAGATGGCATCTTTGGGTTGGTCTGGCCTGGATGGCTGCTCATCAAATACAATGTAAGTATAATACTCACGCCTTGACGTATGGCGTGATTTAATGCGAGCTCTCAAAAGGACAGGGTGATTACCTCCTATGTGCATTACAAGTTCCTCGGAAAACTCTAATTCTGGACTGATCTCCACTTCATAAACACCTCGGTGTCTGATGTGTTCACCATAATATGAAGCCGCCTGCTGGACCTGGTATGGGCCTAGTGAAATAAGTTTCAACTCATTTACACTTAACTGTGGAAATGAGTTAAGAGCAGGCAGGCTTGCATCAATACTCCTAAACAAGACTCTTCTTCTATTTAAATTGTTTGATTCAATAAACTCACCTAAATAGTTAGGCATATTTAATCTGGAGGCTGCTATTTCAGCAATTTCCTCTGCATTTACTGGATTTTCCACAACTTTGTGGAATCGATTTATCAAAGCAGCAGCAATCCTATAATCTGCCATCATGTGTGCGGAAGCTAAGTTAAAAAATATGCTCCTAAAGATCTTATAATCTCGCTTAAACCTTCCGTTAACGATTTCCACAACCCATCTACAAAGTGTCACACATCTACTTTTGTTGGCTTGTAGCGTTGTGAGTTGCCTTTCTCCTTGATCTCTGGTTTCAGGTTTATGTACTCTGAAACCAAGAGCTTCTAAGGTGGAAATAGAGTCCCTAAAGCCACGGTCTAAAATAAAAACGTCATTTCTTCGGAAGTATTGATGCAAACTGCCATTGCTAGAAACTAAAAAATTCATGATTTCTGCATCGGTTTGTGTTGCAGCAAAAGGTCCAAACACGTCAATAATATGGCCATCACAACAGACGACCATAAATGGTTTTATTAAGTTGTGGTACTTGTGCAGACTGTACGTCATTTTTTGATATTTATAGTTTGAACTTTTTTGTACACCAAGGTAGGTACCGTCGCATTGTACAATTGCCCATCTATCCGATATATTAGCAAGGGGATTTCCGAACAACTTTTCGGGTATAATGGTGTTTCTTTCAGCTATCTGTTGCCGAGATATATGAGAAACACCAAGATGTAG
Source organism: Coenonympha arcania (assembly GCA_036785405.1). Classification (NCBI taxonomy): domain Eukaryota; kingdom Metazoa; phylum Arthropoda; class Insecta; order Lepidoptera; family Nymphalidae; genus Coenonympha; species Coenonympha arcania. The sequence continues at coordinate 63,637 of CM072065.1, read as the reverse complement.
CGGAACAAAGTGATCAGTGAGACAGTTCCTCACAAGCTTCATTTTGTGTTCTAGCGTGGATTTTGGAATCTTGAAAAGGCTGGAGATCCTTGCATCACTATCACCAGTTCTATATTTAATAAGAAGCATTGCTAATGCACTTTTTGAATTTTTGGAAATAATCGATTGTATTGGTATGCTATTATACAATTCCATAAATTCCTGAGTAGTGCGTCCTGTCCAATAGTGACATATATGACTAGGCATTGATTCTATGTTTTCAAAATCAATAATATTTTCTTCATATTTTTTATCTAGCAAGCTTTCAATTTGTTCAGCTGTAAAAGTATTTATTAAACTTGTGTTATCTAATAATAATTCCCATTCATTGGAATTTAAATGTTCTAGACACACCCTGGCACTACGAGGTACAAAAAGTTTATTATTAAACAGCAATTGAGATTTAATCACAGTAGGTACTAAGTGATTTGGACTCTGCTGACATCCATCAAATATGCATCTTCTAGATGTATTAGCACAACATTTGTAATTCGGTAGAACAATAAAAGGTTCATCTTGAACATTTCTAATAGATGGGCCTGGTGGGAGAGGTGGTGGCGGAGGTATCTCTTGAACACTTCCTATAGATTGGTCTGTTGGGACAGGTGGCGGTGGCGGAAACCTGATAGCATCGAGAATATTTCCTCGAGCCACTTGTCTGTTGGCTCTCACGTAACAGCAATGACATAAATAGTTAGTTGTCCTAACCTGAAACAAATATTATCGTACTATTAACTATTTTCACACTTTAAAGGGGTTGATATGCAATATAATCACACAAGTTATTATGTATCATTGACTTCATTACAGGTACAGTAACATTACCATAATAGGACATCATATACATGATAATATAAGGATTTTGCTTATTTTCTAATTCTTTAGTGTTAATTGTTTAAATAATGACAAAATACACTTACAATGTGCTGATGCCATGATGATACAACTAAGGCGATATGGTTCAATTCTGAAATGTCGTATCTTCTTGTACGGGCGACTGATCTACCACAGCCACGACAGACAAAGACATGTCCAATTTGCCTTTCCCGTGAATTAGTGGCAAGACATCTAGATAAAATGTCATAGCAGGTGCCACAAACGCAGCTATGAGGTGATATCTGTAAAAGTAAAAGAAAAACTATTATTTAAAGCAATGAACTATTATTTGAAGCTATGGGCTGGTTGTGATAACATTATATTAAGCGGAACTATAGTTTACCTCACTAGTTAACCACTCTGATAAAATATTAGTCATATCAGGAGGTAATGACGATATTTCATGTCGCCGTATACGTTCTCTAATAGCGATGCCACAATTAATACACGCTTGAATAAGGTCCATTTTCCTGAGCTAACACTACACAATCACACATGAAGTTTGTAATAATTAGTGGAGCACTCGCGTGGGGCATCGACACTATTTATTAAAGGTAAAACTGGTAAAACGAAAATCACAGGTACACGTTACAAAACAAGGGCAACCTGTGACAGGACAGGAGTTAGTTTTCTGTTTTCTGTTTTGTGGTCTATGGTGATCGCCGAATGCTGCGATGACAGATGAATGAAACAGAATGTCAAGCAACGACATTCGTCAAGCATAGAGACCACAGAACCAAAGACACAGGCCAACAATGGCTACATGCAAAAATATGTAAACCATCTGTGACTATCGTAATGCTTTATTTATTATTATATTAAGTTTATACACGCCTACATATTATATATAATTAATTTTAAGTAGAGTTGATTGGCAACATATACATAATATAAAGAATTCTTAACAAATATTTTTACGCTTTTCTGACCATTTGTGACCTTAGTCTGTGGTAGTCTTAAAAAACTTCCACTCAGGGCCGTAAACTAAAAAAAAGACGGCAAAATCTTGGACAAAATCAATTTAACTTCTTATTATTTTCAGTTTTTTTCAGCAACTGCTTTTAAATGTAAATAGTTATTCAAAATTAATTGCGTATTTTACCTGAAATTATTATAATACTTTTATGTTTGTACAGCCTGGGGAAAATTTTGTCCATCTCGTTTGGTGAATAACTTACCATATTATGTCCCAAATACATTGTAATTTATTTGATTTAAAATATTTATTTTTTCGCCTTATTTTAACTTAATATAAAAAGCACCCTAATTTTCAATCGAAAATTCTTTTTGGTTTCAAAAATTATCGACCCTGGTCTATAATGGTGATAAGTATTTCACGGAATTAAGTTTACGAGGGTTCACAAATACGCCCTGCCGCTGAAGCCCACAAAAAACTCAGCCGGGTATTCTTTTGGCTATCATATTATAGCTTTGTTTTTCATCAAATACCCACAACACAGTCTCACAGAAAAGTGCAATCAGTCGAAGTGCTTCCGACAAGATGTCCAAATACAATCTACAAAATGTACAGATACACGAATAATATCTAAAACTTTTTAATAAAAGCTAAGATTCAATCTTTTATCGGCAACATCGTCGAGAGAGCCTCGCCAAGTCGCCAACAGATAAAAATGTATTTTGTCAATATTGCTTCGGAGTCTCATCGAAAATTTTAAAAATGGCAGTGTACATCCGAGTCGGTAACTAACGTAAACGTAACATTATGTTTAAAGTTACGTCACCCAACACTAGCGCAACTGCCGGCGCGTTTTTGACACATTTTAACGAAATATACAATATCCTTTTGCTACGGAGTGCTTGAAAGTAGCGGGTTGAATTCCGTGACAGCATAGTGCTATTTTTTGGCAACAGCTCCCGAGGAAAATGAACGACGAAATTTTATCTCGAGTTGGAACAAAAGCAGTCTCAGCACATAGATACTACTGTATTGTACATAAAAGTTGAAAGGTTTCTGTTTCTATTATTTCTAGTCAAATTCCGGTTTTATATCATTTATATGAAAAACACCCAGACATTGAAAAACATTCATGCTCATCACACAAATATTTACCAGTAGTGGGAATCGAACCCACGACCTCCGGCGCAGACGGCAGGTTCGCTTCCATTACGCCATTCGGAATTCGTCTAAAGTGATCGTAGAGTCCGATATTTAATCCGTACCTGTTAGTGAGGCGTATGAGAAAGAATCAATGTTTGATATTCCCACGAATTAGTTGGTTAACCCTCAAACTGATCTAAAATTTTCACATTCTTAACGATTGAAACAATTTAACAGCAAATTTTAGCAAAATTAGGACTTAAAATAAACTAATCTCACAATAACATTCCCTTTTATGCGACTATGAACAAAGTATCAGTACCCAGTGGAGTGATATTTAAGATGAACCAATTAGAGCTTTATCAAAAGCCTGAACGTGGCGATACCTATTTAAAATAAATCGTAAATACCTTCCGAAACCTTGAAGCGTCATCCGCGAGTGTTTTCATTTAATCGATACCCTTATTCTGAAAACATTTTCTAATCAAGAAGAGTTTGAAACAGTTTACCGACCTGTGAAAATACCGGAGTTCAAATAGTCACTATAACCATTATTATGATCACTAACACGGAAACTATCAATCGTGGTTAATACATTTAACTAAATCTTATAGCAAAAACTAGTTTATTTATTCTTTTCATTCCTACAAAAGTACACTCGATAGAGAAAGAAATATTTACTCAAGAAAATATACGCTCATTTTACATTAATGATCACAACTCGAAAATATATAAGAACCTACTAGACCCTAGAGAATAACAAAAGGTTGCGGCAAAAAACTTGAGACGGAGGCTTCGTAAAAATGTACAACAGTCCAACTAAGACACTGACTCGGAGAAAAGTAAACAATTTCCCGAAATAAAAAACAACAGAATGGCAAGTTATGTAAAAGTTTTGCCTCCGAAGCGTAATATCGTGAGGAAATATTGGAGATTCAAACGACGGCAAAAACCAGCGTCACTCGCCTGCTGAAGTGACACCTGACACCACCAAAAATATGGCGACCGAAGCCGGACCAGAGACCGCAGAATTATGTATGAGGTATATTTGCACTGGCCCATATTGAATACGACCTTAGTTTTATTTACGTAACGCTTTTGTAAGAGTATGTTAAATCATCTCAAACCAAAATATCCGTCTCATGGAGAGATTTATAGATGGACATAAACTTCTAAACGTGGAATAGCAGTGAAATACACAAAGCACTATTTGGTCTTGCTCTATCAGTGGTAATTTGATGATTGAGGGACATAGACCAAAACAACATTTTTTCATTGTTTTTATTAGTACTTAGTACGAGGGTAAGAGTGAAACTGTTAAAAGAGTCCTGCACAATACGTTTTACGGAAGAGAACGTGGAGTGGGGCTTATACATATGCACTTGTGAAGTTGTTTGAACCTGCCATCCACAATTATGTCTCTCTAATCGACCGCCGTAACATATTTGGCCAATTTAACAGAAAATGTAATACGAGTACATCTGTGCGGTTATTACAAGTTATTGGATTAATTTTGATTCGAATCTCGCCAAACAATCTAAATATGTGGACTGGACTTGAGAGTAACCGAAAACGAATAACGATATCGAATTTTTAGCGTTATTGTCAACTTCTGGTTCAAATAGTCCTAACCTATTAGCATCAGGTATATCGCAAACAAGTAATAATAGTCTGTTTGGGTCCGGGCTGAATATAATTATTTTCATATATCGTTTAACAGGCTATTTTGGATTGTTAAATAAAATAAAAGGTAATACTATTCGCAAAAATAAAGAGGCTTAACAATTGTTTCGTCCCAAGAATTCATTCCCATTACAGGTTAATTAAATGATCATATTTTTCTGTAACGAGCGCACTTCGTACCCGTGTTTCAGTCTCAACGCGGCTCTTAGCCCCCCGCGGGGTCTCTGAGCCTCGACGCGATGTGACGCCGCGGGGTCTTTAGTCGTGACGGAACCCCCCGCGGGGTCCCTCGGCAACATCGTGGCGAATTACTTCATTGGCTGAAAAACACACGCCATTGCGTCGTCGAGCTCCCCGGGGATATTTGCTGTTTATTGCTTTACCAAACAATTTTGAGACACATTTCAGCAAACAACTTGACTTAGCCTTTACCCGTAAAATTCACAGATTCATGCTTTAGAAATTCAGAGTTATAATGTTATGTTATGAATTTTTTTTGCGTGGATAATATTAAGTGACCAGGCGAGAACCCGCATCGGCGACTCAATGGGCAACTAACTAAGGATTTCGGCTAATCGCGAAAAAGTCCCCGGGGATAGAAGAAGAAGAAGAAGATGTTAATATTAAGATTTTTTTACACAGAAAGTTAAGCGATACTTCACGCCCGAACAGCTTCTGACGCTATATGAGGCCCAGGTGCGTTCCGGCATGAGTACTGTAGTCACTTTTGGGATGGTTCTGCCAAGTATCAGCTCGATGCATTGGACTCGGTTGATCGCCGCGCTCGCAGAATAATCGGCAAGGAATCGCTAACGCGGGCAAAACTGCTCAGCTTACAACATCGACGCAACGTTGCCTGTTTAGCGGTTTTTTACAGGATATACTTTGATGAGTGTGCTCAAAAACTACATAACCTTGTACCTCCTTCACCTTTCTACCATAGGACTGCAAGACACCGAGAGTGGTGGCATCCTTATGTGGTTGACGTCCAACAAACTCGCACGAAACGTTTCTGATACGAACCGCTAAGGTGCGGAACGCCCTTCCAGCCTCCGTGTTTCCAGCCAAGTACAATCTAGATGCTTTCAAGAGAGGAGTGAATAGGCGTTTTCTAGGCAAGCGCGCTCCATCCTAGACCTTATCATTGCTTTCCATCAGGCTTGATTGTCGTCAAGCGTAAGCCTATCTTCAGTAATAAAAATAAAACAGAAAGCTGTAAAATCGCGGTACCAGTAGGTAACTCGCAAACTAAAGTTAATCTCTCGAAACTAAAGTAGATAAGTATTATCTTAGGACACGTGCCCGCACTTCCGCTTTGTTATAAAAGTTTTTAGTGCGCAGCGGTTGAGAAGGAGTTTAGTTTTAAGTTTATCCTTTAAGCACCTCTGGAAACATCTGGCTTGAGTGCTAACTACCTATTAGCGTGAGTTATATCAGGTCTTACCCGCTTTATTATCGTTCACCGTTGAAACTATCACTGCGGTAATCTTTTTATTAAACTACTTCCTTGGAAAAGTTGCTAATTTGACAAAGACGGTAATATAAATGTAGCACCAAACATACCTTAAATGATTCTGAAACATACCTTGATGAATCTTAATGACTGTAAGCTATGAATGTTTGTAATTAAAAATAATATCCGTCTTTCATAAGGGTTTTTTTAGGTTTTCATAAGGGGATTAATTATTATTTATATTAATAACATTATACATAGGATGGTTCTACAATATTGTAAAAACTACCTATGTATTTTTAACGATTCATTAGTACTTTCCTTTTTTATTAGCCAAATATTTTCAAGATTCAAGTTGGTACCAAGAACTGATTACTTTATTGTTTTCGAACCATTCATTTGAACTTATTGACCATTTTTACAAATGAATAAATAGTATACGATGATGCACCAGGGATAATATTTTTGTATCTTTGTGTAAATTGGTCGATATTTATCACGATAATTGTTGGAGCTTTAATAGAAAATGCTGATCAATTAGCTGCTGAAAAATAACTAAACAATTCAAAATTCATTAATATTGGGTCTGCGAAAAATTCCGCGGTAGGCAGCTTTTTATACCCATTATCCAAGTCGGTGCAATTCCAGTTAAGACAAAACGTGTAGATGCATAAAGCTGTACGAAGCCAGGGGAGACCAGAGAAGGGTTGCTAGTTAGTTAGAAAAGAAATTTTACAAAACATAACGGATGTTTCAGTGAGAACTATCGCAAGCGCATTTTTGTGGCGGATCTCACGTTGTAATGTTCTAATAAAACTCGTATGGCGGTTAGCTCAAGACTGGCCTTTATTGAGACGAATTATTAAACTACCCACTTTACAGTTGACACATGATAAATGATAATATATTGCACTCTCCCTCCACGAAAGAAAAAAAAAATATATATGAGAAAGCGGGAGAAAGAAAAAAAATGAGAATAGAGAAAAACTTACAAGTAGATACCACCACCGTTTAACAGAAATAGCAAAAAGAAAATAAATCAAAATGGGAACTATATAAACTTAAAAATACGTCTAATGTTCTACCTAGTTTGTAAGCGAACTTATAACTAAGTGAACTGAACTAACGATAAAATATGTAAACTGTCATCGTTACAAATGTAATTATTAAACTCTGTTTAACAATCCTTTGTGTTTTTTTTTTTAAATATAAATTAAAATATTATGTACATCATAATCATAATATCATATAAAAATCACCTTCAGTATAAAGTAAATAACTAGGTATAATGGGTAACTGAAAACAAAAAGCAAACAAAATGTGCGTAACATCTCTTACGTCACATTAAAAGATTCTGCGTAACTAGGAAACCTCGAGGCCAGTGCAATCGCATACTTCTTGTGAATAAATACGAAATATGTTAAGGTAGGTATACTAGATGTTTTTTTTTTTTTTTATATCAATTTGTAATTGGGCTTTTTTGTACGTGGACGAAGCTTGCGTCGTGCAGGTGGAGAGGGTGAATACGCACCTGTCCCCGTCTTTTGCTCACTCGGCGGTGAGGTCGCCGTTCCTGCTGGCACTGGTGCAGGCGAGGGCGTCAGCGGCACTTCCGCACCCGCTGCTGCGCTCACGCCTGACACGTGTTGCGGAGACGCCTGTAACGTCTCTTTCGTATTGGGTATACCTACCTGACTATTGTCGGGGGAACCGATAGCCCACGAATAACGTTTTGATTTGTTCAGGATCATTTGATCGACGTGTTTGCCGCTCAATTCCTTACCTGGCTTATCTGTGCTCACCTTATAGGTGACTGCACCTGTGCGTTCAACTACCGTTCCTTCCTTCCATTTGTTTCCGATTTTCGAGAAGTTCCTAACCATAACTGAATCACCCGGTGAGAATTCCCGCGGCGTGCCACCAGCATGCGTTACCTGCCTCAGCTGTGCTGCTCCCACGCATTGCGCCGTGCTTGGCGCACGCAACTGATCTAAGCGAGTGCGTAAGCGTCGCCCGAACATTGCGACGGCGGGCTCTTTCTGTGTGCTGCAGTGTGCACTGTTGTGGTATTGTAAAAGAAACTTATTTATGGCAGTTTCAACGCTCACTCCATCCACGGTGGCCTTTTTCATTACCTTTTTTATAGTTTTAACGGCATTTTCTGCCGCTCCATTGCTCGCTGGATGGTATGGGGTGGCGAGGACGTGTTGAATCCCATTTTTTTTTAGAAAGGTCTCAAATTCTGATGACGTCAGTGGGGGCCCGCCGTCGGAAACCACTTGCTTTGGCAAGCCAAAGCGACCAAAAAGAGCACCTAACTTACCTATAAGCATCTTGGCTGACGTACCAGTGTTCATCGCCATCACTTCAATCCATTTGGAGTGCGCATCAATAACCACCAGGTACTGCTTCCCTTGATAATATAAAAAATCTAAGTGAAGTCTAACCCACGGTTCTTGCGGCCAGACGTACGGCGCGACAGGCGCTCGGGGCGGCGCGTCGCGTGTCTCTCGGCACGCCGGGCACGCGCGCGCTCGCTGCTCCAAGTCCGAATCCAGCTGTGGCCACCATACGAAGTTACGGGCTATTTGCTTCATTCTGACGATACCCACGTGACCTTCGTGGATTTCTTCGACGACCTTGCAGCGTAATCTTTTAGGAATGACCACTCGATAGCCCCAAAGTACACAGCCGTGATCGATTTGCAGGTTTTCCTTGCGATGAAAGTAGGGTTTTTCATTTTCTATTTCCGTTTGCGCTGGCCACCCGCTTAATATGTATGAATAGATTTTACACAGAATGTCATCTTTCATAGTTGCCCTCGCAATGTCCCTATGATTTAGGGGAAACGTATCTTCAACGTAATGCAGATACGTCGCCTCCTCCTCGTCGTCAGACACTTTACCTTTAGACACGACCGTTAGACGCAGGCGAGACAGTCCATCTGCATTGCCATTCTTATCCGTAGTCACAAACTGTACATCGAAATCGTATGCGGCCAAGCGCACTGCATACCGTTGCAATCGACTGGCTGCAGTTTGCGGTATCCCATGTTTGGGCCCAAAAATATACGAAAGTGCCTTATGGTCACTACGCAAGGTAAACTTACGGCCGAATAAATACTGATGGTGTTTAGCGACCCCGAACACTATCGCCAGAGCCTCCTTATCGACCATCGAGTAGCGGCGCTCCGCCAAATTCAATGTACGCGATGCACAGCACAGTATGCGCTCGCTACCATCCGGATACACCTGCGAAAGGATCGATCCGACGCCGTATGCAGAACTATCTACAGCTAACACCAGTTCCAGCTGTGGGTCGTAGTGTGCTAGTGCTGGGCCACTTACCAGTTGCTCCTTTATTTGATCGAAAGCCTTCTGACACGCTTCCGTCCACCGCCAACGAGCGCCCTTCGCCAACAAAGAATAAAGTGGATGCAATGTTGTGCTAATATTTGGGAGAAATCGAGCGTAATAGTTCATCAACCCTAGTGCTGCCCTCAATTGTGAAACATTTTGAGGTACAGGTAAATTCGCAATTGCAGCCACCTTATCCTTGTCTGTGAATAAACCGTGTCGGTTTATTCTGTATCCTAAATAACAAACTTCGTCTTTGAAAAAATCACATTTCTCAAATTTAATGCACAAGCCGGCCTCTTGTAGTCTACTCAGGACCGCTTTTAAATTTTTCATATGTGCTGCTTTATTGACTCCAGTTACACAAATATCATCGATAAAACAAACCACATTATCAATACCACTTAGTGTTTCCTCGATCAATTTTTGAAACATTTCAGGTAAACACTTTAAGCCAAAGGGTGCTCTCTTATACATAAAGGTGCCTATGTGCGTAGTAATAGCCGTAAGTGGCTGTGAGGATTCATGTAGATTTAATTGTAAATATGCGTTCTTTAAATCTAACTTAGTAAATTGCTCTCCGCCACTCAGCGCTGCGAATAGCTGTTCGACGCGCGGCAACGGATAGTGAAAATCTTTTAATTGTTTATTTACCGTGATCTTATAGTCGCCACATATGCGTATCGAACCATCGCGCTTTATAATCGGTACAATAGGTGTACCGTAATCGGATCGGTCCACCTTCACTATAATGCCCTCTGCCTGTAAACGCTCTAATTCTCGCTCGACAGGTAAACGCAGCGCCAGGGGTATAGGACGAGCTTTGCAGAATATCGGCTCGGCGTCTTTTAATTGCAGTTTACTTAATCTCGCTTTTAAAGGTGCCAATGCCCTCTTTGAACACATCGGGAAATTCTTGTCTTAGACTCGAAATTATTTGATTTTGATGAATATTATTATTCGCAATGTTAAAAAGATTGATATATTTTAATTTTAATTTACGAATCCACAGACGGCCCATCAATGGCGGTCCTCCGTTGCTTATAATAAATAGCGGTAAGACAGCCGTCTCGCTCTCGTGTGACACGTTTACATCGATTCGTCCGATCGGTACGATCGTGTCACCCGAGTACGACCGGAACCTGACTTCATCCTTTATAATTGGTAAATGTGCGAAATTTGTGTCGTAGAATTTCTTCGACACGGCCGATATTCTGCTGCCCGTGTCTATTTCGAATCTTATTTTTTTATTTTCCACCTTAACACTCAAATAGTAAGGGTCATCTTTACGCTTCGCCATCGTGAAGTGATATAATCCGTCACTCGCGTCACTTTCGGACTCACTTTGCACTATATAATTTTGAGATTTGGGTTGATCACTTTTACCTTTTTTAACACTGGAACACCGCACAGCCAGGTGTCCTTTACTATTACACAAACTGCAGGTGTGGAAGCGAAATCGGCACCTGGATTGTAGATGGTTAGGTTTGCCACACCGCCAGCAGACGAGGCGCTGCCCCCGCGCGCCGCCGGCGCCCCCGGCCGCCACCGCCACGCGGTGCACGCCGTCTCCCGTCTGCCCGAGTCCTGAGCTCCCTGCGCCCGGCGCCGCCACGGCCGCACTCCCGCTGGAGGCCGCCACCTCGGCGTGGCGATCGGCGGCTTCTAAGGCGAGCGCCAGCGTCACCGCCTTGCTGTAGTCTAGCGTAGGTTCCGCGAACAGTTGCGAACGCATCTCCTCGCTTCGCAAGCCCGACACGAACTGGTCTCTGATGTTCTCCTCCAGCAGCGCCCCAAAATTACAATGCGCCGCCAGATGTTTTAGTTTTTGTAGAAACGCGCCGACGTTTTCATTTTCCGCCTGTCGTCTAAGTCGAAATATGTGTCGCTCGGCTATTTCCGATCGCTTCGGCTCCAGGTGTTCCCGGACGAGCGCCACCAACTCCTCGAATTCTTTGTCCTCGGGGTTGTCCGGTGAACTCAAGTCGCACATCAGCTCGTACGTGGCCGCGCCGACGTGCGTCACCAACGTGGCCACTCGTAGCTCACGCCCGATTGAATTGAGCAAAATATATTGTTCGACTAGACGCACGTAAGCGTCCCATTTAGCCCCGCCATGAATATCGAATTCATGTAATTTCCCGAAGGGCATTTCACTAGTTTTTCACTATAAATTCCTAAAAGACTGCGCCACTGTAATGTTCTAATAAAACTCGTATGGCGGTTAGCTCAAGACTGGCCTTTATTGAGACGAATTATTAAACTACCCACTTTACAGTTGACACATGATAAATGATAATATATTGCAAGCATCAGAAGGTGTTGGCAAAACTCCCACAATATTTGCACAAAGCGCTTCCCGCCGCACCCCGCACCCCGCACCGCACGTCGTGTTGTGAGCCGGTGACATCAAAGCGTTTGTGCCGCCAGCTGAAACTGCGCCGTGACAGCGCGTGAAAAATGAAAACGCTTAAGCCTGCTCTCCACCAGTCCAGTAACTAGCGGCCAGTAGGATAAGTCCAGGTTTTACTACAAATTACGAGTGAACTTGCTTTGAATAGACGAAACCGATTACTCCATATATCAATGTTTCCGCTGATGAGAGATATTATGATGAAACGAGCTGTATCCACCTGACGTTAAATGATACGCCTGCTCGTGTTCATTTTATGATATTGCAATAAAAATATGGAACACATCACATAACATCAATTAACATTAGGTAAAGTTCTTGCTCGTCTCATAATACTTTGTTGTGAAAAAAGCTGCTGACTTGACAATAGACAATAATATCTCAGACTATAATTTCACATGAGAGTAGGTACAATAACTTTCAAACGTTATAAGCCTACAACCGCTGCCTACAACTGAAGAAATACTGCGTCAATCTTATTATTATTCTACTTTTAATACGGATCGTGGCCGGGAACTATCCCAGTGAAAACCAGCTTTAACGTTGACAAACAAACAGTCACTTCGACCTTGTAGAAGGCCTGGGGCCTTGCGCGACAGGCTTCCATACGTTTGCCCAATGCTCGTATTTTATACTAGCATGTAAAAGTTTACGCCCTAGTTTTTATAGTGAACTCGTTTACATCGTTTTCTCTTTGGAGACTAGCAAAAACTGAAAACACAATCATTACTATGTTCAAATACGTTGTTGTTTTCATCCTTTCGTAAGCATCATTATCAGCTATCCCTTTTCTAAGATTGAAAGGGATTTGGCCCTACACGCTAGCCACGTGGGGATTGACGGACTTCAATACCATTTAGAACATTATGGTAAACACTCAGGCATACAGGTTTTCCGTTAATTTTCGCAAACGCAACTTTCAAGCAACTAAAAAGGCTGCCTATTCCGAATGATAATTCGATTTATAGATTTCACTTTAATTAAAAATTGCACTTAAACGAGTCGATCTAAAAATGTAATTTAAATGTTAAAAAGGAGCGCGAAGCGCTTAAATCGGCGCGAAGTGTTTCGGAACAATTTAATTTCTCCGTTAACGCTCCGTTAGATAAATTAATTCGCTGCTTTAATTAAGATACGAATATTCGAATACCGGCCAAGTGCCAGGACTCGAACAACGACGAGGGTTCCGCATCACTTCACAATGCTGAAAGTCTTCTCGCCGCTAGCCTTGAGTTGATTTTATCTTAAAATACGTGTTCCTAGATATATTCTACTAACAATTACTGAATATGTGTAGTTTCAAAAAAAAGTTTAAGAAAAAGAATGATACCGTTTTGTTGTTTAGTGTGGTTTAGCATCGAAACAGGCTTTTTTTCAAATGCCCACCATTTTCGTAGACATTAGAGTATCATAATATTATATTATCTAGCTTTTGACGTCGCTAAGTTTATTATTTAGCACTCTAAACAATATTCAAATTATGAAAAGCCTTTCTTTAAACATTCCTTTGTGATTCAGAAATTCGGTTGTAATCGTATGCGCAACATAATACCGTAACATACATACACAGCAATAGAACCGTGCTAAATATTTTGGCAGAGAACCCAAAAAACGAAATTATGCGTCTTCTTGCAAAGAGTTGGTAATTAATATTTAAATTGTGTCGTAAAGAGCAGCGGACAGCGCGGCAGGGGACTGAGGTACAACCGACAGGGGATAGAGGACCAAGGACGGGGGACAGGGGACAAGAGGGAATGGCTACTGCCGATTCGGGTATATGAGCGCCGGTATTGTTTTAGATAATACACAAATCCTTTCAAATTAAATAATTCCGTGAATTTTTCTTTTTCAACTTTAATAAAATGATTTCAGCACGTAGGTTTATTCCCACGGTTTTTTGAACGGGAAAGAAAAGGGCAAGTACGGAATATAAATAATAATAAGAGTAAATAAGGAAGTCCTTTGTCTACAGCAATTTACATTTATTTGAAGGAAGATTTTTTCTCTGTGCGCTTGGAGGTAATTTCCATTATATACATCTGGATATTTTTGAATCCCTTAGCTTAAGAATCTTATAAAACATATTTCAAAGCTCACTACGTCTAAGTAGCGTAAAAATTGTGAAAACCAAACAAAATTTGAATTACGGTTTAGTTAAAATTTAACCTAAACCAGAACAATCGAGTGAATCATTGCTCAATCGAATTCGATAGCGAGCCCTCCTCTCAATCAGTGAGACAGAGTCCCAATTGTTCCACATCTCGGCTCACTTGAGCCTGCGTCAAAGTGACAAAGCTTTGAAAAATGTGCTGCGATCAGGTTAAATGCCGCGTCGGAACAACGGCAGTCGGGGCGAAGTTCCAGCTAACTTTGAGCTAATGTTTCCCAATTAGTGCGAGTGCGGGTCAAATTCGCGAATTTGACGTGCAAATGAACTAATGGGGCTAAATAATATTGCATACAGATAGCTTATATCCTGGATTTTTGTCTGGGAAATATCCACAGATCCATTCCACAGGCCAACTATCTTTTTGAAACTACATAGATATAAAAGATGAGGAAAATCACGATTGTTTTGGAATTAGTGAAAAACCTAATTTTAAAGGAGCGGAACTGCACGTAAAATATAGTAATTAAACTAGCAGTGATTGCGCGATGGAGATCAGCTTTCATCAGGGTATCGGGAGTTTGAATCCCGGACACGGAACGCTGAAATTTCAAAGTTATGTGCGTTTGTGGAAACTAAATTAAATGCTATATCATCAAAGGTACTTAAGGATATAGAGATGGGATGATGTTAAAATCTATAGGGAGTCAAATAACAAATTGTATAATTTTAATGCGCAAGTTTGCATCTAGCTTGCAGTTTAAACACAGGCCGTCCGTACTGGCTGTTTATGCAATCACTGGCTTTTTATCCAATCAGCATTATTCCTGCTCCGGTAAACAGTCAGCATCAGTGCTGCATTGTCTTATTCCCTGTTTAGTCAAGCGTGGGCCAAACGCTGCACCTACTTTCATACTTTATGATCGCTACCTAATAAATCTCGTCGTCGTACATTGCATTGCCCTTCAAACCCACACACAAGTAATATATGACTGCTCATGGTAGAATAACTAACACAGCGGTTACCTGTCTAAAAGTCTTACAATCAGTAAAACTAATTGATTACTTATTTCTGTAGAGAAAATAGCGGAATTTTCATATATTTTATGGAAAACAAGATAGGTACGTACATAGACCAACATCAGATGGGAATTGAATCTGCTAATTTCGGATTTCACTTTGTTCAACTAGTAGAGCTTCATAACGCAAGTTTAGTACCTAGTAGATGTTTGTGAGATACACTTGATGTTGTTGTTTCATTACTTGCTCGCACCCACCCTCGGCTTTCAATAATCAGGAAACTTTGCGAGCTCCTCCGTTTACAAGTTTATCCATTCAGCTTCTTAAGTGATGTTCGTTAATTAATTTTGTTTTTTTTTCGTAGTTATCTGTAAATTTGTGTAAAAGGAATAGGTAACTGACAGACTAGTCGTGACGCAAAGTCACGGGTGTAATGGGCAAAGTAAGCAATGATAATAATCGATTGGGTTAGACCTCTGCTTATATTTATTGGGTCGAGGGTTTGAATCCCGAGGACGCATTACTCATTTTTCAGATGTATGTGCGTTTTAATCCAGGCCATACATCATCCTTCCAATCATCCAATCGGAATGACACTGCCGATTGGATTAGTTGGGACCCCGTGTGTTCCACACAAAGCTCCCTAAATTGAGTGAAGCTGCTAACGCTCAATTTTCTAAAGAATACCGATTAAAATTCAAATCATGAAAATTTTGCTATAGTAGGTACTTACCCCATCCTCATCCTCATCCTCATTTGTAGCGATAAGATGTCCTTGTGCATGTCATCTCTAAGTTTGTGTTTTTATGTATCTTTGTATGTAGGTATGTACGTACATACTGTTTATATTCGTTTTATATTACGTCGTAAATTAGCATTGAAAATGTCCATTGCAACAATATTTATGTAACACAAACGCATTATCGGAAACGAATTCCGCTACATACCAATATCGTTAATCCCATTTAACAAATAAACACGAAGTTTGCACCACATAACGTTGCGAGTTATGTTTATTACGATATAAATGAATAAATATAACCTGGCGCGCATGCCCACCCGAGCAGTAGCTCTCTTCGCTTTTACAAAATATACTTTTGGTGGGTGGTTTGAATATTAGAAAAGAAATCCTAAATACTTAAAAACTAAGCTACTTATCAAAAGAATGTTCTTCAGCGTATTTGATAATTATTAATATTATCGATACAAATAACAAACATTACTTAATAGTTCACAACTAAAAAAAAGGAATTTTGGGAAAATTTCATTTTTTTCCAAACGTGTTCTATCTCTAGACGAATTAAAATTAACAAACCCAAAACAAATATAATTATGATTCAAAGCATTTGTCTTTATAGTTTTTCACCTTCAAGACATTTAAAATTCCAAAGTGCGCGTGTCTAGCACCTTAATACAATTTGGAGACTATATTGCGAGTCCAAAAACTTATAACTTTTTCTTCTTAATTATTCTGAATTGATAAAAAAATTCCGAAAATTAAGTCGCTTTCAATTAGTGTTCAAGAATTTCATCGTGATTGTCTCTTGATTGCTAGAACAAACGATTTATTTCAGCATTCCGCAGGTGTTCAAACGTTAAGCTGGGGTCCCAATTCGATTACATTTTTACGATTGGGAATTCCGAATGCAGTTTCGTTCGAACGTTTTCCGAAACAAATGTCACGTGTATTTTCTAAATCCTTTGCATGTCCCATGCGAGCGCTATGCACAGTGCACGGCTGATGCATGCAGTGCATGGCTAATACCAAGCTAATACTGAGTGTTTTGAAAAAGGAATTTAGGGTTTTATAGACAACATGAAATGGAAGACAGAAGATGCTAATTGCGTATCTTTTTGGGGTTAAAAACCAAAATGGTAAAAATGGAACCCTTAGGGTGAGACTCTCTCCGTCCCGATTACTTCAGTAACTATTAAAAAACCTGTCAAGTGCGAGTCGGACTCGCGCACTGAGGGTTCCGTACTTCAACCGGAGGAATAAAACCATAAAAACCACTTTTCTTATCGAACCGCAAAACTAACTTTGTTTTTAGAGGTTTTATTGTAAATATCAAAAAACTACTTATTAGATCTCGTTCAAACCAATTTTCGGTGGAAGTTTGCATGGTAATGTACATCATATATTTTTTTTAGTTTTATCATACTCTTATTTTAGAAGTTACAGGGGGGGGACACACATTTTACCACTTTGGAAGTGTCTCTCGCGCAAGCTATTCATTTTAGAAAAAAATGATATTTGAAACCTTAGTATCATTTTTGAAGACCTATCCATAGATACCCCACACATATGGGTTTGATGAAAAAAAATTTTTTGAGTTTCAGTTCTAAGTATGGGGCACCCCCAAAATTTATTACTTTTTTTTAAATTTTGTGTGAAAACCTTAATGCGGTTCACAGAATACATCTACTTACCAAGTTTCAACAGTATAGCTCTTATAGTTTCGGAAAAAAGTGGCTGTGACATACGGACGGACAGACGGACAGACGGACAGACAGACATGACGAATTTATAAGGGTTCCGTTTTTTGCCATTCGGCTACGGAACCCTAAAAAGCTGTCGACCTGAAATTTGGAAAAGTTATAGATAGTGACCCAACATCACAGCAATAATAAAAATTTAAAATTATTTTTATTTTTATTGTTAGTGTTTGTAACCGGGTTTTTGAAATTTCAAAATGAGATAATAATATTGAATGGGTTTTATACGAAAGGGCGTTACTTGTGTATTTTAAAACAGATTATTATTTATTTTTATGCTTGAAGTTTTTAATTTATTAGGCAAACTGTCGGAAAAACACGTAATTAACGTGTATTATTTACATCCGGCCGACTCGGCCCGGATTCTGTCACTGGTTTTTCTGGTGCGGGATATATTTTTATTAGCATTATTTCTTAGCACCTCTAAATTATTTTGACATAATTGTACGCACAAAGTAGATCTTAGTTTGCCGAATTATGAAAATTTACTGTTACAGTTATTACAGCCCGATGTTGTAAATAATTCTAATTCAAACAAAAGTACGTACACAGCTCGGGGAGCGAGCAGCGTACGACATTTGCCCCTATTTGCATTTCAAATACCCCTAATTGTACCCTACAGGGGTCCCACGTTGCGGCCCGCGACCTCGTGTGGTGTGTAGCGACGCAGGCTGTGCGGTATATAAGTGATTTAGTGTCAATTTTGTGCACCCCACAACACATGAATTTAGTGTCTGCGATGCTGCTATGAGCATACCTAACTCCAGAAAGTACTTAATGTTCAAGGATCTTAAATTGTTTTGTGAGATAATAAACCTTCTAAGAGTACCTACCTATAAGTTTAGGTTGTAAAGACTTCCTTTTTTTGCATAAAATTAAAAAACTCATCAATCATCATGTCTGTCTGTCGATCCAAGTACATTAATTAGAAAATTAGTTCATGTAACATAATGCTTATTTTCTATTGATGCTACAGTTTGTCCAGCTCTATACAAAATTTTTCGTTATGTGTTTTCTTTTTCTTTAGTTATTCAAAAATTTCAAAAAGGCTGAAAGATTGGTAGGTTCTTACTTAGATGTCTTAAACATTCATCTACGTAGATAAAATAAAATTGCTGTTATATGTAAAATGCCTCGGCGCAGCGGCTGCTATAACTCACTCCGCGCTGGTCCGGAGTCCCGGAGGGTGCTGTCCTCTCTGGAACTAATCACCCTGATCAGGTAACTGACGTTCAGGTTTACCCCCTTAAAGCTAACCATTCGTCAAAATGACGAGTTTACAAAAACTACTTTATTTTGCATTAAATATAAATTTTTGGTGCATTAGGTCTACCCTCGATAACTACAAAACTTTTAAAAATAATACGTTACTGAAGTATGTACTAAAAAAAATACAGTTGAAAATATGTGTACCTAAAACTTTACGTGAACTAAAATCGTTCTGTGGTCTTAAAAACAAGAACGGAAATCGGCGCCAAGTAGTCCCAAGAGTATCGCAAAGAGAGAGTGTTGAGTACCGCACAGTGTGAAGTGAACACTTCACCTCGCTTTACGATGAACTGTAGGGTGCGTTTCCACCAGAGATGTGTTACGTTGCTATTTGTGTCAAAAGCACCAATAGATCCGCTTGATTTGTGGCAACTACAAAGTCCTTGCACGGGGTAGAGTTCTAGCCAGATGAATCGTTATTTCTGTGCGTTCAATTCACTGCACCGGTTTAAAGTGGGAACAGAGAATTGTCTTCTGAGTCTAGTCTAAGTACCTACTATCAATAAAATGATAACTTATTTTTGTTATTAACGCAAATGTGGCATTAATAATATTATTACAAATATATTGTAATTGGTCTGTTTCACACCCGTTCGCGATTATTTTACCACCATTAGCGAATGGCTATGGAATCCGTCTTGTTGTTACAATAGTTCATTTGCATTTTAATGTAGTCTTTAAAACCCTATAACCGTATAACGCATACGTAGCGTCAACGCATCAGAAGTTTATTTATGTAGTTTTGTTAAACCTACAGATTTTCAAAAGCTATGAAATCAAACGATCTTCCGCAAACGAATCAATAGAAGATCATTCAAAAGCACTAGAAGATCATCTATTGACGCTTTTGACATAAAATGTATCATGATAACGAAGCACGTCTCTTGTGGATATAATACCTCTACTCTACTCTACTGATCCTGAAAAGTGCTTGTAAAATCAGATATTTGGTGTGAAACTACAATAATTAATGTTTCTCGAAATTGCTATAACCACTAGATCGTTAGGGCTACGTTAATGTGTATTTCGTACTTGTTTCACGATATATTTATGTAATTTATGGCAGGTGTGTTGGAGTTCGACCTTCTTAGGTTAATACTGCCCTGTTTACGGATCTAAGTACCAGCCTCCACGAGCTGATGAATTATTACGCAGGCTTCTTTTTACCCACGACGGAACGGAGTACGGGTATATGCGTTTAGGGTGAGAGACCGTTTGTACATTACTCTATTAAAAAGATTTTATGTTTGTTTGTATGTTAAATTGTTCACAAAAACCAATAATGCAAAAATATTTTTGTTTGTTTGTTGGTTTGTTTGTTTGTGTGTGCACATCAATGTTCCCATTTATTTCAAAAACGGCTTGACCGATTTAGATGCGGGTTTCTGTATAATGTTGGGTGTTCAGCGGCAATGGTCCTTAGATAGTTGTTATGAACATCGATCACCAGGGGGCGCCATAAAATACATTATGCTTCGCAGCTTCTTTCTAGCGATTTAGGTTTACTTATTGTATATGCGTCCCACGCATCAGCCTATCACACGGAATTTTTAAATTAATATATATTTTTTTTTTTTTTTTGTGTGTTGCTGGCAACACTATCTCCCCACCGTTCACTCCCACTATCCCTACTCCGATCGCCGACCCGAGCCGCGGGCGCCCGAACCAAAGACTATAAATACTGGCCCGAACGTTAACTCGTCATAGCCGGGCCGCAAGTCGCTGCGGGCGCAGCAGTCGCTCGCGCTCCGCACTATCTCCGGAGCGCCACGCTTCGTACGGAACCAGGTCATCTCCAGAGACCTGCGCATGGAGAGCCTCGACGACCACGTTCGCCGCCTGAGCACCTCTATGTTCGCGCGCGCCGACGGAGCGCGGTCCCAGCACCTGCGGGACATCGCGCCATACCATCGGCGGCCGCCGGATATCAGGGGTTTGCCACGTGACCTGACGTCGGCATAGGAGTACACCGCTTCCTCGCCGCTGGCTGACGGGCGCCCTCCAGACATCACTGGCGGGCACGACCTCGCTGAGCGGCGGGTTGAAAGCTACCATCGGACGTACCCTCACTCCGCCGCGCTCGCTGATCGCTCGCGAACCCACGCGGGCTCGAATCGCAGCGCGGCGGAGACACCGGATTGACACCACGGACCAGCAATGGTCCCACCCAGTGCCCCGCCTGTAGTTGCAGGCGGCGCCGACACCACTGAAGGGGGCCATCGCCCCGAACAGTTACCCCGGGACCCGCAAGGGTCCGCGTGGACGACCCGGATGTGACTCGTCATTACGTGTTTCCGTGCTGAAGCCTACGCACATCACAGAAACCCGCTCAAATCTTAATCATCGCTACGAACATGGGGAAGAAAAGGAAAAACGGAAAGGATCAGGAGAAAGTTAAGGAAATTGAATAAAATCGTAAGTAAAAATTTATTTTACTAAAGACATCTCGACGGCTGTCATTTGGATGCGAACAACTAATAACCTGGGTTGTATCCATCCTTAAATTTGATGCGTAATTGCCAAATTCTGGGCTCTTACCTTCACAATTCTAAATGACAATACCTGCGTAAAAATCGCGATGCGAACAACTAATAACCTGGGTTGTATCCATCACTATAATCTCGATGCGAACAACTAATAACCTGGGTTGTATCCATCACTAAATTTGATGCGTAATTGCCAAATTCTGGGCTCTTACCTTCACAATTCTGTATGACAATACCTGCGTAACACTATCATCGGCTGGCATGGGTTGTATCCATCACTATAATCTCGATGCGAACAACTAATTAACCTGGGTTGTATCCATCACTAAAGTTGATGCGTAATTGCCAAAAATCTGGGCTCTTACCTTCACAATTGTGTATCGCAAAACCCAGGGCCAGAAACAACTCGGTAACTCCTTAGCTGCGTTAACACCAGCATTAGAAATCATAATGTCGAAACGTTTTTGAACAGTGTCTAAGTATACTTCGAAGATCTCAAGATCATACATAACCTGTTACCGAGTCACCGCGGATTGCCAATCAATTTGACACCGATATTGTGAGACTATTCGGCCCAGAACTAGATTGCACAAGAACTTCGCAGCTACGTAAAAAATGGCTATATATAATTAAGTAAGGGTGCACAACACATGCAATTTTTTGCTACATGCACCACGCTATAACCTAAATAACAAGGGCCGTAGATCAATAATTATTGTCTTTAAAGACATTTTTTTCTAGCACGTATACCGATATATACCGATAAGAACTTGGTGTCATGAAATAAGTCAGAAAATGGAAGCCCTGTACAAAGATCAGGAGAAGCTATAAGAATCTGTCAAAACCTACAACAAAAAGGGTTTTTCAAAATTGAATGGTTATTAAGATTGATCAAACAACTGCATCAGAAGATGATGGTCAAACAAGGGACAACGGCCAGCCAGTCTGGTTTGCACCGCTACCTGCAACAGTCGAGCTGCTTCGCACCGCGTCGACGGCGCGCGACCGCTCGCCACCACCGTCGCCGCCGCGTGGCACTGAAGAACCACACGCCCGTGCCACCCAGACCGCGAAACGAGGTATCGTACACATGACGATTACGTTACTTTCTCAAAAGTTTGGGTCTTCTATTACGAATGGTTCCACTATATTATCTCAGATCAAGGGAATATTCCTTGAGACAACACGTCTGTTTAAATGCACAGTCCTAATTTTTGTCCAAAATCGCCACAAGAAGTGTTCGGTTTCCAGAATAAACTAAGTACTAAGTACTTGAAAATAAAGTGATTCGTTTCAAGCGAGCATTACTTCTCTTAATTTCCATCTAGTATATATTTTATACAACCTAGGCCTAATGGCATCAGAAGATTTAAATTTATTGAACCTAATAATTTAAAATGGAGGCTTACTTTAAGTAAAGCGTCTTCAAGTAAATAATTAATTAAGTAATTGTAAGCAGCTTTAAGTAAATTAATTACACCAAATATATGTTCTGACTTGGCGTCTATTCTCAGCGTCTAGTGATCGTCATTGAATCGCAACGGATTTACTACGTTTTAATATCAAATTGTCATCCAACATTGCCATTACTCTAAATATTTACGAATATTTACAAATTTACTTGCCTCATTTGCATTTATGGACAGCACCTTACTTATAAATACTAAATTACGTAATTTTGTAATAGAATACCAACATAAGTAAGATATGATATTCATACTTCTATATTATGTTTTGGACAATCCTTTGAAGAATATATTTATTGCAATCCATATCTGTGATTGCAATAAAATTAAGTTACTAAAAATTAAAAAGCTATTTAGAAACATACTTAAATTAACAAAAATGTAAACTACGCTATTGCATTAGATAGATCGAACTAATAATTTCTGCTTACTCTGCTGTTCAATATTCGTTGTTATAAACAAAAGTATTTATACGTCACAAAAATACCTTTGTTTACATAAAAATTAATCTTGCGTCTTGCGAGTTAGAATGAAAGACTACTTTTCTAGCCTTGAATACATATTTGTAAAACATCCTTATTGGATAAACATTCCATAAGGATTTTCACTATACAATTTCTTATATTAATCGAATGAAGCATGAAGTACCCTCATTTTATTAAAATAAATAGAGAAATCCGGCAATGGTATAAAACTTAAAACAACGTTCCTTTAAATCTTACAATAATTGATAGTCAGGAAATATAAAAGCTATTATTTTACCAAGAATGTCGTTTCTTGGTAAAGTATTAGCGAAGTAAAAAATTTTAATGTAACTTTAATACATATAAATGATTGGTCTTGATGTATGGAACGTTGATACCTTAACGGTATCCTGGAAAAAGTTTAAACCTTTATGCGTTTCCGCTATTTATATTGATTTTAAAAAATGATTTGAAAAAAGTATTTAAAGCAAATAGCTTAATGTTATATAGCCATATTAGTCCTCACAGCCGTGGTTTGCATTGTTTAAAAAATTTACCTGCTCATATATATTTGATATATTTTGATCTTTAAAGTAATTTGTTTACATTTCTTTTTAGGATTCCTCGTAACCACAAGACACTCGGCTTTCTTGAAAGGTTACTTGCTTTTAAAAATGCCTATATCAGACAGAACTGTTGATAAATATTCCGCTGTCTTGCTATTTGTATTAAGATCTAGTTACAATTTTGAGAACAAAATAATTATGAGTAGGTACTTAATTGATACAAATGTCACTGTGATCTTAAACTTTCTTACACAAGTATTTATTTGATTAAGGTTTAAAATGTGTGAGAATTGATTCACACAAATCTGCAGTATTGCTATTATTTTCATAATAATATGTTAATGTTTTTTGAATTAAGGGGTTTTTTTTTCATAGTTGAGTTATTAGGTTGAGGCCTACTCAACCAAAATACACTATGAGCTGGGGATATTGATATTGTTCCAGGTTACTTTTTCTGAACAATGGCCACATGAGAACCTCAACCCGGAAACTCTTTCGAAGGAGACTATTACTCTGTAACTGCTCATAAAGTGCAAACCTTTCACAGATAAAACAATTAAAAAATGTCAATAATTTCAATCCAATTACTAATCGTGTTTTTGCTTTTCAGCGAGTTGGGATTGGGGATCCGAAGCGCATGACGTTTGGATTTGGAAGTGATATTCTTTATAGTTCTTGAACTGCAGGTTACAAGAATTCACTGGGAACGACAGTTTACGGCGTTAAAGTTCAAGATATAATGGAATTTTCGTCCTGACATGTTTCAACTAAATTCAAGTTTAAATTCAAGATGTCTTAATTTCACATCGACCTGACGTGCAGGCTTTTGTGAAGGGTCCATACGATAGTTGTGAAACACATAATATATGTATATGGTGATAAATACTGATAACACTTTCTGAAATTGTCCTCCAAACATGTATGTTCTGTTACATAATTATCTTAAAGATATACCAATTCCATTCATGAAACTAACAACTATTATTATGCATTTTTTAGATTTGATTAAATGAGGAACTGTTACAAAGTTGTCATCCCAACTGTTGAGCCATTAGATATAGAAAATTTTACAATGAAGCAGTATTTGATAAAATTATATTCAAAGCTGATAGTAAACGCGATGCAACAATTAAAGCCAATAATATTGTTGTCAAAATGTATTATTGTGTCGGTTACAGTATTTGTTCATATTCCTTATAGTCTGTGGTCTCTCTACTAACTTTTTCTTGTTATGGCGTCCGTCGTCGACATACTCGTATAAAAATTATATATATATATATATATATATATATATATATATATATATATATATATATATATATATATATATATATATATATTTGAAGTCTCATGTCTCAAAGTTCCTTTCGTTATTTTAATATTATGACGACCATAAAATGATGTGATTTAATACTACAGGTTGGAGCCAAACTCCATCAACTTTTGCTAAATTCTAAATAAACTTTACGAAATCCATTCTAGAATATTCAAAATAATAAAATGACATGTTAATTAACCATTTAAATAGCTTATGTGTAATTTACCTAATAATATTCTGTCATTAATTTAATAAAAATTATTGATTTAAAAATCAGCTTGTCTTATGTAACAAACAAGTGTCACAAATTTTATATTTGTTTCCTCTAAACATCATACAATAAGTAAACCTAAATCGCTAGAAAGAAGCTGCGAAGCATAATTAAAAATCAAACGAACTTACCAAGTGAAGTTCGATGATAATTATGCGAGCAGCTTCTTTCGACGCGATTTATACACACCCTCCCTATTAAACTTTCATTATAAAATTTAAATATTATGCCCTACCCTAAAATATATACATATATATGTATGTATACACAAAACAAATATAAAATTTGAATAAACTATCAACAAAATGACGAGTTAACGTTCGGGCCAGTATTTATAGTCTTTGGTTCGGGCGCCCGCGGCTCGGGTCGGCGATCGGAGTAGGGATAGTGGGAGTGAACGGTGGGGAGATAGTGTTGCCAGCAACACACAAAAAAAAAAAAAAAAATATTAATTTAAAAATTCCGTGTGATAGGCTGATGCGTGGGACGCATATACAATAAGTAAACCTAAATCGCGTCGAAAGAAGCTGCTCGCATAATTATCATGGAACTTCACTTGGTAAGTTCGTTTGATTTTTAATTTATATTGCAAACGAATGTTCCCATTTATTTCAAAAACGGCTTGACCGATTTAGATGCAGTTTTCTGTATAATGTTTGGTATTCATTGGCAATGGTTCTTAGATAGTTATTACGAACATCGATCACCAGGGGGCGCCATTAAAAACATTCACAGTGCAAACGAATGTTCTCAATTATTACAAAAACGACTGGACCGATTTGGACACAGTTTTGTACAAAATATTAGTGAGTCATTGGCAATGGTTCGTAGATAATTGTTCTTGTGATTGAACAGCAGGGGGCGCCACAATAAACGTCTCTTTATGACTTGGAAGGGATGATGCCTTTAAACGCTGCTTGAGGAGCTAATGGCTAGTTTGAAGATTAATTTTCATTTTTTAATAATAATATAATTTAAATTACATTAATATATTAATCGAAAAACTATAAAACAAGTGGAAAATTAAAAAATTTTAAAACACCCACGACTTTTGCAGACTTGTAATTGAAAAAGGATTAAATAATTTTTTTGAAACTCCCCGACTAAAGGAAAGTAAGAGCTAAGAACCTATCAGTATAATTACAAATCCAAGAAAATCCGTCGGAGCTGCCATTGCTATTTTCGTTTCCAATATCAATTAATGTAATTAGTAAGTATTGATAAACTGCCGGTATATGAGAAGTATCAAGAAATTGAATTAGTCTTTAACTGGTAAACAGCACCATCAACACCGTCATAGGCAAAACACAGCAGCTCCGGCGGATTTTCTTGGATTTGTAATTATACTGATAGGTTCTTAGTTCTTACTTTCCTTTAGTCGGGGAGTTTCAAAAAAATTATTTAATCCTTTTTCAATTACAAGTCTGCAAATGTCGTGGGTGTTTTAAAATTTTTTAATTTTCCACTTGTTTTTTGCACTTAATATGGAGAGATCCATAGACTCTTACACGATATTTAATTAATTGCACATTAGACTGTTTTCTTCAGTGGTTGCTCGATTGTTTGTAGGTTGAAAAAGTAAGCTTTCTTATTTGCAAATAAATATACATCATACATTGTGGAAGAACAATGGATATTATGGTGTATAAACGAGTAAGAAAATAATACGTTTGATGTTTTTTCGTATCACATCGTATAGAGCCCGTTTTCATCCTTTGAGATATAACTTACAAATAACACGCTAAATAGGCAGTTTCGGATACATCGTTTATCACTTTTCCCATTTTTGTTTTGAGGTAAAAAATATAAGGAGCATTACTCAAGCCACGTGCTGTGTGGGCGACAGGTGGGAAACATGATGTATTATGCTTCTTTACATTAACAACAAACAGAAATATTTTATTAACTAGCTACTGCGCGTAGATTCGCTCGTGACAATTTATTTTTTGAAAGCACATGTATTTCGTGGTAGAGATGGCACAAAAGGTCACGTAACTAGGTGGTAAGTGCCACCGAGTTTCAGATAATATTCTGCCGTGACCCAGTCATTAAATGAATGCATATCGGCTTGAAGGGAATGTAGCCGATGACTTTACATATTTTAAGGTCCACTTGCACGAAACAGGGGTTAAATATCTACATTTTTAACCCTAGAGTCGACGTCTCTCATTGGACAATTTTGTCACGTCAAGTTTAAAATCTTCGCTTGAATGTGCCTATTTCTAGTAATTAATTTGGGTGTTGAGTTAAATGTGTGCTCCTCACAAAATAATCGATTATCGGATTAATCTCATAAAGTAAACATTTACAAGTATATAAATTTAAAGATGATTCTGTTATTCTCACCATTCTACTGCCATAAGCATACAATATTTATTAAATTACAAAGTATAAAATACCATATTATTGGTATTTATATGAGCATCATTGTTGTATTTATAAGTTAAATTGTAATAGTAGTTAGTTAAGCTTAGAAATGCGTAGTTTGTTAAGGTTAGGAATAAGAGCGCTAAATCGCCAACAAACTGGTTATCACTTTGGCGGGATTTTAGTTTTTAAGAAACAACTGTGCATTTAATGTAATAAATAAAAAAATAAAAAAATTAGACATATCCTTGAACCTTAAATCAGGTGAACGTCTTGCTCGCACTAGTTACCTTTAATCGCGTAACTTTGCTGTTTGTCTGAAAGCCTCGTCCTCGCGAACACTGCTGTATGAAAGTTACCTAAGTATTGTAGCCCTTGTAATGTGTTTCGCTGCGTGACGCGGGTCTGCGCTTTATTATAAGTTATGTACGTCGAGGGAACCGTTACGTGGATGCGTGAAGGCGGAGAACGGAGCTGGGTACGTGGCTTGTTCCAAATAAAATAGGCTTCACCATTGTGAGACGAGCGATGAACGACGAGAATAGCAGCCGTGAATATATTATACGACGTATACTGCTACATACGAGCCTGTCTGTACCTACTGATTTAAAGCCTTCATCCTCGCTCTCTGCATTGAGCTATTATTCAAAACTACCAGACGACCAGATTAAAAAAATATTAACAAAAAAAACCACTTGAACTCCTATCTAAACTATCTTTGAAGTACATCCTTTCCAATAAAAATAGAATCATCGAAATCGGTTGGCGTGATATTGAGTTATTAATCCATTTGTCGCGCACTGAATGAAGACTTATAATATAGTTTCTTCATGAATGCCAGTGTCAGAATTGTACCAAATTGAAATGGGACTAAACGGGGAGCACCAGTTTTCAAATAAAAAAAAAGAATCATCAAAACCGGTTCATCTCTCGAAAGCTTTGTTGAGCTAGGTAACAAACATAATAAAAATATACAGTGAAATTGAGAACCTCCTCCTTGTTAAAAGCATTTGAATTTGAAGTCAGCTGATAAGATCACTGATGATCAAAACGAGGAAGACGAAGGACCGTCTGTGCTGGGGCGCTCTTGAAAAGGCCTTAGCCAGCAGTGAACGTCTGAGCGAATAATGTAAAGTAAGAGATATTCCGCGTGCTTAGATGTAATACCCTTGTTACAATTATTTATTACTGTGAGTGTCTTGTTATCATCTGCTCTGTGCTCAGTGGTACCGCTATCAATCATAGCTGATAACAAGCCGGTCTTATGTTGCAGCGCTATTCATTATTTTTACTACAAACACCCACGAGGAGCGCTGCTCAATCTTCAGTGTCGCGGACTTGACAAGTTAATGATAACCATGAGAAAGAATCTTGGCAGGAAGTGTATCAGCGTCCGGCTCAAAATATGCTAGGTATATAAGTCTTGATTAGTCTTAAGTATTATTTAAAAGTAAATTATTTTTTTAATATGAAGTGCCCCGAGCCGAGTTTCCTCCCTATTCTTCTCAAAGCAAAACGGTTTACTGAACGTGGAAATAGATTCTGAAATTTCACAAGTACAAATTAAAAATTTCGAGTTTTAAAAGTGTTTTTATTTCACTATACCTAAGCTCACGAGTCCTTGCAACCAAAATATTAAAAAAAATCAATGAACATTTTATTGGAAACCACACAAAAAGTACAATTTATATACTAGTACTATAATTAGGCATACATTTACAATGTATTCATTTAACGTTAACTTTTAAATTGTATATGTGTAATTGTATAGTCTGTTGGTTGACCTTTAATAAAAATAAAAATAAAATAAAATAAAAAATTTATACACAAAAATAAAAGCAACTAAATGCGTAGAATTGGCGCCGTTTTCGCTACACCACCATAAATAAACAGATTAGCCACAGATATGACGCGGGACACAAACTTGGCTCGCGCAAAGATTAATTGAAGTACTTAGAGCAGTTTAGAGCGGCCCCGAATATCGCAGCCTTGTGAAGGCTCATAATGCCGCGGTATTTGGAGGCATTCATTAATCTGTTTTATCAGCAATTAGTCGCTGACTAATTACAAACTGTCCATTTGTCATCGTGGATAGTTATTTGGTATCGGTATAAACAGATGGTATTCAACGGTAAACTGGTATTTTAGAAATATCAACACTTTAAAGCATCTTCCCTGACCACAATGCAGAGCCAATGACCGTATGATCGTAATTTACATGAATTGTACCGGTATTTTTAAAGAATATCTATCGGTTTATATACATCAGACTAAGCATAACCAGAAGTTCCTTCTCTGAAGTTTCGGTGAATAATCTTATTTAGGTACTTCAACTAAATATAACAAAAAAACAAAATCCGGTTTTCCGATAATCTGTCTCTATTCCAAATTCCAGCAAAACACATCAGCTGCGGCGTGGATGGAAGGATAAGGATAATATTTTATATTAGTGTGATAATATAGTACACAATTACACACATCCAATAGAAACTTGTTCTAAATGTGTTGTACTTGTACTAACCGCAAGTTAGTAGCGCACACATTTAGAACGAGTTTCCTCCATGAAATCTTAAGAGCTGAGAAACTCTATAAAATAGAGTTACTTAGTTTGAGCTCGAAATTGTTACCAAGAAGCGGAAGATGAGTAGATATCTATGGCAGCTCGAGTTTGTAATGTGTTCAATGCCTTGAAGCCCTTGAATGAGTTTGCTGATGTTTTGTCTCTTTCTTGTTCAGGCACAGTTACCCGTAAGAGAGAGATGTAATATGAGTGCCACAATAGCTACACTATTGTAGCTTCAATGCAAATATTGCTATGCCTCCAGTGCTGAAATTGTAAGCTTTGATACAAAACATCTAAGTTTCGATAACTACCGTCATGGTATACCAGTTATTTCTGGTACTGGTAGCACGTCTTGAGCCCATATACCGATCGATATACCATATCGAGGGGCTCAAGACTTGGTATATCGATGCTTTAGCCACATCGGGTTTTATACCGCTTTAACGTGTTGCGAGGGCTTTCGCTTTGAATGTATAATGAGCAGAATTAATCAGCCCTTCACGAGATCGAGTGCGGCGGTATGCGAGCAAGACGGTAACTCTGCCTAAGTGGTTCATTACATCAAAGGGACCGCCCTACTCGGAACGGATAACTAATCGCACTGAAAGAGCCTCCCTAATAAGTTCAATATTACTTCCCTTGGTGCGTAATATCTTTATACTTGGATTGAACCGATCGCGATCTAACGAGCAGGCGTTTCATCTGATTTGCTATATTAGATTGAGTACTCTCGCTTTTCAACCTTCACTAAACCGCCAGTCCGTAGCAAATTCCTCAGTTCTCATTGTGTGTAGGGTTGCTAGCCTCATTCGAAATTATTGTTTTAATTAATATTCTAATAAATTTTATTAAATGTTTTATAGATGGGATCGCCCATTAATTAATAATACCTAATATTACTTTTCCACGCAAACGCTTCGTCCATGAACACATCGATTTTAAAGTCTTGTTTCGTAAACAACATTCGTTTACCTCTACGATACCGTCGAATAATAAAAAACCTATGAATCTTAATAAATTAAAGTCATTGCTATTACCGGGGTAATAACGGTTATTGCCGAGTATTACCGTATCGGCTCGATTGTATTCACGCAAGGAAATCAAAATAAAGCTCATCCATGTCATTTACATAGGTATGTTATAATTTTGCTCGTGCTGAATTTCGTTTCAGCCGATAAAGGCCCATTACTGATGCTGAAGGGAATTCCAACCTTCAAGGTTTTGCTCTGCTTGAATACAGCGGCTCCTAATGTGACTGTCTTAAATGTCGTCAATTCACTAAGTTGGAGACCTGCCAACAATGTGTTTTCTAGTGCATAGTAGCTACGCCTTAGATCCCAAACATCCATCTAGATTTCTTTTATGAGGTCCATGATAATCAATGACTACATCTCCACTAGGTACTATTTAATTAACATGATGACACGCACTAAGGGATATCGAACGAAAATAATTATAAAACATCCCGCTACAACAAAAGCGCCTGAGATGTTCAGTTGTTCACCTCTTTCTTTAAATTGATCCTACCTTGCTGGACCGTGTATCGTAGGTACATGTACTTGTCTAGAATTTGGAGTACAGAGTGTCCTTCCCACCACTGAATGAAACGTGAGCATTTTTTTATCTTTAGAGCCCGGCCTATGAGTACTAAACTTAACTATCGGTCCAGTATCGGTACATTGTTACTTACACCGATATTGCTATCGGAGAACCGACAACTGAAGGATCCAGAAACAGGATTAATTTATCTATGTGCGGATCTCTAAAATACTATATCAGTTTTTCGGTATTTTCATAAGCATTATGGTAATTGGAGACGTTATTACAGCCAGTAACGAGATTTCACATCCCCATGTTACTCGTGGCGGCGGTGTCGTGTCGCCAGCGATAACAACAATAACATTCATTCACTGAGCCTTGTCGTCAAACTGCGTCTTTTGAAGCAGGCGACCTCTCGCATGTCGCATGCGATGCTGCCCGGGCGCTGCGCAGAGCGGGGCGGCACGCACCACCGCCGCCCGGCGCCACGCACTACCTTATTCAATGCCGACTAAAGTAAAGATTCGACTTAAACATAACTTATTTTTTGAAGCAATGATAGCAGTTTCATGCAGACCTGGGCCTTGCGTTAGGGGGTTCAGAGTAGTTGTGTGCGTTGGCGCAAACTAAATATGTCAATGGAATAAAATGGGAAAACAAGACGGAGTATGTTGCCTTGCAGGCCATTCGTAAAGCCCTGACGGAGATCGTACAATTTTCCATTTTATTGCACCGGAGGCAGCGACTTTTTGACAATAATACCGTACCGTAACACATTAAGAGAAAGTAACACAAAGTTATTGTATAAAGAGTTAATTAAATTGGGTTTAATCAGTAGCGCCTAACATCGGGAACGGATCAGAAGAAACGAAAACTTTTAATGAAGGGCGAGCGCTACCCGCGGCGATTTATTATTTATTATTATTATAGCCTACAAAAAGAAATTTTGTTGGAATTTGTATAAAATACGATTACATTATATTATGTATATTTTATTAAACTGTGTAGTTTTTAACTGTTTAGGTGTTATGTGTGTAGTGCTATTAGTATATTTTATTATTCAAAGTTGGATTCTGACGACCTTCTGACCGTCTACGAAACTGCCACAGGAAACGTAACAGGCGGCCTTTTCCCCAATTTTATTACCCCGCGTGCAGCGAAATATTGCGACCAGTACAGTCAGCATATCCAGGTGGCTTTAATGGTGACATATCGGGTCATCCGGACAGTCAGCGCGCGCCGCGGTCGCTTTATTAAACACATTAATCAACGCGCCGGCTACTCTTGCCACCCGGAGCCTGGTAGAGTTAGTACAGGTTTTGGTACATATTTCGAGTCAACTCGCTTCGAATAAACGGAAGGGATTTCTCTATATCTTTTTTTTTATAATTGATAGGCTTGCGCTTGACTACAATCAAGTCTGATGAACAGAAATGATGAGGTCTAGGATGGAGCGCGCTTGCCTAGAAAATGCCTATTCACTCTTTTCTTGAAGGCACCCAGATTGTATTTGGCTGGGAACACGGAAGCTGGAAGGGTGTTCCACACCTTAGCGGTTCGTATCAGAAACGCAGAAGAAAAGCGCTTCGTCCGAGTACGCTGAACATCAACCACATAAGGATGCCACTTCTCTCGACGTCTCGCGGTTCTATGGTAGAAAGGTGAAGGAGGCACAAGGTTGTGGAGTTCTTGAGCACACTCTACAAAATATATCCTGTAAAAAACCGCTATACAGGCAACACTGCGTCGGTGTTCTAAACTGAGCAGTTTCGCCCGTATTAGCGATTCCTTGCCGATTATTCTGCGTGCGCGGCGATCAACCATATCTGTAGCCAGCGTCTCAAGCGAAAACATTGTGAACTAAGCTTTCGAAGGTTGTGCACTGCTGCAGTAGATGTATTATATGGAAAACCTATACTAACTCTTCTGAGTTTTGACGACCTCCCTGGTGCAGTGGCGGCGCGCTCGGATTTGAGTGGAAGGTTGCGGGTTCGATTCCCGCCACTGGCCACTTTGGGATTTTATAATTTCTAAATTGGCTCAGATCTGGTCTGGTGGGAGGCTTCGGCCGGGGCTAGCTACCACCCTACCAGCAAAGACGCACCGCCAAGCGATTTAGCGTTCCGGTGCGATGCTGTGTAGAAACCGTTGGGGGTAAATTTACTTACCCTTCCAAGATAGAACGATAACATCTTAGACTGCATCATCACTTACCATCAGGTGAGATCGCAGTCAAGTACTAACTTGTGTCGAATAAAAAAAAGAGTACTGGGGGGTTGCAGAGGGGAGGGGAAAGCGGACTGGACACGTGACATTTACGATGATTGCGCTGATGGACATCAAACGTTACTCGGTCGGGTCGGCGAGAGGGCGCACGTATCGCAGACAGGACGTGGGAAACCAATTACTGAACTAGCCATTAGTACCTAATCACTTAGCAAAGGAAGAAACCGAAAGCTTCACGTAACTATGACGTCATAGTATATATAGACTATATTTTTACGATGTTTGTACAACACATAATAAACGTGACTCGCTATGGCAGAAAATTGTATTTACACGCTTGTGCTTAATGGTGTAGAAGCCGTATTTAAGCGATTTTGAATGAAGTTTTATGCAAAAACTATAAAGACAATTACTTTCAAATTTACACGTCATGTATTTTGGGTCTTTAATCTAAAATCGCTAAGAAGCAGAAACACGATTGGATACAATTTTCTCGATAGAAAGTTCTCCCAAAAGTTGCTCCAAAATCTCAGTTTTTCTAGTTTTTATCGGACACTACATTGGATGTTATTGTAATTTTTGTTTTAAAGTGTCGGTAATAATAATATCCAAAAACGCTGAGAAACAGATTTTTGATAACCAGCGTAGTTTTTGAGTAATTAGGTAAAAGGTCGTTTTTCTGTTATATTCTTCCGCGACGCTGCATGTTGCACCTACCAAATCTCAGTGAGAGTGAGAAAGACAAAAATAAATTCAATAAATCCCATTAAAAGGAACTTTTAGCCACTAGGTGTTTCGTCCGTTCGTGGTCAAATGGTAAACTCTTCGGCTGCAAGGAGAGACAGACAAGGGGGTTCAAATGCTAAATTTATAAAATTTCAAATGACTTAAGAGTTTAGTTTTTATATGTTTCACCTCTTTTCACATTAAGTCGCGTACGAGGTTACGAATTGACCTTCTGTGGTAAATTGACCTTACAACGTGCTTTAATTTGCTGCAGCTATACTTAGCGCTCAAACAAGTATCTAACTAATGAGCTGGTGTCGAGATCGCCCCACGAACGATAGCGATCACTGATCCACTTAACTATTAAGGCTATCGTCTAGTGACTTAGCGAGACGCGAAATCTTTTCAAAAATGATGTCTAAGCCAGTATAGAGAAAGTTGCAGGTCCAGAGCTAGGCCTACATTTTATTCTTGAAATATTGCTTTAGGTGATAACGTTTTTAAGTACACTTTAATTTAAATCAAATTATAACAATTCTTTTTGAATAGTTATGTATAATAATACTGCCTCACCTGTAAATATTATATCTGTAGTACATATAAAATGTAAAACATTTGGTCACAAGTGGTCCATTTGAACGATCAGTCTCTTTCAAAAGCTCGCTCATTCGTGCATCTCGGCTTAGGATCGGACGGATCAGCCGGCGCGGACGGACGGACGGACGGGTATGGAAGGAGAGCAGGCACCTAAGGAGTCTGTTTACTTAAAGACTGAGAGGAACCTTTTATCTGAGATCGTTTAGTTAGGTAGAGCTTCTCGACCGGCTTAGCGCGCACTAAGTCGCAGGCAAAAAGGAAATTTTCTCCTAACAAAATACAATTCTTGATCTGACAACGTATGTCTAAAAAACTTGATTAAAAAAAATT
Source organism: Coenonympha arcania (assembly GCA_036785405.1). Lineage (NCBI taxonomy): Eukaryota > Metazoa > Arthropoda > Insecta > Lepidoptera > Nymphalidae > Coenonympha > Coenonympha arcania. Next base: position 27,947 of record CM072065.1, on the reverse strand, counting down.
AAAAATTAATTTATAAAAGGTTTATTTTTAATTATAGATTTAGCGACTGTGTGTCGTTTTTCAGTAATTCCGCGAAAACCAAAGATTTTCCGGGGTACAAATTAGCCTATGTGTTATTTCCGAGTACCTATAATTACGCCGTACTAAAAATTTAGCCAAATCGGTTTAGAAATTGCAACATGAAGGAGGGGCGCCGTTCTGTGGAACACCTTCTATTTTAACAGGTCCTTTAACTGCCATATGAATTGATCTGTTTTAATCAATGAGAAATTCGAACACTTTTCACTTTGCCAAAATGAGACGGGAATGACACGCTAGGATCAGGTTGCAGGTTCTTTCTTTTCCTGGCAAAGATAGCTGTCGAGTGTTATGTACCTACGTTCACTATCTATGTACTTCCGTTACTATATTATGGTCAAAATTCGACCGTTCATTAGTTTTAGCTTACTGCATCCTAATCCAAATTAATGTCTTGTGGTGCCGATGCACTTAGAGTAAACCTAGGTGCTAAAACATTCAATTTTCCACTTGTAACACAATCATCCTGTTTCAACATCCCACTCGTGGAAGGGGCCTCTCTTATGGAACATGAATAAACTTTTTATGATGTCGAGGGTCGTCCCTGCGTTGTATTATTATATCGGAATATCGTACAAAGAGCAAAAAGTCCCGTTTCAAGTGAAATATATCGCATATGTCGGCAGTGAAGGATCGCGAGTTTTGTGAAACTTTCGGTCCGCTTTTCGTGTAAACTCCAACTAAATTGCGTTTTCACTTGAAAAAACAGTCAAGTCCGAGTTAAATTCGCGCACCGAGGGTTCTATACTATAAAAGTTGGAAAACGCTAAAAAATCAATTATGTTAAGGAAACGAAAGCCTAAAAAGAGATTGTAAATATAAAAAAATGTATAGTACTAACTTATACTCAACAAATCGAAATGATTGTAAAGAAACCTACCTACCCATAATACTCTCACAGGTGTGTGCCACCGCCAACCCGCACATGGCCAAGATAATGTGCTATGACTATTCTAATGGTGTCAGTCCTCAGTCGTCCTAAATTCAGCAACTCTTATTTAATTCCGCGAGGAACACTTTTTTAATGTTTTTCAAGTATTTATTGGAAAACTTTGTGAAGCTAATGATGAGATATCTTCTATACTCTACCCTATCAGAAACTTTTCCAATTTAACTTAACATGGGTTCACAGATTAGTAGATAGTTTGCTTCAATCTACTAACTAAGTGAAGCCAAATAGTTATGTGGAAAATATTTCAAAATTGTTTTAGATTTAGAAATTACCTTTCGTTATTATTAAGTACTTGTGAAATAATAAAAAGAATGCTCTCTAGGATAGTAAAGGTAGTATTTTCATTGATCATAAATTATTACATATATATTATGAAATGTAGGCGATGTCGTCTTTCCTAAACGAAATAATTAAGGCCCAGAAAATTGTTAATTCCGCAACATTTATGCGTGGGTGAACCTTTTGTTTAGTGAAAACCTTTTTGTAATATTTGGACAAGAACTCATCAAACTTGTTTTAGTTCGATTCATGCTACAAAAAGAATGAAAACGAACGACTTAACTCAGAGGTTTTACGAGTTAAGGTAAGTTCTCGTCTTTTGCATAAAGTTACTTGTTTCAGCGGAAGGTACGAGTATCAACAGCCGTCGTTAGCATAATACATACATTTTGCGTAAGTTTTGGAGAGCGGAATCCAATATTTTTTACTTCGTAACTATAGATCATCATCCAATATTAATGTATTAAAAATCGTGAGTTAGCTAGTTAGTTAGTTGTAATGTACTGAAAACAACTGTGCTGTATTTATTTTAGACTATTTACACTATAGTCGGCGCAATGTGTCACTGCCCGCGGTGCAATAAAATGGGGAACAGTCGCGCTCTCTGACGCAATTATGCTTTACGGCATTTAGCATACCCTATTTGTACATCGTTCTATTTGAGCGATTGACAGCTTTCTGTGGCGATCGCAAATGACATAATATGGCCATGGCTAGGCTGCAGACTGGATGTCCACAAATATTTCTAACTATAATTTTCTAAAACTTTCAGGAAATCGGCTCAGTAGTTTTAAGGTGAAAGATTAAACACAATTATGTAGGTATACAAAATCTTTATTAGGTATATTGGTGTGATACCTATTTGCTCAAATTGCAAGAGCATTCGATTAAGCTAGTTCATTACGGAGAGGCTTGTTCTAGTAATCAAGTACAGGCCGCCGCCCACATGAGCGCCTCTCGAGTCAACCGCGGACGACAATCAGGGAATCTCTTTGATAGTTGGTATAATCCTCAAAGCCTGACCCCCGTCACCCCCCTCTCCCCTGTAGAAACATAACGCTGACAAACGCTTTTTGAATATTGGATTAAAGCGGGCCTTACTCTACAGAGGTCCATGATTAACATGAAACGATAGAAATAAATTAAATCATTTGCTTGAAATCCACATGATTGTTCTCAACTAACCAAACTAAGCACGGCTCCACGGCTCTTAGAAGTAGTTTTCTGCTGTTTAGTTTCCACAAACGTGCATATTTCTGAAAAGCCAGATGTGTGTTCCCGAGAACCAACCCTTTTGGGTTCTTAAACGTGTGTGAAGCCCCAACAACTTAGTGTGGTGTGATACGTGCTACGGCTAAACCCTCATACTGAGGGGAAACCTATGCCCAGCTGAGAGATATAATTATGTAGAAATGGGTTGATAATGAAATTAAACAATAATAGGTACAAGTTAAGCTTTAATATCTTTTTTCAGGAAACTACGCACATCATAATCTAGCACCAAAGTAAGCAATTATAGCTTGTGTTATGGGTTCTAGCTAACTAATAAATATACCTACGTCATAATATTTATACGTAAATACAATACATTGGAAAACATTCATGCTCATCACACAAATATGTTCAAGTTGTAAGAATTGAACCCACGACTTCGGATAAAGAGAGCAGGATCGCTGCCGCTACGCCATTCGGTCGTCAAAGTAGGAAATAAGCCAGCTGACTGATTGAATGAAAAGGAAAGGCTGTGTTTTATTAAATCTCTCGAAAAGCGGGCTCACATTATAATAGATTGAGATTTTTTGTGCAAAAATATTGTCGAATATCTCGAACAGGTACTCCGAGCTCGGAGCTGCGAGATCAAATAAAAACTCCGCCGGGAGCGAGCGACGAATCCACGAAAATGAAATATAATAAAACCCCCGCGCTCAGACCTGCAGTATTAGCCACATGACTTCTTTATGATCGACATAGAAACTTGTAATCGTTCAGTCTATGAAAATGGCACGAAATTAAACTTACGTCATACCTATCCGTACATTTTTTTTATTTCGTTCCATCCAATTTCGACCGATAGGTTTCCATGATGAACTAACTTTTTTTTGTTTTTCTGATTGAATACACTATAATTTCATAAATCACTCAGTAACATCATGCAGGCACAGCATGTAGGTACCTAATATTTTTGAAATTCATAAATATTATTTCGACGAAATACTTGAGTTGAATTTCACTACGTTTAATGTGAACAGTGGCGCCTTCATTTTCTTCTACTCATTTTTGTCAAACTTTTATTGAGCGTTTTTAGGGTTCCGTAGCCGAATGGCAAATAACCTGTCAAGTGCGAGTCGGACTCGCGCACTGAGGGTTCCGTACTACAACCGGAGGAATAAAACCATAAAAACCACTTTTCTTATCGAACCGCAAAACTAACTTTGTTTTTAGAGGTTTTATTGTAAATATCAAAAAACTACTTATTAGATCTCATTCAAACCAATTTTCGGTGGAAGTTTGCATGGTAATGTACATCATATATTTTTTTTAGTTTTATCATACTCTTATTTTAGAAGTTACAGGGGGGGGGGACACACATTTTACCACTTTGGAAGTGTCTCTCGCGCAAGCTATTCATTTTAGAAAAAAATGATATTAGAAACCTTGGTATCATTTTTGAAGACCTATCCATAGATACCCCACACATATGGGTTTGATGAAAAAAAATTTTTGAGTTTCAGTTCTAAGTATGGGGCACCCCCAAAATTTATTACTTTTTTTTAAATTTTGTGTGAAAACCTTAATGCGGTTACCAGAATACATCTACTTACCAAGTTTCAACAGTATAGCTCTTATAGTTTCGGAAAAAAGTGGCTGTGACATACGGACGGACAGACGGACAGACGGACAGACGGACAGACGGACAGACGGACAGACAGACATGACGAATTTATAAGGGTTCCGTTTTTTGCCATTCGGCTACGGAACCCTAAAAACGGAACCCTTATAGATTCGTCATGTCTGTCTGTCCGTCTGTCCGTCTGTCCGTCTGTCCGTCTGTCCGTCTGTCCGTCCGTATGTCACAGCCACTTTTTTCCGAAACTATAAGAGCTATACTGTTGAAACTTGGTAAGTAGATGTATTCTGTGAACCGCATTAAGGTTTTTACACAAAATTTAAAAAAAAGTAATAAATTTTGGGGGTGCCCCATACTTAGAACTGAAACTCAAAAATTTTTTTTTCATCAAACCCATATGTGTGGGGTATCTATGGATAGGTCTTCAAAAATGATACTAAGGTATCTAATATCATTTTTTTCTAAAATGAATAGCTTGCGCGAGAGACACTTCCAAAGTGGTCAAATGTGTGTCCCCCCCCCTGTAACTTCTAAAATAAGAGTATGATAAAACTAAAAAAAATATATGATGCACATTACTATGCAAACTTCCACCGAAAATTGGTTTGAACGAGATCTAATAAGTAGTTTTTTGATATTTACGATAAAACCTCTAAAAACAAAGTTAGTTTTGCGGTTCGATAAGAAAAGTGGTTTTTATGGTTTTATTCCTCCGGTTGTAATACGGAACCCTCAGTGCGCGAGTCCGACTCGCACTTGACAGGTTTTTTCTCGTGGTTGTTGCAGATCGACATGACGTCCATCTCAGCGTTCCGGAGGAAGAAGCTGCTCTACGTCTTCAACGTGTTCTTTGGTAACGTTGTTTTTTTCCGCACGCTTACACACACACACGCACGCACGTACACACACACACACACACACACACGCACACATATACATGGGTATATTGATACTACATATTTCTAAAACCTACCGTTTTTTTTTTAAATTACATATTGTAGTCACATCATATAGCTAGACGTTGAACATTGCAATTGCTCGTGAAAGAAACATCGAGCCGCTACCACAGACCACAGTAAAATAATTATATTCGCTGCGTTGTGGTCGCGACAGGTGTTTTAGTGTTATTCTGGTCACTGAATACATTGATAAACTGGAATATTTCATTCTCAGCCTAAATCAAAAACAATTACCTACAGTTTAAAACCTCCACTCGACTCTAGAAATTGGTTTTTGGGCTTACTCGATATGCTGAGCGATTGTAAATCGTAACCTTAATGACATTAACCGTACATTGCAAAATACGCATTCAGTTATTCTCCTATCTAAGGTGATAATCACAGGTTAAAATTACTATCAACAGTCGGCGCTGAAAGTGTATCTCTGTTGCAGATGTCAACCAGAGCGGCACCATCGAGCGGAAAGACTTCGAGCTGGCGATAGAGGTCGGTGCAGACTACAGTCCGACAAGGCTGTCTTGGCACTTAACATCATTGACAAGATACGTCCTCTTGTAGAAGTTAGAACAAAGGCAGCCAGTGAATAAAATCTCCTCAATTTTAATTAACAATTAGCCAAAATAACGCAAAATACTTGTAACATACCGACAGACATACCGACAGAGCGAACTACCAAACAGTGCTACAAGATAGCGGCGTTAGTTCCGATTAGTTAGTGCCGACACGCGCCAAGATAGCTTTGTCGCACTGAAGAGAGTAAGGCCGCGGCACCACAGATCACGACACCTACGGTTATTTGAAAGAATTTTAACTCTTCATGAAGATGTTATACAAAAACAAGAGGGCGATGTTATTCAAAAAAATAACGGTAACATACACCTATCAGATAAGTTTTTAAATAATACTACAATATAATTAATATTGGTGTTATAGATGTATGTGCTGTTTATTATTCTGAAACTTTTACCGTGAAGGCTGTAGCGGTCTAGCCATTGACCCTGTGCTCGCACGTATTGTGTTACACAGGATAATGCCGCGTTAGACACCACCAAAACATAATTATTTCTTTTGAATGAAATATGGAATTTTCATTGGATTTCGAAATAGAAACATATTGTTGGTTTTTAACCTAGCTGCTGCAGCAGCTTTTAATTGGCTTGGCTTGGATGCTTGGTTTTAAATTTAAAACTCTGTACATGCACTTTCGAAAAAACTTTCATACGAATAACTTTTTGGTTGCTAAACTGTAATCTTTGTGAAGGGATTTCCCGACCCTGTGTAGGTAGAGTGGGGTCCCAAGCGCCGTCGCCTTTAATTTCAGCACTTAGCGCGCCTTTCATGTTTCACCGCGCTGTGCTTTTCAAAGTTCACTTTTCGCGAAACAATTTTAATATCAAAACGCCAAAGATTCGTTTCCGTTATTCATGCTAATTGCTTTCCCGAGTTATTTCTGCCATAAGCGGATGATGTCTGCAGAATTTACCTTATTGTAATAACTCGTGGGTACAGAACTTGAAACATTCTCACTTAACTTGGGACGTAATTCTGTGGTTATACAATTAAATATGGTTAGGTATTACTGTGAAAATTCTTAATGAGGTAAAAGGTTAAGAGATTCATGAATAGGAATTTCTTATAAATTTAAATACGAATCAAAAATTTTTCACTCGTAGCGGGATTTGAACCCGCGTCTCCCATCTCTCGCGGCTGGATGCTCTGACCGCTGAGCTATACGAGCCATATCCATCTTTTTGATTGATTTTCAACCACTTGTATAATATATTCAAAATTTTTAGGTCTACCAAATGTATTAGTTTCTATTTTGCTTTGCGTAGTTTGATGACTTCAATGAAATGTTTGCGCAGAAAATCTGCAGCCTGCGCGGCTGGAAGCCCGGCGACGCCAAGAACAAGGAGACGCACGAGGTCATGATCAAGATCTGGGAGGGACTGCGCAAGCGCGCCGACTCCAACCGCGACGGACAGGTCGGTCTACCTGCTGCTTAGCTCTCATTGTACATGTTTTTATAGTAGGCAGAGTATAAGTTGAACCCTGCGTAGAACACATTTTGGGAAGTCAACTGAGGTGAGGTAAGAAAGGGCTGCTAGGGAAAGCGCGTAAATCCGAGGCACGAGCTGACATACCGAATGGCCGCCGTTTTGGTTCAGCTTAATAGTCGTTACTACACTTGACTGAAACTTCATCTGCGAACACATCGCGTACAAACTTGGAAGGGGTAACCCCTTTCAGTTTACAGTAAATTGCTCTTCATAATGTTGATTTGAAATCATAATTAAAAGATATAAAAAAGAACAAAGAAATTATTAATATGACGTACACGAAAACAGGATTAACGACCCGAAACAACAGGCGCGAAAACAACAATACATCAGGAGTCAGGGCGGATGTAATGTAGCAGCGCCGACGATAATAGCGCCGTTTCATAAAAATGCTAAAGAACCCGCGGTGGCAAATGCCGGCGATATACAAACATTACAATGTCACTTTTAATAAAGGCCCGACCCTTTCCTGATGGATACGTTTCGGTCGGTCGGATCGAACAATGGCCGTTCGACAGGCTCGGTAGCGCGTGACGGACTCGCGGGGCTCCATCCGAGCATCGCATTCACGTGTCATTTGCCACACGATATCAAAAAGCTACGAAATATTAGGTCCTTACATATGAAATTGGCGTTTTGTATGGGAGGAACATAAAGTCGATTTTTTTTAATATAATATATATATTTAATCAAAGTATGTATCATTGCTATCTATGCACTTTTGCCACCTTATAGGTAGTTCATTGATCCCTTTACTAAAAAAGCCATTCGGACGGGAATCAATAAAATCTTTGAAAGCGCTTTAGACTGCCTCATCGGAGTTAAATTTTTTCCCTTGTAAGAAGTTATCCAAATTTCGAAAAAAATGGTAATCTGTTGGAGCAAGGTCCGGGGAGTAAGGTGGATGTCTTAGGCATTCCAATTGAAGCTCCTCTAATTTGGTAGCCGTCTGTTGTGCAGTGTGTGGTCAAGCGTTGTCCTGAAGCAGCAGTGGCCTAGAACGATTGACCAGCCTCGGTTGTTTAGCAGCTAGCTTTTCCATCATGGATTGCTATGGCTCTATCGCCGGCGCTAGTCCACCAAACGCTCACAGGTAATTTTTTTGAGTCAATTTTCGTTTGGGGCAGGATTTGGCTGGTTCGCCAGGGTTCAACCATTGCGATGAGCGTTTCCGATTATCATACAGGATCCATTTTTCATCACAGGAAATGATTCGATTTAAAATCCCTTCATTACTGTGCCGGTTGAGTAATGTAACACAGCAGTCTACGCGCGTTTGTCGGTTTGCTGCACTCAATTCATGAGGTACCCACCTTTCAAGCTTTTTCACCTTCCCAACTTGCTTCAAGTGAACTAAAACAGTTTTATCACTAACACCGCAGCCTGCAGCTAGCTCGGACGTGGTTTGCGATGAGTCCACTTCCACAATAACCTTCAATTCTTCATTGTCAACTTTGGTCTCCGGCCGTCCACGGGGCTTGTTCTGCAGGTCGAAATTTCGAGAACGAAAACGTTGGAACCAAAAACGCACTGTGTTTTCTTTTGCGACACCCTCGCCGTACACATCATTTATCCTTCGAGCTGTTTCTGCAGCACTGGTGCCACGATGGAACTCGTACTCGTAAATAACGCGATATTTCAAGTTTTCCATTTTGTAAACAGAGTGGCGCAAAAAAAAAACCGAAAGAGAAAAAAACAAATGAATTACGATTTTCAAAACACAAAAGCATGAGTAAATAGCTGTATAAATTTGAAATTGGAATTTCTAACCAAAGAAGAGATATTTGAGATCAAAGTGGCCAGTACGACAAAACGCCAATTTCATATGTAAGGACCTAATATAATGCTTACTCCTACAAGTACCGAACATTGATCTTTATTACACGAGTAATAAATGTAAAAAATGCGCGCCTGTGCAATTATTTTAGCAATGATGCATGCAGACAATTGCTGTTATTATTGTGATATGCATTTGTAAGTTCTGTTCTCTTGAGTCCTTACTGTCATGACTCATAAATGATATTATAAAACATAACTTTTGGCAATAGTGAGAAAATAAAGTAGTTTTTATTATCTTTCCGTCATAATATTATTTATTTATACGTCATTAATCCTCTCGCTGCGGGTGTATCTTGTTCACAGTTTTCAGTTTAGCGTATGATTACTATCTATTACGTACTTTATTTCTGTTTCGTGTACAAAGACGAATATATCGCAATTTTCTTAAGATATATTTGTTCTGAAAGTTCTATAGTTTTAATTAAAAAAGAAATGACTAAAATCAATTTTGACAGTGAGCCTTAGCCGGTTTCCTTAGAACTTCACTTTGGATGAATAAGTTTTAATATGACTTCAGAATTGAGGTGCGTCATAATATTGGATGAACCTTAATTAAATGTATGTCTTTGCGAAATACTAATTGCCTTTATCCGCGACGTCAGCCGTGTCTAATTCGATTTTTCTGGACAAAAGTTTTTATTGAATCCAGCTTAATGTCTATTTTCATTTCAAATTTTAGCAAATCAGTTCAGTAGTTGCGGCGTGAAGGAGTAACGAACACACTCACATGCACACACAAACAAATGTTTTCCTTTAAAATATTAGTGTTCTTACTTTTTAGTATCTACACACCTATTATTAACATATATCGTTAAGTTATTTGGAGTAATCTTAATCCAAGCACATATCAGTTTACCATTCAAGCTTACTTTGTAAGTCTGTATGTGTCCACGACACTGTATGCGATTCCGTCTCTAATCCCCCACTTGTACGGAGCCTGAGGCCATTAAATAGATTACTGCATCCAATGCCGTTTCGTCCTCTGCCTCGCTGCAGCCTATTGTTAGCAGCATTAGCACAAGACGCCACGACTCTAATCCATTACCCACTCACAATGTCGTATAACTCGTATACAACTGAGCAAGTGTTACGTCGTCCGAGAGATTACGCTTCTCTCAAATCAACTGGAACTGTAATCCTTCATGTGACCAGTCATGGACAAATGATCGAGAAAGGATTCGCAGCTTCGTTTCTCTTTCAAGTTTTTGCCACCGATCTGCATCGTAGCGTAGCGACATCCAAACAACTTGCACAAAATGTTTTTCACTAAAAGTCTCTTGCATAGCTAAATTGTTACCCCTTCTGCTAGTTGTTATAACACATACATGGGTATATGAGTACCTAATGTACCTTTTCTTCTTTCTTCTTCTTTAATGATGTCTTCTGGCTTTAAGTTTTAGCGAGCTCATGAGTGTGGCTGGCAAAACCAGGTTTTAAAAACCCTGTCACATTAGCGGCAGCTGAATACTGCTGTTATAGTTGTAGGTGTAGGAGGATTTTGGCCTAGCTTTCCGTTCCTAACGCTTAGCGTCGAGATGGTTTTTACGCAAAGTTTCAAAGGTTTTAGAATGATCTTACCTTATATATCATGAGTACCTACTGAGGAGACGAATTGGTATACGAGACAACTGTACTCTAATCATCTTCCTGATGAACCCAAACACTAGTGTGTCTGTTGAGTAACTCGTAAATTCAATGTAGATTCAAAGTAATGTACTCATACCTCTAGTCAAAGTTGACACGTACCTGTGATATCAATAGGAGTTGTTCTGGTGTTGTGCAGGTGTCGGTGGAGGAGTGGGTGTCGATGTGGAACGACTACGCGCAGAACCCGGCGGCGGCGCTGCAGTGGCAGCAGCTGTACTGCCACTTCATGTTCCAGCTGGAGGACGCCAGCGCCGACGGGACCATCGACGCGGACGAGTTCACCACCGTCTGCTCCTCCTACGGCATCGACCCGCAGGAGTGCAAGCTCGCCTTCTCCAAGATGGCCAAGGTACTACCCTCGCATCATCGCTTTACACATGACACCCCAGGTCATCCCTCTTTCGTGGATAAACGTGTTCCATCTCAACAAATCGTCAAATTATCGTATAAATCAAGGGATAATATTAGTCAAGCGCAGGAATATATTGATTAAAAACTACATGCCACAAAATTCTGACTATTCATAATTTAGATATTATGATATAATATAACATTATCATAGTTACGGCCTACAAGCCGTATTTAGGTGATTTTGAATGAAGTTTTAGGCAAAAACTATAAAGACAATTACTTTCAAATTTACACGTCATGTATTTTGGGTCTTTAATCTAAAATCGCTTAGAAGCAGAAACACGATTGGATAAAATTTTCTCGATAGAAAGTTCTCCCAAAAGTTGCTCCAAAATCTCAGTTTTTCTATGTTTTATCGGAAACTACAATGGATGTAATTGTAATTTTTGTTTTAATGTATCGGTAATAATAATATCCTAAACACAACAGATTTTTGATAACTGGCTTAGTTTTTGAGTAATTAGGTAAAACGTCGTTTTTCTGCTATATTCTTCCGCGACGCTGCATGTCGCACCTACCAAATCTCCGTGAGAGTGAGAAAGACAAAAATAAATTCAATAAATCCCCTTAAGATATAAATATAATATGTTTGCCCAAAACGTCTCTCTCAGTCTCTGCATACTAAGAGTCATTACAACGATGAACTAGGTCAACCTTGCGTTAAAGAAATATTTCCCCTGATTAAAATATACGAGTATATTATACGAGCATAATAACAAGATTGTAAAGAGCAGACGAAAGCAGAAAGACGTCCTGTATCAAGGCCCTTCCACAGTTCATATTACGTTTTCTTATCTGACTAGAATTTATAATAAACTAGCAATAATTTTTAGAGTAATAAAATAACATTTTCTAGAATTTCTTCTAATAAAAATCGCTTAGTTTCACAAAGTCATGTTGTTGTCTTATGGCATCCTACTTTGGGCCAAATCTGCTGATATGCAAACGATCTTAGTATTGCAGAGTCAAAAGCGCCTGTAAGTTGGGCTTGTATGAAAGACTGACCTGTTTGATTTAGATTTAGATTTTGACCCATATTGAATTGTTTCCAGGGCAAAGCCAGCGTGTCCTGGGAGGAGTTTCAGGATCTGTGGAAGGAGTTCTTCGCCACCGAGGATCCCAACGCGCCCGGGAACTTCATCTTCGGTCGAACCAGCTTCTAGACGCTCCTAACTGACGAGTCACGGGCCGCGGATACACTCCTCCAGAGTCTAGACATACCACTACCACTACCACAGGCCGCCTCGCTCGGGGCTCGCGGGAGCCTGCGAAGCGCTGCGGTGACGTTTCGCTGTTAAAGCTTCGAGTTTTTGGATGAAATCAACTAAGATTCGTGAGATAAGTCGTCTCGATAACTTCATTTTGCGTGTGTGTTCAGAATGTTAGGTATTTTCTCCTTAATACTGTGGTTACATGGAGTCATGTCACTGCGATCTTTTCCATTTCCCATCAAACTTTATTAGTGATATTGAAGCTCAAACTGAATTTTTGATCTCTTAGCGCGTGCGTGTGAACAACGAACCTTTCCAATGTTGACTTTCTCGAATAGCATATCTCGTAGTCATATCTAGTTGTAGTCACTGGATTCTCAATTTACTATGACTTTGATTTATGGATTTCCTCGGATGAAATTAGTATTTGATGATATTTCAATAAAGTCGTAATTATGTAATGAAGAAGACCAATTAGGAGCACTGCCACCGCTGGCATGGCTAGCCATGTGATGTTACATATCGATTCCCTTTCCACAATCGCTAATATTTCGAAAATTAAAGAACGTATGGGAGTGCTCTTTTCCATACTGTTTTTTTTTAATTTTTGAAACGATGGTGATTTTGGAAAGTGAGTCTTATACCATGGCTAGGAGACAGGTCTCTGGTGTATGAGTATCGTCTTTATCTTAATGATTGTAGTCCAATGGTGTTTGTATTGCAGATGTATTTAAATAATTATTCGTTAGATTATAATAATATTATTACCATTATAAATATTACTAAAATATTAAACACTATAAATCGTTCCGTTTATTCCGTGTTGTATTTGTATGGTTTAGTTGATTCAAATCCATGATTCAAGTTGTTAAGCCTTCAAATATTTTATTGTATGTATATAATATTCAGATGAAAATAAAAGTTTATGTCACACCGATGTGTTTTACTTTCACATTACAGTTACTTTGACGAAATTATTATACTATAACCCAGAGCTCTGTTCAGAGCTTTCACACTGAGGGGGGAGGTCGTGTTAAATATACCTACGTTCAGTTTTATGAGGCAATTATTTTTATATTACACTGTCACGTATCAGCTTTACTCTAGAAATTTCAAAATAATTATAAAAAAATTACGTAAAAGTAACTTATTTTCATTTGTTTTACATAAAAATGTAAATACCTACCTTAATCATTAAGTAATATCTACAATCTACATAGTACATACTTAAATTAAAAATTTAATAAACTCCCGACACCGACAATTCGCCATCTTGAATTTGCCATCTCATTAATCGAGCCCTTTCATTTGATACCCATATTGAAGTATTTGTGAAAAAGAAATCCTTACATCATTTTGGAAAAGAGCTGATCATATTTCACTGCTAGAACGATATTAACCAAACATAGCTATGAACTTTGATTAGCTATGAACAACCACAAGGAAACTGGCTTTCGAATAAAAAAAAACGAATCAATATCGGTCCATCATGAGAGCTATGATACTATGGTGTCACAGACGCCGTCATCGAGGTCAAACTTATAACGACCCCCTTTTTGCGTCGGGAGTCCAAAAATAGCAATTTTAAAAAGTTTTTACAAACGATATTAAATTCTGAAATATTTTATTTGGTAGTTAAGTCGATACTCTTCTCTATGATATAACACGATAGCTACGACGATAAGCCGGTCGATGTGTTCGGGCTTTCATTCACATTTAATGGATCACACCCATAAAAGCTGTATTGCGCGCGTAAACCCGCCGTGTCGCCGTAAACTGTAAAATATAATAAAACGCCCCCCACACGAGCGCGACTATCATCAACATCATCTGCAGCAGACAGCAGCCGCCAGCAGCAGCCAGCAGCAGCAGTCAGCAGCAGCAACAGGACGTCAAAGGTTGTCGATAATAAATGACTTCACTTTTCGAAAAACGTAAATAAGAAAAAATCTAGCAGATAAATCTTAAAGCATCTGAAAACGTGACAAAACATTTTGAAAATAAATTGTTGGATTTAGTAGCAGTAGTTAATCATACTTCTAATAAACCTATTTGGTTGAAAGTAATATTTAGATTGTTACACGACCCGTCTTCCTGCCCCGAATAAATTAATTTAACTCGCAAGCATTTTAAAAAGCTAAACTACCTTCAACATCCATCTCCTGCTAGAAGATTCTCCTATTCTTCTCTATCCTTCTTCTCTTCCTATTTTCCTATTGTTGATTCCATTATGATGCTGTTTTACGAATTAGATCATAATAAGTAATAAAAATTCTGCGTTTAACGATCGTCATTAAAATAATGATAACAGCCTTAATAACTAGGAGAGGGGATTTTACGTGATCTCCGTATAATGGAAAAGCTATTATCAAATAAAAATAATACTCTCTTTAAAGGCACACAAATTGCAACATTTTCAACATTAAAAAAAACGGCCAAGTGCGAGTCGGACTCGAGCACTGAGTTAAGTTAAGTTAAGTTATCTAGTTAACAAGTTCCATACTATTAAAGAAGTAAATCGTTAAAAAAATCGAGTATAATTTTACAAGGAGGTAGGTACTTTTGTTGGAAAACCGCAAACCGCTTGTTTTTTGCGCTTTTTTGTTATTATCAAAAAAGTATACTTGTAAGAGAGTTATTTTTTATTACATAAATACGATATTTTTGAACGATAAACTTCGGAGAAAGGGGGTTGGGACGGTTTTTTTTACAGTTTCCGCATTAAATTAAAAATTATCAAGTACAAAAATAAATAAAAATCTGTTTTAGGATATAAAAGTAACGGCCTTTCTTATTACCCCATTCAATATTGTTATTTCATTTTGAAATTTCAACGCCCTGGTTTTCGTCCCCTTTTAAATAGAAATATCAACGATTTTCAAATTTTTATGATTGCAAGCAGGTTGGGTCACTATTTCCTAAAGGGGACTGTTCACTTTGTATGGGGGTTTTGGCCTGGAGTGGACAGTAACTGAGAGTAATAATTGTACATTAATTTAGTAGCTTTAACTGTAGGAATTAGAAAAATTATAAAGTTTTGTATCCAGGTGTTTCTAATTTTAATAATTTGCACAGGTGTATAAGTAGGATTTTCAAATAAAAAAACATTATTTCTGGTATTTTTGTTTTATTATTCAGATTCATATGTTAATAGAATATTATCTAGGAACTGGGCAGGCCGATTAATGTGTTCCTGATACCTTGCCCAGCTCAAATACCATATTATAGTCATTACATGGGCACAGCAACCCACTGTTCGTCGACCCACCATGCAATTGCAGCAATATTGCTTTAAACCTTCTCTCCCTGATTCATTATTATGATATAATATATAAACATAATATATTTTCCTGCTTATTTGCCTGCTTTGTATTTTTCCCCGTAATAAAGACAAATTCTCAGTCGACTGATAACCTTCCAGTAGGTTGCTGGCCATGTCTCTACAAACTTCAATAGTATAGGAACCATCTCCTCGTATGTGCTCCCCATAGTAAGACTGGGCTTGTTTTAATTGGTATGTCCCGCAAGCTATCAGGATTAATGCACTCAACTCAAGCCTGGGGAAGGGTACATTGTTTATGTTTACATTAATATTCACAAACTGTGCACTTCTTCTATTCAAGTTATTTCTTGTCACAAAGTCCGCTAGTCATCGGAGTCCATGATCAAAACAGAAGTCGGTCGTTATAGGAAAACAAAAACAAATAAATAACAAGTACCTAACAAAAAATAACATTCACGGTTCACGAAGAGAAGATACCTACGAATGCGAATCATATATAATGTACTCTGTGATGCGAATGACTGTGACATTGAGTTGCCAAAATGACAGGTCAAAAAAAAGTCTATGATTTAGGGTTGCCATATAACTTATTTCACAAAAACAAAATCGATTAAATCGATAACAATCGATAGTATAATAATTAATTAATAAAGCTGCTTGTTTTTATTTATTTAATAACAATGTAATAATATAGGTACATAGTTGTCATTTGTCAGTTCCTGTTTTTTACTCTTTTATGCTGACAAACGAATACTTTGCCATATTTTTAATAAATCGAGTAACAAACCATCGATTTAAATTATTTGAAATCGATTATTGGGAATATTTTTTAAGACTGGCAATGTCACGTAAATCAAAGCAAAACCGGAAATAAATGATTAGTGAATTAAGATACTTTTTAAATGAAGTTTTTATCAATTTACACAACTTTAAACCGCTAATAATCATGATTTAAAATAAGACATTTTTTGGCATAATTGCTTTTTACCCACGACGGAACGGAGTACGGGTATATGCGTTTAGGGTGAGAGACCGTTTGTACATTACTCTATTAAAAATATTTTATGTTTGATTGTATGTTAAATTGTTCACAAAAATCAATAATGCAAAAATATTTTTGTTTGTTTGTTTGTTTGTTTGTTTGTTTGTTTGTTTGTTTGTTTGTTTGTTTGTGTGTTCGTTTGTGCACATCAATGTTCCCATTTATTTCAAAGACGGCTTGACCGATTTAGATGCGGTTTTCTGTATAATGTTTGGTGTTCAGCGGCAATGGTTCTTAGATAGTTGTTACGAACATCGATCACCAGGGGGCGCCATAAAATACATTTATATTGGAAATGAATGTTCCCATTTATTTCAAAAACGGCTTGACCGATTTAGATGCAATTTTCTGTATAATGTTTGGTATTTATTGGCGATGGTTCTTAGATAGTTGTTATGAACATCGATCACCAGGGGGCGCCATAAAAACATTTAAATTGCAAACGAATGTTTCCATTTATTTCAAAAACGGCTTGACCGATTTAGATGTAGTTTTCTGTATAATGTTTGGTATTCATTGGCAATGGTTCTTAGATAGTTGTTACGAACATCGATCACCAGGGGGCGCCATAAAAAACATTTACAGTGCAAACGAATGTTCCCAATACAGTTGTACAGTTGGATACAGTTTTGAACAAAATACTAGTGAGTCATTGCCAATGGTTTGTAGATAATTGTTTTTGTGATTGAACAGCAGAGGGCGCCACAATAAACGTATCTGTATGACTTGGAAGGGAAATTCTCTGTTTTAATATATTTCTAGTAAATTCCTTGTGTTAGTGATTGGGTTTGTTTGAACTAGTCTCAAACATTAAATTTGGTGACGAGGGTCTGACGATGCAACATGGGGCTGATTAGCGATGCATATTAATGGTAACTAGTAAATACCTCGAGTTTAGGCTCATTTGATTTGGTTAAACTATTCTAACACATGGCTTGGTGGCGAGGATTAATTAATGAATATGGCGTATTTACCCGGCAAGAGGGCCATGGCCCAGGGCGTCAGCCTCCGAGGGGCGGCGCCAGCCGCATCTCGCTCAGTTTTTCTTACTTTATTAGAGAAATTCCCTGTGTTTAATGTGCTATCTGTCTATTAAACACGTATTGTGTATACAGTCTAGTAAACAGGGATTCGTATGTTTTAACTAGGCTCCAAACCTTTAGATGTACATAGTACATCTAACCCTAGGTGTATGTATACATACATCTAGGGTTAGATGATGCCTTCAGACGATGCATAGAGGAGCTAATGGCTTTTAATTTTTTAATAATAATATCTTTTAAATTACATTAATATGTATATTAATCGAAAAACTATAAAACAAGTGGAAAATTAAAAAATTTTAAAACACCCACGACTTTTGCAGACTTGTAATTGAAAAAGGATTAAATAATTTTTTTTAAACTCCTCGACTAAAGGAAAGTAAGAACTAAGAACCTATCAGTATAATTACAAATCCAAGAAAATCCGTCGGAGCTGCCATTGCTATTTTCGTTTCCAATATCAATTAATGAAATTAGTAAGCATTGATAAACTGCCGGTAGGTATATGAGAAGTATCAAGAAATTGAATTAGTCATCAACTGGTAAACAGCACCATCAACCGTCACAGGCAGGACACAGCAGCTCCGGCGGATTTTCTTGAATTCTGTCCACGCGAGGCCGAAAATGAACAATCCCCTTTATTCCAAATTTCAACTCGATAACTTTAATAGTTACTGAAATAATCGAGTGAGACCTACAAGCATAGTACTTCATTGTGTTTGTGTAATATTTGTAAAAGTTATGAAAATCGGACTTTTACGAGTAGGAAAACGTTACCGCTTTTTGTATGAAAGCTTCAAGAAATCATGAAATGAAATGAAAAATAAACTTTATATCTATAGTTATAAATGACATGTAAAATTTATTGTACTTCAACATAGGAAATACAATGCTTTATCGCTCTAAATTCTAACTGATTGTTTGTACTGATAACTGTATCAATTTAAAGCCTGCAATGAAGACCAGTGAATAGCCTTTGAACGTTGAACGAATTCCGCTAGCATTGTTTCGACCCTCTCTGTTAAGTTTTTCAATTACAGATTTTAATCGCGCTTAATTTAAGTTGTTTCACAGGGCTCACAATTTTGGTTTTGCAATAGTCTATAATGGCTTGTCTAAAGCCGCACTCGACAAGCATGATAGAGATATGTAGTCAAACCCTTTTTATTTTAAAATGAGATCCGTGCCCATGTCCGATGGAAGTCCAATTGGATGAAAGGAATGAAAGGAATTGGGATGGTGAGCAATGGGATTTGGGTTACTAATATTGTAACTTATATAATATTAGGTACCTATATATAGATACTATTAGGGCACATGGGGGCGCGGGCTACATGTGGCCCGCGTGCTGTCTTCCCAACCATAAAAACTCCCTTCGAAATTCCTCATACATTTTCTATGAAAAAATAAATTCCGCCATTTTGTTTTTTTCTAGCCATCGAATAGACCTTTAGGTCCTGATCATCTCTTGTCAAGAAACCCCTCTTCCATCAAAATTTTCAAAATTCAAAATATATTTATTTCACATAGGCCTAACTTACAAGGCACTTGTAAAACGTCAACATTAAAATTTGTTACATAATATTATGTACGGTGATAACTACAAGTCGACTTAAAACTAAGTTTACGAGGGTTCCACTTCCAACGCGCCCTGCACTGAGAAGAAGCCCACAACAAACTCAGCCGGGTTTTGTTTTCAGTTATCACCACTTCACAAAAGCTCTTAAAAACTAGTTGAACTAGTAATTATAATACAGCAGTTCATTCACTCCCAAGGATTTGATTCATGTAAATAATCCTTAATACTATAGTAAGCTTTCACATCTTTTATACTTTCCGAGATATGGACGAAATTCGAATGGCGGCCATTTTGAATCCGTATCATAAGCATTAACATTAGCATTATCGTTAGCATTATCATTAGCATTATCATTGTCATGATCATTAGCATTATCATTAGCATTATCATTATCATGATCATTAGCATTATCATTATCATGATCATTATCATTATCATGATCATTAGCATTTTCATTATCATTAGCATTATCAATATCATTATTTTTAGCACTATCATTATCAATAGCATTATCATAATAATTATCATTTGCATTATCATTAACATCAGCATTAACAATATCATTATCATTGGCATTATCACTATCACTATCATTAGCATTATAATGAGCATTATCGTAAGTATTATCATTAGCATTATCATGAGCATTAACAATATCATTATCATTAGCATTATCATTAGCATTATCATTATCATGATCATAAGCAGTATCATCATCATTAGCATTATCATAAGTATTATCATTATCATTAAAATTAACATTATCATTAGCATAATCATTATCATTAGCATTATCATTATCATGATCAGTATCGTTATCATTAGCATTATCATTATCATGATCATTATCATTAGCGTTATCATTAGCATTATCATTATCATTATCATTAAGCATTAGCATTATCGTTAGCATTATCATTGTCATGATCATTAGCATTATCATTAGCATTATCATTATCATGATCATTAGCATTATCATTATCATTATCATTATCATGATCATTAGCATTATCATTATCATTAGCATTATCATTATCATTATTTTTAGCACTATCATTATCATTAGCCTTCATAATAATTATCATTTGCATTATCATTATCATCAGCATTAACAATATCATTATCATTGGCACTATCACTATCACTATCATTAGCATTATAATGAGCATTATCGTTAGTATTATCATTAGCATTATCATGAGCATTAACAATATCATTATCATTAGCATTATCACTATCATGATCATTAGCATTATCATTAGCATTATCATTAGCTATCATTAGCATAATCATTATCATGATCATTAGCATAATCATTAGAATTATTATTAGCATTATCATTAGCATTATAATAAGCATAATCATTATCATGATCATTAGCTATCATTAGCATTATCACTAGCATAATCATTAGCATAATCATTATCATGATCATTAGCTATCATCAGCATTATCATTATCATGATCATTAGCATTATCATTAGCATTATCATTAGCATAATCATTATCATGATCATTAGCTTTCATTAGCATTATCATTATCATGATCATTAGCATTATCATTAGCATTATCATTAGCATTATCATAATCATGATCATTAGCATTATCATTAGCATTATCATTAGCATTATCATTAGCATTATAATTAGCATTATGATTAGCACTATCATTTGCAGTATCATAAGCATTATCATTAGCATGATCATTATCATAATCATTAGCATTATCATAATCATGATCATTAGCATTATCATAAGCATTATCATAATCATGATCATTAGCATTATCATTAGCATTATCATTATCATGATCATTATCATGATCATTAGCATTATCATTAGCATTATCATTAGCATTATCATTAGCATTATCATTAGCATTATCATTAGCATTATCATTAGCATAATCATTATCATGATCATAAGCATTATCATTAGCATTATCACTATCATGATCATTAGCATTATCATTAATTCATTAGCATTATCATTAGCTATCATTAGCATAATCATTATCATGATCATTAGCATAATCATTAGAATTATTATTAGCATTATCATTAGCATTATAATAAGCATAATCATTATCATGAATCATGATCATTAGCTATCATTAGCATTATCACTAGCATAATCATTAGCATAATCATTATCATGATCATTAGCTATCATTAGCATTATCATTATCATGATCAATAGCATTATCATTAGCATTATCATAAGCATTATCATTAGCATAATCATTATCATGATCATTAGCTTTCATTAGCATTATCATTATCATGATCATTAGCATTATCATTAGCATTATCATTAGCATAATCATTATCATGATCATTAGCTTTCATTAGCATCATCATTATCATGATCATTAGCATTATCATTAGCATTTTCATAAGCATGATCATAAGCATTATCATTAGTATTAGCATTATCATTAGTATTATCATTATCATTATCATTAGCATTAGCATTATCATTAGCATAATCATTATCATAAGCATTATCATTATCATGATCATTATCATAAGCGTTATCATTAGCATTATCATTATCATGATCATTATCATTAGCGTTATCATTAGCATTATCATTATCATTATCATTAATCATTAGCATTATCGTTAGCATTATCATTAGCATTATCATTGTCATGATCATTAGCAGTATCATTAGCATTATCATTATCATGGTCATTAGCATTATCATTATCATGATCATTATCATGATCATTAGCATTATCATGATCATTATCATTATCATGATCATTAGCATATATCATTATCATTAGCATTATCATTATAATTATCATTATAATTATCATTATCATCAGCATTAACAATATCATTATCATTGGCACTTTCACTATCACTATCATTAGCATTATAATGAGCATTATCGTTAGTATTATCATTATCATTATCATGAGCATTAACAATATCATTATCATTAGCATTATCATTATCATGATCATAAGCATTATCATTAGCATTATCATTAGTATTATCATTATCATGATCATTAGCTATCATTAGCATTATCATTATCATGATCATTAGCATTATCATTAGCATTATCATTAGCATTATCATTAGCATAATCATTATCATGATCATTAGCTTTCATTAGCATTATCATTATCATGATCATAAGCATTATCATTAGTATTAGCATTATCATTAGTATTATCATTATCATTATCATTAGCATTAGCATTATCATTAGCATAATCATTATCATAAGCATTATCATTATCATGATCATTATCATAAGCGTTATCATTAGCATTATCATTATCATGATCATTATCATTAGCGTTATCATTGGCATTATCATTATCATTATCATTAATCATTAGTATTATCGTTAGCATTATCATTAGCATTATCATTGTCATGGTCATTAGCAGTATCATTAGCATTATCATTATCATGGTCATTAGCATTATCATTATCATGATCATTAGCATTATCATTATCATTAGCATTATCATTATAATTATCATTTGCATTATCATTATCATCAGCATTAACAATATCATTATCATTGGCACTTTCACTATCACTATCATTAGCATTATAATGAGCATTATCGTTAGTATTATCATTATCATTATCATGAGCATTAACAATATCATTATCATTAGCATTATCATTATCATGATCATAAGCATTATCATTAGCATTAGCATTATCATTAGTATTATCATTATCATTATCATAAGCATTAGCATTATCATTAGCATAATCATTATCATTAGCATTATCATTATCATGATCATTATCATAAGCGTTATCATTAGCATTATCATTATCATGATCATTATCATTAGCGTTATCATAAGCATTATCATTATCATTAAGCATTAGCATTAGCATTATCATTAGCATTATCATTAGCATTATCATTAGCAGTATCATTAGCATTATCATTAGCATTATCATTAGCATTATCATTAGCATTATCATTAGCAGTATCATTAGCATTATCATTAGCACTATCATTAGCATTATCATTATCATGATCATTAGCATTATCATTAGCATTATCATTAGCATTATCATTATCATGATCATTAGCATTATCATTAGCATTATCATTTGCAGTATCATAAGCATTATCATTAGCATTATCATTAGCATTATCATTAGCATTATCATTATCATGATCATTAGCATTATCATTAGCATTATCATTAGCACTATCATTAGCATTCTCATAAGCATGATCATTAGCATGATCATTAGCATTATCATTATCATGATCATTAGCATTATCATTAGCATTATCATTAGCACTATCATTAGCATTTTCATAAGCATGATCATTAGCATGATCATTAGCATAATCATTATCATGATCATTAGCTATCATTAGCATTATCATTATCATGGTCATTAGCATTATCATTAGCATTATCATTAGCATGATCATTAGCATAATCATTATCATGATCATTAGCTATCATTAGC
The DNA here is from genome assembly GCA_036785405.1 of Coenonympha arcania. Classification (NCBI taxonomy): domain Eukaryota; kingdom Metazoa; phylum Arthropoda; class Insecta; order Lepidoptera; family Nymphalidae; genus Coenonympha; species Coenonympha arcania. The sequence continues at coordinate 4,244 of CM072065.1, read as the reverse complement.
ATTATCATTATCATGGTCATTAGCATTATCATTAGCATTATCATTATATATCATTAGCGTTATCATTATCATGAACATTAGCATAATCATAAGCAAATAATGCTAATGATAATGCTAATGATAATGCTAATGATCATGATAATGATAATGCTAATGATAATGCTAATGATAATGCTTATGATAATGCAAATGATAATGCTAATGATCATGATAATGATAATGCTAATGATAATGCTAATGATAATGCTAATGATAATGCAAATGATAATGCTAATGATAATGCTAATTATAATGCTAATGATAAGTCTCATGATAATGCTAATGATCATGATTATGATAATGCTAATGATAATGCTAATGATAATGCTAATGATCATGATAATGATGATGCTAATGAAAGCTAATGAACATGATTATGATTATGCTAATGATAATGCTAATGATCATGTTAATGATAATGCTAATGATAGCTAATGATCATGATAATGATTATGCTGATGATAATGCTAATGATAATGCTAATGATCATGATAATGATGATGCTAATGAAAGCTAATGAACATGATAATGATTATGCTAATGATAATGCTAATGATCATGTTAATGATAATGCTAATGATAGCTAATGATCATGATAATGATTATGCTGATGATAATGCTAATGATAATGCTAATGATTATGCTTATGATCATGATAATGTTAATGCTAATGATAGCTAATGATGATGATAATTATTATGCTAATGATAATGCTAATGATCATGCTAAGGTTAATGCTAATGATACTGCTAATGATAATGCTAATGATAATGCTAATGATTATGCTAATGATCATGATAATGATAATGATAATGCTAATGCTTAATGATAATGATAATGATAATGCTAATGATAACGCTAATGATAATGATCATGATAATGATAATGCTAATGATAATGCTAATGATAATGCTAATGATAATGCTAATGATAATTATAATGATTATGCTAATGATAATGCTAATGATAATGCTAATGATCATGTTAATGATAATGCTAATGATAGCTAATGATGATGATAATTATTATGCTTATGATAATGCTAATGATAATGCTAATGATAATGCTAATGATCATGATAATGATAATGCTAATTAGGTTAGGTTAGGTTAGGTTAGGTTAGTTTAGGTTAGGTTAGGTTAGGTTAGGTTAGGTTAGGTTAGGTTAGGTTAGGTTAGGTTAGGTTAGGTTAGGTTAGGTTAGGTTAGGTTAGGTTAGGTTAGGTTAGGTTTTTTTTGTTTTTTTTTTTTTTTTTTAATTGTCGTGGTTTTCCCCTGACAAGCGTGCTCAGGGAGTTTTAGTGTCTGTACTTTGGTGTCCTTCTGATATTTTTAAAATGCATTTTTGATTTCATGTTTATTGCATATAATCGATAGACAATGTTAATTTGCTTAATAGATGCCGAAAGAAATAAAGCGATGGGATCTTTATACTAGTAATTCTTTATATTCAACAATACAAGAGATACTATGTATCTATATTCCTCGCCTTATTCCTCTCGACAGCTACTCTTGCCACTTTGTGGCAGAATTTCAAAAATGCCTCCCTGGTGGAGGTTTCGCCCATTATCACGGGTACGGAGCCCCTGCACAGAGTCATCTGCAGACTGCAGTTGTTGTTGCAGATCTTCGCGGGCTGCGCCGTGCTGCGGACATTCCAAAACCAGATGGACTATCGTTTCTTCAATACTATCGTCACAGACGCAGCCCGCGCTATCCTTGCACCTGAATCTGTGCAGGTACCCCGCAAATCCCCCGTGACCTGTCAACACCTGCGAGAGCACCATATTGATTTCCAACTTTTTTGCCACCTTAAAGGCGAAGCGCGCATCCGGCAAGAACATTTTCGTTGTACCTGCGGTCTCTCCGGACGTGTACCTCCGGTTCCACTCGTTAATTGACTCCTCACGGAGTTGTCGCTTGACGAATGACACCGGGCATTGGTCGTAGTCCGGCTTTCTCTTTAATGTCAGAGCCGCCTCCCTCGCGAGCTCGTCGGCTCGTTCGTTTCCCTCCAAACGGGCGTGTGCCTTCACCCAGAACAGAGAGACTTCCTTGTTCTGGGTGCGACAGACCGTGAGGTTGTCTTTTATTTTCGCTACTAACGGATGGCTGGAAACAGAGCCGACTACTGCCTCGAGAGAGGACCTTGAATCAGAATATATTCCAATGGTCCTCTCCCGGCGCTGCGCTGCGATTGAGGCCGCTCTGCTCAGTGCAAGCAGCTCAGCCTGGTAGACCGAGCAGTGCGATCCCAGTTTAAGCTTGAGGGCTTTGGTTTCGGACTCGCTATCCCATATGGATAGCGCGGCCCCAACCTTGCCCTCAATTTTGCTGCCGTCGGTAAATATTCGCACTGCTTGGCTGTTGTGTGTTTCCACCTCAGCCTGTTCCACCAGACTGGTAAACCGCAGGTCCAACTGCTCCGCCGGATGGGGCTGCGCGGTGTATGATGCTCTCACCTCTATCTCCCTGTCCCCTAGTACTCGCTGGAGTACTCCCCTTTTCGCTTCATAAAGGGCGGCTGCCTCCTGGACTCTGAGGTCCAAGGGAAGTATTCCAGCCAGTATCAACGCTGAGTTCAGGGAGACAGTCCGGTATGACTTTGTTATTTTCTGGGCGAAACCTCTCTGTATTGCGTTAAGGCGCTTTTGAACGCCAATTTTCTTAGCTGCGGGTGCCCAGGCGCTTGCTGCGTACAGGACGATGGGCTCCACTACTGCTGTATAAATGGTCCTGATGACCTGTGGGTGGAGGCCCCAGCTTACCTTGGCGGCTCTCGACAATTGTTTGTACAAATTTTGCACTTTTAAGCAGATGTTGGTGACGTGTGCATTAAAAGTTAGTTTGTCGTCAATTGTGAGCCCCAAGATCTTTATTTCGCGTGACAGACTAATGTCTATCCCCCCCATGCACAGGCGTGGGGAGTCATACTTCAATTTGTTCGTCACCACCATAGCTTTAGTCTTCTGTGGTGCGAACTTAAGTTTATTTCGGACTCCCCAATCCCGAACATAGGCGAGAGCGGCATTGGCCCGTCTCGAGACCTCCAGTCCCGTGTCGCCATCCAGGAGGAGGACGACATCATCAGCAAAAGCTTGACAATAGTCGCCCCGCTCCTCCAGGCCCCGCAGCAGTGGATCCAATAGGAGATTCCACAGGATGGGACCACCAATCGATCCCTGGACGCATCCCTTGTTAGTTTGCTTAGAATATTCTGTTCCCGCATACCTCACCCTGACTTTTCTGTCCCGGAGATAGCTGTCCATCATACGGCGTATGTTTACGGGACACTTTTCCTCAGCCAGCCGGACTCTGATAGTGGGCCACCAGGCACTGTCGAAAGCTCCCTCTATGTCCAATGATATCATGGTAATAATCTTTTTCTCTTTCAGTTTGCTATATATGTGCTGCATCAGGTCATAGAGGGAGTCTTCGGTGCTTCTTTGGGGCATGAATCCGTACCGGCGAGTACTCATCCCGGGCAATATGTGCCACTTGATCCGGTTGACGAGCAGCTTCTCCAGGACCTTGCCCAGAACGGGTAACAAACCGATTGGTCGGTAGGCCTTGGGGTTGGTGTAGTCCTCCTTTGCTGGTTTTCGGAGGACTATCACAGTAGCCTCCTTCCAAACGGTCGGGAAGTGACCCAGTTCTAGGCATTTATTTGCCAGGCTGAGGTATACGTCGGCGTCCAGGGATATAGCGCGCTGGCATATATCGGCGGTGAGACCATCCGACCCGGGGGCTTTCTTGGGGTTGAAGCTCAAGGCGGCGCTCTTTAGTTCCACAGAAGTAAACGGTGGATCCAATACGTCATCCGGAGCCCAACCGTTTACCTGTTCTGCTGCCTGCCTTATTTGTTGGTGTTCGGCATTGTCACTATCCGCCCGATCCTCCGGATAGAAGGTCTCAGCCAGCATCTGCGCTGATTGGCTAGGGTCATAGGTAATACCACCTTTTACTAGAGGAAGATCTTCATGTCTTTTCATAGTTCGTCCAATAACCCTGTAGATCCCATCCCATAGACTCTCCTTGTCCTGTCTCTCGCAAAAAGCCTTCCAGCTTGTTATCTGCGCCTGTTTTGCTTGGGACTCATAGTTAGGTTAGGTTAGGTTAGGTTAGGTTAGGTTAGGTTTTGTTTTTTTTTTTTTTTTTTTTTTTTTTTTTTAGTAAATCCTCCATCTGTGGAGAAAAACTGCTGCA